>VTPC01090954.1:0-90909 GCA_011009095.1 Ignelater luminosus
GAGAAGCAGCAAACAAAAACAAAGGATATTCTATGTAAATTTTAAGTCTATGAACAAATAGAATGGTCAATAAGTATTGAAGAATCTCATCCAGGTCAAAGAGGCCTGTTCGTACAGATGACCTGCTTGATTATAGTTTCTTAAATATTTCAGAATCTCATAGAAGTCTGATCGTGATTACTATCAGATCTATCTACAACGAATTTTGAAGAGTAGATTGTAATAAGATGTGCCATTGCCAAATTTCTTCGTAAACTCTCACGTGTCTGTGAACTTTCACGTTTCTGTAAATTCCTTGGTTTACTGAAAATGCAACAATTTGCAGGATTAACTTCAGGTTCTAATACTTTGGCCTTCAAGCTCTTGTAGGTTCGCAGATTGTAAGTCCTCTGATTCTAGAAAACTTGGTAACCCGGTACTTCTTGAGGCTAGTTATTCTGCTCCCTCGGTAGTCTTTTGTAATTCAAAAAGAGCCTATTTTGCTGATTTTATCTTTAATATTTTCAACAAACTGAATACACTGCTCAGAATCACCCAAACATCTTTGATACAACATAGTGTTACAACAAGAAAATCTTGAAAAGTCTTTATACTGTAAGTGCCCACCGTTTCCAAAAAAATAAATTATGACTATAAATTTCTTTCTAAGTCACCTAGCTCTGGGTAAAATTCACTATCATTGTCAAGTCCTTGATATACTACATTATGCATTGGTGATTATTTCTCATATTTGTTTTTAAAACTTCACTCTTGGCTAATAGTAAATTTAATACTATTTAAGAAAGCAGAAAGGATATCGCTGTGATTTTTTTCTAAAACCCACCTGATCTCTCCTCATTTCTTCTATATACATTTCCATATCTCTATCACCATATCTAACAATTTTCCATAATTCTATCGAAATGTCTTAGTTACCATTTCTTTTAATTGATCAGAGATGGTTTCCTTCTACAATTTACTTTTAATTTGTCTTAGTTCTTCTTTTCTGTCAGTCTATTCTAGCATTTTGCGTATTTATGTTTCAGAAACATATATCACTGTAAGAAATAACATGAAGATTTTTGATCATCTGCATGGTGTAATGCATAGGTGAATAAGTTGAACAAGTAATCTTACTTTTTCTTTTGTCATTGTAACTATACTTACTAAATAAATTTCTTTCATTTCTTCATACTGCAATAATTATTGTGCGGAATTTTATTATTTATTACCTGTATAGTTTCGAACAGTATTTCTCTATCTTAATTATTGTATATACTATATAATTGAAGATAAAATTTAAAAAATTTGTTTTCAGCACTAAATACAAAAGAAAATTGTTATCAGTGATATTAACGTACCTATATATAAACTTACATATTTACTGTTTATTACACAACTCTACATATAATTGTCTCATTATACATGTTAGAGACCTTTTAAGAACGTTTGCGTTCAGTTGTAATATTCATAATATCGTTTACTAGAGATGAGTTTCTATAAATTTGTTAGCATTTTCTCGTTAATTTATGCGCTAATAACTATGCATACCTTGTATAATATTCGTTAGAGAAAAAGGAGAGAGAAAAAAGTGCAATGGCAAATATTTGTTTTTAGTTCATTTACATCATTTAATAACACAAACTAACAGTTAATTCTATAATAATATATGTATGCATATGAAGCATTTTAACTAAAATACTTACATGTTTTTAGTACCTGATGCAGCCCCAATACAGCCAGGGAGCTGCACCCTCCCACCATCCTCCACCGTATGCCCCTCCAGAAGTATCGGTAAGTATGTCTAATAGTTTGTTATGAAAGGTTTTTGATATTGCTGCTTTTGGAATGTGCTAGTAGTTGTTTCTTATCAGTAAATATAATGTGAGTACTTATTTAAGATTGTTTTAAATTTTTATTTACACCTTTTAAGTGGTATATTTTTATCGTGACTGACTGATTTGTTGTAAAATGCACATTCGATAAATCTGCTGTTTTAAGGAATTTCATTAATAGTCTAGTATTACAACTCGTGCGTTATTTTTTATTATAATGTAAAAATATACAAAAAGAATTGTTGGTTTAGATTTATGACTTCTCAGTTTTATCTTCTATTGTTAAATTAGAAATAGAGTAAACAGAATAATGAATTTTGAAATAAATTATGTTAAATTTTACAGTGTTAACAGTGCCAAAAACAAATAAGGAATATTAAATATTTAAGCTAAACATAGAGAAAAAACTGAATTGTGGTATTGCATTCTGTTATTTAAGTGACTGAAGCTTACTTGAAAGTGTACTTTGTGTTAAAACATGCAATAAGTCAAACCGATAAATAAATATAAATTTTGTTTTTATTTATTCTCAAAATTGAAGGAGTTATAGACATTTTTAGTTGTAGACTGAAAAGGATAATACACTCAATTTTATTTACATCAAAATTTTCAGTTGCACTAATAGTCACTACAATGATTATTCGAAATGGCTAAGTCTTGTGCCAGAAGTCTATGTTGACGAAATCTCCTCGATTTAAATTGAAGATGAGGTGCTTGCTATACATACCACTCCACATGCGTGCATGGTGGTTTAAATCGACGAAACCTTGTAGACTCAAACTTTTTGATACAAGATTCAGCCAGGGCCGGCAACAATTTTAAAAACAATTGTAGCAGGTTAGTACAGTTAGAAATTTTGATAAGTAAAATCCATAACTCCTTCAATATTAAAAAAAAAAGCCAAAATTGTCACTTTTATTTTCAACTTGTAATGACCTAAACTACACATTGGTGAAATATCAAATGTATGTCATGGCACACTCTGCATAACCTAGTAGATATTACAGCAATGAAGGTGATAATAATATAATAAACTATTTCCATCTTTTATATTCTGCTTCTTGTAAGTTATGTTAATAGACACATCTCATGAACAGACATTTTTAGATTCATTTTGTTTTTTACTTTAGCATCTGAAAATTTTACATTTAACAGCTAATAGATTTTATAATAATCAAAAAAATCAATGTAATCAACAATGTAGTTATTGTCTCTAAATGACTCAAAGAAAAATAATTTTTGTTTTTAAGAATTTGTAGATTTTGTAGTACTGTAGAACCAGGGCTGGCTCAAAATGTTAGTCGCCTTAGGCACAACCATTTGTTAAGGATCTATTTAAAGTTTAAGGGGGGCACCTTTTATGTGTCTGTTTCAAAGTCGGAGAGGAACCTCCCATGCCTGCTTTGGAATTGGGCGTCGAATTACTTTAAGCCAGCGCTGGCTAGAACAAACCAACCGTTGATTAATTAGAAACAACTTCTCAGTTGATTTAATGCAAACGTCAATCATAGTTTTAGGGATAATCCTGAAAGCCAAGAATTAAAGCCACTATTGATATTTTTATAATGTAGGTGTCTTTTTTATTTAGTATTGATGATGATTCTCTTTCTCTTTTATGGTTCTAAATAGCAAATTTTGCATTTCTTTAGTATATTTTCAATTGACTCAATTTCTTGATCATCAGATAGTCTTTACGGCTGCACTTTGAATACTGCTAATTAAGTACTTTGAAGGTTTCAAAAAATATCTTTGTTTCAGACATAAAGAAAGTATACCTAATATATGATCTTGTCAAGTGATATCTTCGGAAGTATAGTGTACAACAATTTTGTCACAAGGTTTATCAAAGTCTTTGTTGAAGTTCTTTGTCAAAGCTCTTTGTTTTATAAATACATATAAGCCTGCAAGAAATCTTACATGCTGAAGTAGAGAAAGTGGATATAAAAGGTCTTAATCTTATTTTTATATTCACATTTTCATTTTGGAAGACTTATGTTTTAACAAAGTTCTTACTAGATGCACTCCTTCTGTTAATGAATTGTTCATCATATGATTAATCATTCAAGTAATCATCACTATTTTATTATATTTATCTTTTGTTATAGGTATGATTAACTGTATCCAGCTCTTTTGAAGTTTATTTTTACAATTATTACATTTTCCTTGGGGCACCTTTATTGTTTCAGTTTTATATCTGATTATTTTGTACACTGTGCTGTGTTTTGTTAATTTCTTTTAATTTCATCTTTAATAAATTTTTTACTCGAGTCAGGACTACTCATAATTTCTACATCTTATTAAGTCAATCAATCAATGCTAGAACAGATTTTAAAGATTTTTGCAGATGTTTTTAGATTATATATATATATATGATTATTAAAGAGTTATAATTATATTGGGCAAGAAAAATTGAGACCTTTCTATGTCTTGTAGAGATAGGTTAAGCATTAAATTGAAACTGAAACTGAAAATGTAATATCTCTGTGTGTTTTATAGCTTTATCAATCACATTTGCAACCATATTATCTCTTTTTTATTTACATTAGATAATGCATATTGTGTGGAAATCACACTGGTGAAAAGCTCTTTAAAATTTGCAGAATAAAGAGCGGGAATATTTTTGTAGAATTGTATTAAAATCTCATGGATGGTAGCGCAGAAATCAACTGCGTTCCGATTACTTGCCGATGTAATGAATATTACCTTGCCTGAAAACGTCGTCATTTTTTGTTTGGTAATTGTTTCGTTGCAAACTCCTAGTGATAAAACGTATTCCGTTTTACCGCTAAACGCGGCATGCACCGAATGTTTTAGAATCACGTAAAACATGCTTTACCTCCACTCCTCCCGACACCCATGAGGTTTTAACACAATTCTATCTAATTTCCTTTACAGTGAACTCTACGACAGTATAGTCATAATTCCCTTTAATTTGTAGCTTGTTAATTGTAAATTTTTATATTATTCTTCTGAATAACTATTTGATCAAACTTCAAGTCTTAAGTTTTGAGACTCAACAAGGGGTACATCAGTATGATTCCAATTCCTGTAGGAAGAGGGATTTGTAATTTATTTAGTTCTAATACCTATATAACATTGGAATGTTGGAATTAGGTAAAAACCACCAGCACTGGAACAGTTTGAAACAGAGGGAAGAATAATAATTGTACAAGATTGTTCAATCATTAATTGATTAAACTTAATTCTTTACTACAATCTTTTTTCTGAATAAACCAATAAAAAAAAAGAGTTTTATTTATATATTGTATTATATTGTTAAAGTCTTTTTAACTTAATGATCTGGTTCGTGTTATTACAAATAAAACCTTGAAAATCAAAATTTTCTTGTGCTTATAAGCATTCAAATTTATGCAGATGATGTATTGTGCATTGATGCAAATTTCCAAAAACAAAATGTTCTAACCTCAGTAAGGACTGTCATATCATCATTTTTAAATAAAAATGTAGTTATCAATTCCTAGTTCTAGTTATTGTTCAAGTTCTTCTTTTCGTATGTTTGTGATCTCTTTTATTAAGGGCACACATTTGCCTTTTTTCAGTTTTGTTTTTTTTCTTTTTTTAGGTTACTGTTTAGAGAAATTGCTAATGCAGCAAGGTAAGTATAATGCATTGGTGGCAGAGTGATTTCTGATCTATCTTAATCAGTGCATGCTAACTATTGCTATTTCTATTAGATCAATTGATATTTAAATTATAAATAAATTAGTGTGGGTTTTTAAGTTTCTGTTTCCTTTTCTATTTTTCTCTTCATAACTAACATCTGATAGATTTTAATAATTTTATAATTATCCTACAATGTTTAATAGAAGCATTTTACTAATTTTACATAGTGGGGTTTGATTGACTTTATTATTTGCAGATTGTACTAACAATAGTAGCGTGATCTATAGATTTCTATAGTCATTGTTTTCAAATTTAATGTTTTCTGTGTGTTTGCATAATATGTGCTTCGTATCTATCCTATACACTACAAACATTTACAGAATTTTTGTGTGCATGTGTGAGTAAATTCGTTTTTAAAGTTTCATTTATTGTGCTTTTATTTCGGTGCCACTTATTTTATGGTCTTGTACAATAAGTAAACAGTGAGACATCAGAAGGATTGGCAGGTGTTTTCAGCTTTGATACTTAATTCTGTTTTCTTTTAGTATTATTTATATTTTATTTTTCCAATATATTGATTATAAAAGTTCTAGATATTTTTGTTAAGCATCACATTATTTTTCTCTTGTGAAATTATATTTTAAATATTCTTCAATTGCAATTGCATAACTATTCTATCAAAAAATTATGACTGATTGATTGATTTTTAACATATGTATGTCTTTCCCTTAATTACTTAGCCATTGTTATTCGATGATTTTGAGAACTAGATAGAATTGTAAAATTCTTAAAAAGTATAAACCTTGATGTATACTGATGTATAGCTTAGTTTAATCTATTATTTCAATTGTTGTATATGGGTGTAGGTTAGCGGGTTTTTTTCATTTTCATAATTGTTATGAGAAAAATCAATTATGAATTAGTCTAATATCACAAATTGGTAGTGGCAAATGTAGGAGATTATGTCGTATTTGTTTTATTTTTTTGTATCATTTAGAATGGTTATAGTACCTGCAATATAGTTTTTTTGAAAATGTGTTATATACCTATACTATTTGTTTTGAATTTGACATTTTATATAAAAGGAAACAAATATACTAAAAGTGCTCATCTTGTATTAAATTGAAGGTAACTAGCTTACCTGATTTTCCTATTGTTAAGCTATTGTTAGGCAAAGAAACCAATAATATTTACTTTTAATTAGAGTTTTTAGTACATAGATGTTTTGATAAAAAAATGTTTAAAGTAAATCTAAAAAAATATGCATGTGTAATACGTATCAGATTCTTTTATTTGTCAAGTCTCGAACTTCATTTTAGTGTTTCGTCCTATATGAATCATACTTTTGTTTTGTAGCCTACTGCTTTTATATAGCTAGAATAAAGCATTTTATTTGTTTTTAGGAAAACTAAATTAAACCACAAAAGTGTAATTTTGCATTAGAAGCAACTTAAAATACTATATGAACTGATGTGATATAATTTTATCAGAGCATATAAGTTTATGATTCTACTATAACTGATTTCTAAATCTAGATAAAATGGTATCAGTGACCAAATTGAATTGAAATGGACTTAACCATATTTTTCCCTTAAGACCCCTGTTGTGTAAAAAACTTGCTTAAATGGAAACAGTGGTGTAACAGATATTTTTGCACATCAAGACCAGTCTTGGGAATGTCACTTTCACTAATGCTCCTCATGTGAAAGCAACGAAATGGAATGGAAATTCATCAAGCATAAACCAGGGTATTTGATCACAAAGCAGTCTGTGGATGTTTAGTTTTTATTTGCTGCTAAAATACCTCCTGCAATTTAGCGTGTATTTCCTAAATGTTTCTAATAAAATTATTCTCCGCACACATTTATATGTTGTTGCATCTGATTTTGTCTCAGCTAGTAGACCACGAATCTTGTGACAATCATTGCATTCTAAGTTTTTGTGTTGTTGATCATCATAGATAACTGTTACAATTTGTAATACATTTGTTGGTTTTGCTGTAGAAGATTGATTGGTACATGGTTTCCTACGCAGTGTTATTTTCAAATGTTTGTTTCAGCATTTGTGAATTTTCAGTATAATTAGTGTTTTCAGAATTGCAGAATTCCACTGATGATGTTGATTTACAAAATCACTCTGTATTATAGTATTCTCTGTAGGAATCAATAAAATGGCATTAAGAAATAATGGCTATGTAGAAAATAAGGTGAAGCAATGAGAACAGAAAACTTCTGATTGGCTTGGGTATGACTCAGAATATTTTATCAATAGAAGTTTGTTGGATACAATATTACTAAGTTAATATGGATAAAATTCTTTTGAATTCCCCTTTTTATTTTATTTTTAGAAGTTTATAATGTTAGCAAAATAATAAAATAATTAATGATGGAATTCAATTTTTTTTCTATTTTAAATATTGCTTATTAGTAACAGTAATAATTTGTTAGCAGTAAAATCAGTAATTTTTTATTTTTTTTATTGTAGTTCAGTTTTATATATCTACTGTTAAAATTGTTGGGATTCAAGGTCTAGATCAATGATAACAAAATGTGAATAAACTAATATAGTTTTATATGATAAATCATTTTATTTCCCATTTAAAATGAGTTTCACCTTGATATGTTTTTGAATGGGTCATTAAAAGGGTTTATTGGTTTTGACAGAAAAGTACTACTTAAAAGAGCTTATAGTAATTAATTACTGGTTGCTAATATTTTATGATATTCATCTTCTTCAACCTTAGCATTACTGTATGAAATATTGACATATGCATGGATTTTCCCTAACTGTGATACATGTATTTGTCTGAAATTGCTTTATTTAAATATTTCATCAGGAGAAAAAACAAGAAATATTTTTAAGGTTCATCATTTGGTCGTTGATTGTTTAACCAAAATAGCGATAAAAACCTTAAAAATTCATAATAGAAATTATAAACAGCTCTTTAACTATTATGTTACACAAAGTTTCATGAAGATTTAAGAAGTTTACAATTTCACAATGTTTAACTAAGCTTTTTTAGAAGTATAATCAAGATCATGGTCATCAAACTTGATAACTCCTCTTCTTGTCTATAACTAGATGTTACAGATTTTTACGCCTTGACTAACTATAAGCTTAGTGCAGTAGCACCTAAAAGTTCTCTCTCCTGATTATTTTCTTATTTTAGAACAACAATTATTTTGCACAGTATAAAATAGCTTGGAATTATAAGCAATATTAAAACAGTTTGAAATTTACAACATCATTATTTTTCTTCTAATTTAAAGAATGTGCTTATGCTGTTGTAATTTTTTATTTTTCCAGTTACTTATTGCAACGAAACTAATTAGGTATAACTTTTGCTAATAAAATTATTTTTTATAACACTCATTTATAAATTTAGTAATTTATTGTTGAAATACTCTTGATATTGTTCAAATGATTTGTTCTTATTGAAGATTTATATTATCAGAAAATAAGGTAACAGTCTTTTATATTATTGTGTAGATATATATCATAAAAATAATAATTTTAAGTATCAATTTATATAAATATTGAAAAGGTCTAATTAATTAGACTAATCTTTACCTATAAAGATTATTATAATTGAAAATAGATGAGAACAAGATCATGCTCTACTAAATTGTTAAATGGTTAAATTACCAAATTGTTTTAATGAATTATTAATGAATAAAAGCTACCCCTTCTTAGCAATAGTAAGAAAATGCTCAATATGCATAAGTGGAAGTTATCGATTGTTTATTAATGATAATGTATCAATAAACTAATTTTAGTTCTTTCTATACAAAGGTAGAAGAAAGTAAGTGGTTGTACATTTTAATAAATAATAGACATTTTGTGCTTTAAATGTTGTTTAATATGCAACCAGCATTAGTGGTTGTTTGTAATAATTATTACTTCTTATATTTCAGCAGGCAAGTGGTGGGAGTATTACTAGTTCTCTTAGGCAGTGGCGGAAAAAGGATTATGTAGAAAAACAACAATCAACAGAACAGCCTTCGACATCAATTTCTGAAAACCTCAGTCATGTTGCTCGAGTAGCTCCTCACACTTACTACCCCCGCCTTAGTAATGATGTTTGTCATTATCAACATCAATATGCAGAATATGGGTATGTAGAATCTTGTATAATTTGTTAGTATTCATTTATATTTAAAATACAAAAGATTAGTTGACTATAAATTTAAGTTGTACTTATACATTCTACTATAAGTCACACATAAATTATTAAAAGCCAAAGACTTATATTTACCAGTTAATAATTCAACAATGTTGATCTCAATTAAAAAGAAATTTAAGCAATAATAGTCATTTTTTAGAATATCATATACTACTTTTCATTGTAAGTTATTTTATTGCTTTAAAGTATGCACAAAACAAACAAATAAGTTTGTATCAACGAAATCTGCAAATTGGTATTGTTGAAAGTGATCTCAAATATGCAAGAATGTAGAGAAAGTCCCATTTCAGAATCCAGAATTAATGTCACTTTTGGTCAAACTGGAAGGCCTTAGATGTTCAATATGTATTTTATTTACCTGCTATATGTCCAAATCCACAAGTATTGTACTTGTATAAATATAAACTATTATACAGTTATTTTTTCAGGCATTGTGAATAAATTACACTGACTAAAACAATCCGTGTGATTTCTGAAATTAAAACTGAAATGTAGAAATTAAATGAAACTATTTCATTTGATAAAGATTTAATATATTACAATCTTAAATTTTTTCCTAATAAGTTATAAGTTTGTAACTATTAACCATTTTTATGAAGTTTTACAGTTAAAAGTGAAAAGTCTTTGCACCACTCTGTTCTAAAACTTATGTAAGCTTTTTCGATCCCTTCTTCTTAAACCAGTTGCAGTTATACTATATGGATATCTTGACCAGTAAGTAGTAACAAGCTGATAATGAATGATATTAATATTGTTTATTAAAAATACAACAGAATTTTCCATTGATAGCTGCATATTGAATAATGCAAGATTGTCAAACAACAACCACTAAAGGTGAAAATGCATTTCGTTATAAATTAACAATCAGACCAATTATAGCTAATTATTGCTGTACAAAACCAATAAATGAACATATAATAAGCCAATTAGAAAAAGTAAACTTTAGAGTTGCATAGATAAATAAAACGGCAGAATTCTAGATATTTCTTTATTGTTACAACTCTATGTTTACATAATGCTTCCAGCTGTTTCTTAAGATAATCTTTAAATTGAAATATTATGTTGTGACATAAATCCTTATATCCCCTCAAACTCAATACTGCAAGGCCATCTTCATTTCATCATCACAGTTCAATGATTCTGTTCAAATCAAAAGTCTCTATACATACATACAAGATTGATGCTATATAGTGAATGTTCTGGTTTAAATTGTTAAAGCAGTTGGAATATTCATCGTATTTAATGGTTAAATTAACTACTGACCCCTTGTGCATAATAAACAATTTTATTTTAATAAATGCTAGTGAAATGTACAAAACTGTGTTACTACAAGGAAATCTGCATTTCAAATCATCTTGAGAATAAACGGTGGCGTTTTAGGAAACAAACACAAGAATACTTTTGTATCCTAAATTAAATAGGAAAGTGGGAAATGGTACCAATTTTTGGAAAAAATACAGTGGCATAGGTTTTATCTGGGGAGAAAGTACAGAACCCCCTGTATCTAAGCCACTGTATTTAATTTTTCATCAATTGTCATCTTATCAAATTTATAATAACATGATATAACCTTGGACCAAAAAATAAAAAAAAAATTATAACGCATAACAAAAATGTAACAAAAAACCAATTTTTTTCTATAAATTTTAACGCCCTATACCTCGGAAGGGTGTATTTTAGGACACTTGTTTATATGAACTTTTTTACTTATAGCTAGCTCAGGAATTATCTATTAAAATTTTTTACCATCATTAGGAAACACCCTGTATTTTTTCTGGCTAGAATACAGGGTGTCCCGTAAATGGCGCATAAACGCCATATTCCTCGTCTCTGTGTCTTACTTTCGAAGACATTAACAGTTAAAGTTTTTAAAAGTTGGCAACACCGTACGAAAAGACCATTTTAGTGTAGTGCAGCTTTAAAATAATAATGCAACTATTCTATAGAATTATTAAGAGATAATGAGGAGAATGACCTTTCAGTCAATCTTTTTAATACCGATGTTATCCTTCTCACCAAAAGAAAAAACAGAAATCTAATAGAGCTCATATCACGCAGTATAAGAGCGCAAGTACTTACATGTAACCTTAGTCAAGAAAATTAGTTGGCAGTTGCACATTGACAAGATTGTGGCCAGATGGTACATCCATAGAAGGTGAGGAATGAATCTCCTGACTCGGCACAGCCATTATCAGGTCAAGATTACTGTATGACTCAGTGGTCTGGTGGTTCAGCGTAGAACACACCACAACTTTCGAAAATCTAGTCAAGATTCAATGATTTGTCTGTCTGGACATAACTAAAGTGACAAGAATTACACTTACAACTGTATTCAAGATCCTATTAGGAATAGTAGGACCCACTACTGGGATAAAGAAGGAGGTTATGGTGGCTTACTTCAAAATGCAAGATAGTTTTGGCTTAACAGGTTGCATAGGAAGTACTCTTTCACAATCCCAACCAAATAACAGTGAAAGATTGCACAGGTAGACTTCTAACAGATCTTGATAGTCTTCTATTCAAGCAGACCACCTTTGGAAGGCGGACAGTGCTATGGAAAATCAATGTGTGGAAGTATGCTTTATCTTGAGAAAGCATACTGCAGTGTTTTAGACAAAGTTTTTGCCATTTTATTAATTATGAATAATATGGATAGGGCTTGTAGGACTGAGCAAAGAATCTACGTTTGCTTCGGCAGTCAGACAGCACTAGAATTAATCTACTTACTCAATTAGAATGATAAATGCCCATGTACAGGATCCATGGCAACGAGAATAAGAATAATAAGTGGTAGCGCAAGCGCGATTTTACAGCTACAATTTTCAGAGATTTTCAATATTTACTATTTAGATTCTGCTTTAATTAAATTAGAAAATTGTGCAGCTTTTAACAAATGTTGAGGCGATTCTGTATGAAGTGCCTTATAAGTATCTAATGCCTGTACGTCTTAGGTATGGTAAAAGATGTATCTAGGTACAGGTATAGATACATTTTCTTCTAAATACCTATGTAGATATGTAGATACTTAATTAGTGCTTAGGTAGGTTACAACGCTGCAAATACATAAAGCAAATAGAATTTGTGCAGAATAAATACTGTAAAGTAAAATATTACAGAGAATGTTACGGTAGGTACTTACTTATTGTATCAAAATGATTTTTTTAAGAGTGTTAGATTTTATAAATAAATGGAATTTTTTATAAAAATTAAAATTCAAGGGATGTTTCCAGTTTCTAGTCAAAAACCAGACTGACTCAGACTATCCATGCATTTACTTCATATACGATTTGACGTAGTAGGCACATATTTCTTTGAATGTTAATTTATAGTTCTGTTGGTAATGAACCATTTAATGACCCATAGGCACATGGGCAATTGGAAACATTTTTATGGCCATCTTTATATTTTAGTGGTGGATACAGGAACAAATAACACGTTTTTACTAAAATAACATCATAAACCTAACTTTGAAAACAATACTAGAAATTAAATCTAACAAGAGAATTCTCTGGGTTAGTTTTCTTTTGTTTAAAATGCTTAGGCAATAGTGTACGCAATGATTTAGACGTATCAATATTCCCATTAATATTATTGCTTTTTGCTGTTTCTATATGTGTTGAATCTCAATGGCTAAAGGTGTGTATTTACTATTTACTCGTTATATTTTTGTTGAATATTTGTTACATTGGGTATTGAGATGTCTATTATGTGTGATGGGTGCTTCCTTATCTATTAGTATGATGTCAGGGCTACTTTTTGCTGGTATTGTTTTGTCTGTCAGGATGGTGTTGTCCCAGTATATTTTTTGTTTGTTGTTTTCTAAGATTTTTTTGTGGTTTGTATTTATAGTAAGGTACTTAGGTAGAAATAGTTGATGTAGTCTTGCCAGTTCTATATGCAGTATTTTTACTACATGGTTATGCCTTTCCATGTAATCTGTTCTGCCTGCATCATATATTTTGATGTTATGTGATCTATCGTCTTGGAGTAAAGGTGACATTTTCTACATTTGTCTGTGGTTATTTCTGCTTCTTTTAAGATGTATTTTCTATAGTTGAGAGTGTTTATCACCAGGTCTTGAATTGCCACTGTGAAACCCTCAGTTTGTGGATATAGTTATCTTTTCTTCAACCATGTGTATGTGCAGTATTGATCTGTTATCTGATATTGTTGTTGCACTGCATAATGATGTCTTCCATATAACTCTTTAGTGACCCATTTGTGTATTTTACATTTAACAGTTGTTGCAAGTGCAGTTTCTTGTTCTCTTATGACTAGTTTTAAAGCTGTGTTGCATTAATTGCTGAAAGTAGGCCAGTATTTTTGTTCCAAAAATATTAATTCATGTTTTTCTGTTATTCGTGATGTAGGTACTTTATGTCTATTAGTCCTCTACCACCTTGTTTCCTAAGAATATTATTATTATTATTATTTTAATTGTGATTTGTGAAGTAAGAATAATGACTATTGAATGTGTTGAAGTAGGCAAGTTTTCTCAAGAAAGTTCTACAAGAGATGATGTTGACAAAAACATATTATTCTATTAATTAAACAATTTTAAGTATGATTTATACTGGCAGAATGTCAGAATATAAGTAAGGATTGGAAATCAGGTCGTCATGGCATGAAATTCAGGTTTTGGTTTTAGGTATTGGGTGATGTTGTACTATACAAATTTTCATGCATGATATTATCGTATTTTAGTCTGTAGCTTTAATTGGTCAATTTCTAAAACATGCCAACCCTGTTATTGTAAAATTTCATTTTAAGATAGTTTATCTTAAAACTATTATAAAAAAAATTGTTTTTCCTAAAATGACAACCTGAACTTTGGTCACTAATCATAAGACATTTTCAAGTTTTTTTACAACTTTGCATATTTAACAATTTAAATGAAAACTGATATAATTGTATATATCTTGATATAAAGATTTCTTTCTTTCTCATTGATGGTTTAGATCTATAATATTTCACTGTCTTTCTATTAATGGCCACATTGTTCATTCTAGGAAATGATTAACTTCTTCATGAAGTAGGTATCATTATTTTCATTTAAATACATAATTAGTTGTGAAGATGGACAAAACTTACATAAACTTCAGTGAAAGCTTTTAAAAGTTGGTAGCTAAGGTCAGGGTCTGTGTCAAAAGCTATCCCTCCAGTAAGTGGAGGAAAGTACTACCTACTTCTGAAATTCAACTAATAGATAAGCATTTATAATAATTCAAAAATAGAATAGACATTAATGACAAAATCAATAATAAAAACAATACCTGTAACTCATGCTAACTTTTACGTTAAACTAGAATTATTGAAACTGAAAAAAAGAATCCTGCCTGGAGTTTGCAAATAATAATGAATCGGATTAAGTTCCTCCTTTAACTGATAGAAAATAATAATGAATTTACAAATATATTATTTTGCAGATAGTTTCATGTATTTGTTCAGATTTTTTTTTACTTTTGTCTTGCAATTTACATACTAGTTGGTATAAATAATTATATAAGATCTAAAGAGAAGGTAATGAGACTATTAAATATTCAGAAATTACAATTTTAAGCTCACTGATCAATTGAACAAATACAAAAACTTGTTTACAAATGTATACCTCTCGAACAATATTAGAATTTTAGATTAATTGATAATAACACTAATGGTATTGATAAACATTACAAAGAATAACTAATTAATTAGTAATAGTCGTCAAATATTCATTGCCAATATTTCTGTGCATCAACTACTTTTATTTATATTATAAGGCAGTTTTATATTTATATCTTTGTAATTATAATTGTAAGATGTTTAACATCTTACCCACTCCAACTACCTTGTTTGAGAATGCTTCCAAGTTCAAAAATATTTAATGAAAAGTTTGAATTGGGCCAGTAATGGTTTTGGCAATTTATTTTAATATTTTATGTGTGTCCTTAATAAAACATGAATGAATTCAATGACTGATCAAGAAAAACACTTATATGAAAATAAAAATTGATTATTTGTCTTAACCCGCAAATGATGTGTGTAACTGTTTACATTTGGCTACACCTCATTATTGATCAAATGTTTTATTTGAATAAAATTCTTCTAATATGGTAGCGACTGTCTAATGACAGTGAATATGTATGTTAGTAGGTTTCAACGTATAGTTGTATCACTTTACTTGCTTGAAACCCTACAATTTTATCCCTACAAAAATCTTTTAAAACATAGTTATGACGTTTTCTAATTAACAGCAGCAATAAAGTGCAATCATCATGTAAATTAATGCAGTAGTGACAAGTTTTTATTAATATTTTTCTAATTAGCAATTATATTTTATACTAACTAATGAAAATTAATTTTATTTTCTTTTTTCTAGTGTACCATACAAGCCACAAGCACCTGCACCGGTAAAATATTCGGAAATTGTTGATAATCCACAGCCACAACCAATCGAACATATCGCATCTGCGATACCAAAGCATAAAGATAAAGATTATGGAGATCTATGTAGTGTTCCACCACAGCCGCATCTAAAACAATATCAAGACCAAATGCCTTTAAAGCAGCCTTATCCAGATGGTGCAAAACAGACATATGTCGAACCAACAGTTCATCATCAATACATTTCAAAAGAATCCCAGATAAATCCATTTATACAAAAACAACCACAAATGCATCAATACATACAAAAAGAACCATATCAACAATTTATACCAAAATATAGTATGCAGAGCCAATATCCCCAACCATATGCTTCCGAACCAAATAATTTCCTAGCACATCTAAACAAAATTAATCCACGGATGGCCCAATCTATTATGAACGACACGCATTTGCGTGATCCACAAATTCCAATGTATCATACTTTAGATCAGAGTAGAACATATCCTCAACCCCAAAGGATGTATCATACACAATCAGTACATTCCAGTCCAACACATGGTCACAGAAATATTTCACAGCCATATAATTATCCTCAGCCATATAATTATAACGTCAAATCTGGTATGCAACCAAATGATCCATACAATAGAATACATCAATATCAACATAATGTTCCAAAATATCTTTCCGAATATAAAATGAATGCACCAATGGAGCAGCCAATACCAAATATTTCTCCTCAACGTGTGTATAACGAAAGTATGCACATGAACTATGCTCCCATGCCTCCTAAAATCTCTCCCAATTACCCCCATTGTAGTCAGTTGGAGTATGCACAGCATTATCAACATCGAAGAGCACAAATCAACCAAGAATATTATCCACATTCAGCATATAAATCAGCATACGTTCAGAATCCACAAGTTTCCCCAGAAGGTGGTGGTTCAGATACGAGAACACGCAAATCTAGTCTTAAACAATATTTAGAAACCTGGGTAGAAGAAGATATGTCTGGAAATTTGCCAGATATCGTAGTTTCCAACAATTTGAATGATGTCGAGAATATAGAAACTATAAAAGGTACGATGTGTATTAAAGGCAGCGATACTCAAGAGCAACCTCTTTATGTTTTAGATACGACTGAAATTCCTAATGAGAATTTACCACATTTCTTGCATTTGCAACAATTCGAAAAATTGCCAGATAATATTAGAGGTTATTATCATTCAGCTAATGCAATACCTCCAGGAAGTAGGCGAATTATTATAGAAAATAGTAATGTGGAATGTTCAGAAAGTGGTCAAATTATTCGAGGTAATCCAGCATCACTTGTATCGAAGATTCCTGAAGTATATACCGAAAATGGAAATATTGTTACTATTGAAAATGAGAATATTATGGAAGGCCAAAGAAAGATTATTACAACAGATGGAAATCCAGAAAAGATTGGACGAGTTATAGAGAATCAAATACAAAATCTTGAAAATAAGGTTGTCCAAATACATATTATTGAAGATACTGGAGCAGCTACAGCAAGTAGTACTATTTTAAGTAGTGACATTCCTGCATCATTAAATAATCATCAAAGAAATAGTTCAGCTGGTATGAATGACACTGTCATTATACAATCAAATTTATATCAACAGAATGTATCACATCCAGAGCACTTTACAAAAATTATTGCAGAAGATGAAAATTGTGTAATTAGGAAACGAATTTCTCAAGATGAAGTAGAAACTCAAACAACAGTCACACATGCGGAAATGAAAAATATGCCAGTGATAGATGAAACTCCAGAAGAAAATTTAGTTCAGCCAGAAGTGTCTGCAAACAGTGAGAATAAAGTCGTAGAAGAACAAACTGAAGTAAATTCTGAAAATCTAAGTTCTCGACGTTCCAGTATATGTAGCATTTATAGAGAAATGGAACATATCCATAGAGAATCATTTAATAGTAATAGTAATATTGAATCTAATAAACCAGAAAAACCTGAAGATAATAATATTCCATGTAATTTAAGTGCCAGTCAAAACAGTCTTGAAAAAGATTGTAAAGGTTCAAATAGTGATGGTATTATAGATAGTGGTAGTAATAATGATAGTGATAAAACAGAAGTGAAGCAGCTATGTAATAAGGTAGAAAATTCAAAAGAATCAAACACCAAAGACAAACATTCCAATGGTATAAGTTGTGAAACATCTATAATTTCTAACCCAGAACTAACCAATAACAACTTAAATGAAAGTACAACCAATTTAACCACTCTTACTAATAATAGTGAAACCCCTTCAGACATATCGAAAGATGAGTCCGAGTTATCCAAGACTGACAATAATATTGAAACTGTAAAAGAGAATGCATTATCCAATGAATTAGAGAAGGAAAATATAACTGTAGGCAATGTGAATGATGAAGAAGAAAAATGTGCTGAAGAAAGCTTGAACCCCACAACAGTAAGCAATACAGAAGTAGATACAGCTAAGGAATCATCTAATATACAGCATGAAAATGATGAAAAGGATACATCTGGTGATAAAGTTAATAAGAAAGAAGAAAATATATCAGATGATAATAACAGCAAATCAAAAGTTGAAACTGAAAACAGTTTAAGATTATCATCAGATTTACAAAATATTAATGACAAACAAATTCAAGTAAAAGATGAATGTATTAGTTCAAACAATAGGAGAATTGAGGATCCACTTGAAAAAGAATTTTCCAAAGAAATAAGCAGAAACGAAATAGAAAAGTGTGATAAAACTCCTAATAGTAGCAGTCAAAATAATTGTGATTTTAATAGTGCATCCACAGTAAATGTGATAGAACAAGACGATGAAATGAAGATTCAATCGAATGTTCAGGAAAAAGTAGAGAATAGTGAAAGTATCGAAATAGAAACAGAATTAACCAAACAAACAAATATTGATATAGAAGATACTGAACCTACAATTGAATGCTTTAAAACTGAAAAAAACCATGCTGTATTCCTCAATGATGCAAAACCTGAAAACTTTCTTGAAGAAATAAATACAGAAAGTTACATGCAAAGTTCAAGACCACTGAACCTTTCAAAAGATAAATCTGTGGAAGAAAGTATTGAAATACTGACACTTGGAGATTCACCTATTGCTGAAATACCTAAGGATACACAACAACATAATGAAGATGAATCCGTTACAAGTGATACTTCTGAAACTAATTTAGTAGTGGTGAACAAAGAAAGTAACTGTGTAGTTAAAGATATCACAGTATCAGTGTCGCTTCCTTCAGAGAACAAAATTAATGAAGAAGTAATAGAGACAAATAATGAAATAACACTAGAAAAAGTAACAGATTCTCAAATAGATCATACAGGTGAAAACATAAACAAACCTGACTTAAACATAGAAAATGATAAACATATTTCAACCCCCATAAATGCAATTGATGAGATGAGTAGAACTACATCAAATACAGTAGAGGATGAAACTTCCAAGTCAATAGAGAAACGCTTGGAAAATATCTTTGAAGCCGCAGAAGCTACTTCAGATCTACATGATAATGCAACTAATTCTGTTGTCAATTTGGAAAATGTAATTGAAAATAAAGAAATTACAGAAGTAGCTGAAACCTTAACGGAAGGTATATCTGGTAATGAAAATGAAAAGCTAATTGAAGAATTGAGTGAAACAAAAACTAACTTGAATGACATCAAAAATATTAATTCTGAGCAAGTCATTGAAAATTTTCAAAATGAAAGTAGTAGTATGGAATTAAAGCAAAGTGGAGAGCTTTCTGATTCAATGGAAAATATTCCTGACATTTCGAGTATGGAGTCAAATGTGGAACGTACAGAAGAAGAGAACTCAGAAGCAACCATGCCAGTTTTAGAGTGTATGATAAGTAATGATAAGGAATTAAAAGTGTCCAATCAGAGCAAAGACAGCATATGCATTCCAAAATCAAACACCAGATTTGATGATTATTCAGAATCAAAACAGAAACTTAATAGAATATCCAGCAGGAAGAGAAATAAGACGAGGAGTCTTCAAACAGAGTCTGAAGGTTCTACTACAGATATTCGAAGAAAGTCTCGAAGGTTAAATAAAACAAAAGACGAAGAAAGTAAAGAAGCAAAAGTAAGCATTGATGTTACAGAACCTGAAGTTGTTGCTTGTAATTTGCCAGAAAAAGTTGTATTACCCACCATGGAATCAGAAGCCACTGAAGACACTAACAGTAGAGTGAATGAAATTGAACAAACTGATAAAAAGGAACAAATTGAAGAGTTGCCAGAAAATTGCAATTTTACTGAAAAATCTTCGGAAACTACAAATGACCTATCAAAAATTGGAGAAAAAGAAGACAATACAAATAATAGTTCTGTGATAAGCAATGAAAATGCAATGGGTCTCTTAGAGAATAATCAAGAAGAAAATGCAGATGCACCAGGAATCGTATATCAAATCAATGATAGCAATGTTGTGTTGCAGATTGCAGATGAATTACTTGAGATTAATGTAGTAGCACAAAATGGAAGAAAAATAATATTAGTCAAGACTTTTTCTGATGCCATAATAATAAATAATTCGGATGAAGATAACTTACAAGCATATGATGATGTCAATCAGAATGCAGTACAATATACAGAAGACGCAGATTTAAAAAATGAGGCACTTCTAATAAACAATTTTGAAAATAATGAAATTAATGAAGAAACGGAAAATTTTTGTTTAAAAGATGCAGACATAACAGTAGGAGATGATGTTTGCATCTATAATGAAGAGGTTGTGTCAAGTTCAACAGAAATTGAAACAGTGCCAAAAATTATAAATGATACCGAAGAAACAGTTGAAACGGTAGAAAGTGAGGACAAGAAGGATTTGCAAAAAAAGTATGCAACTAGAAAGTCTTCAAAGAAAGATAGAAAAGTTTCTTGGGAAGATGAACAAACAAATAAAACCAAGTGCCTTACAGATGAGACACAACAAAGCCCTCAAAAAGATAATACAACAGCAAAATCAAAATCAGGGTCTAATTTGTCTGATGATAACAAAAAGTCTACAATAAAGGATTCCTTGAGAAAGAGTCCTAAAACAAAAGCTGCCTTGAAATTTGTAGAAGCAGCAAAAGGCAACGAATCTAAAGTGCCTTTAAAAGCAAGCGAAGGTTTAAATCCAGACCAAAAAAATGAGACTGATGTAGTTTCAATAGATAAGAAGAGTTCTTCTAAGCCATTAAAAAAACGCCAAACAGCTAATTTATCAGAAGAACATGAAGATAAAATTAAAAATGTGTCCAAACAAAAAAATAATAATCATGATAATAACAAAAGTAAAACAAATGAAAATCAAACGAAAATAGATGAACCTCAGAAAATAAAAGAAAAAACACATACTAAAAAAGAGCCTGAGAAGACAAAAGAAACTGCAAGTAATGCACAAATCAAACATAATAAAGATGAAGAGAAAAACCATAAATCCTCAAAAGCAAAAAAATCAAAGCATGAAGAACATGAGAAATCTAAAACTCATGATCAGAAACCAAAATCAAAAGTTGAAGAAACAAAGGTAAAAAAAGAAAAAGAGACGAATTCCGTAAAGAATCGGAAAGATTTAGAAACTAAAAAACTAAAATCAAAACTCCCAGATGAGCAAAAGAAAAGTAATTCTTCAACACAATCAAAAAATAAAGAACCTGCAGCTCAAGAAAAACAAATTAGTGTTCAAGAAAATAGTATTACATCATCAACTTCTCAAGAAAATGAAGCATCAAGTAAAGAACGTAATAGTAAATTAATTCAGCAAATCACAGATGATTGGGATGAAGAACCTGAAGATTTAAAAACAACTGTTGAAAATTCATGTAAACGTCGTCTAAGCTTACAAGAATATAATAGTAGAAAACGTACAAACTCGGTAGTTGAACAAGAAACTGTTCAAACTGATTTAACAAATAGTGCGTGGACAGAATCTAATATAGCAACTATAAACAAAATTAATAGGGAATTATCTCCAGAATCACCTGCTTTAAACGTAAATTTTAACAATAAAACTTATTCAAGAAGTTCTAATATATTTAGTATATCAAAAACCAGTGCCATTATTTCAAATCATTTGAACTGTGAATTGGATGTAAGTAATAAAGAATCTAGCAGTAGTAGTAGTGGTGGTAGTAGTAGCAATAGTAATAATAACAGTAGTTCATCAAACTATAAAAATGAAGAGTGCTTATCTAGTGCAATCGAGTTACATTTACCAAAAATTAATAGGTCACCTAAACCTACATATAATCAGGAATATTTAAGAAACGCTTTAGTAAATGATTTACAAACAGTAAATGCATATACAACAACGTTAATTAAAGAAAATCAACAATTAATGCAGCGTTTTCTAGAACAAAAACGTTTAACTTCGGAGGAACTGAAAAAAGTTAAAACAATCATACGTTACAAACGTTTAGTGCAACATTTGTCCACTATTAAAATAAATGAAATGCAGAATTTGAGAGAAAATTATCAGGAAAATTTAAAGGTAACTTCTAATCTTAGTTTGGATACTAATCAAAGACAATCAAGTATAAATCGAATTGTAAGTGTGACAGAAAAACCTCGTCTCGACGACAAACTTACATTACCTCTGAAAAAGATTGAAGACATTCCAGAAAAGAGAAGAAGGAAACGTTTTAGATTTTTATATTCGGATGAGGAATCAGAGCAACATCATAACGATCTACCTGCTCAGTGTTCTGATTCAATAATAACTAATGTTAATAGTAATTGCTGTTTGAATAAAAGGCCACGTTTAGATCTTTCAGTGCCTACATTAGAAAATAAAGTGATGGACTATTCCGTACACCAAAGTAATTCACAGGGTCAATTAACTTTAGTTTTTAAACGAAGTTTTAAGAGTGATCCAAAAATGCAGCCTTTTGTAAAACTTGAACGATTACCTAGCATTGACCTACTTGCAAAGAATAGGCTGCATTGATGTTTTTCTTCTTTATTTGTGTTTTATGGGACCAAAGTTATTAAATAGTTTTTCCCTGGGTTAGGTAAGTGATATCTTTATTAATAATTAAAGCTTGATTTTTATATTCAGTAAAATATAAAATGTAAATAGCAAAAAATTATTTGTAATGGCAGCATAATTTCAATACTAATAATCATAACTATTTTCAAACTTATAGTAACCTCATTTTTTTGTTTCTTTTGCTTTTAGCTTTCAGGTTTTTATTAATATAGTTATCATCTTGTCGAAAATAATTAACAAGTTTAATGTTACTGATGAAGTATAAATAAAAATCCAAATACATATATATTTTGTGTGATAGTATGCTCCTTTACAAATAAAATCGTTGGAAATTATGAAATGTTTTTAAATAATAAATTAAACGATTTTCTTTTTGTAAATAATATTGTTAAGTTTGCATTAATTTTATAAAAATGTTAACAAATAATTTTAAATTTGTTTATTATAGAGAGTTTAAACAGCATTTAATTATAAAAGGGAGGTAATTCTCATTTTATACAATGTTCCTATAAGATATTTTAGATTTATAAAAAAGCGCATTGAAATGGTGTAGTTTATTGTCCCTGTTTTTTGCTTCTGAACAATAGTTTTAAATATTTTAAGCCATCATTTATAGATTTATCAATTCTCTACGTACATAGTTATTTTAATTAGTACAATTTTGTGTATATAATGATATACATACCTAAGCTGTTGTTCATATCACGCATTGTGAAAAAACATAGAACTGGTATCAGTGACTGATAACCATTATTTTGTTTTAAATATTGTTTATTTGCTCACTTGTATAATTATTGCAGCTATAAATAATAATATCACGTTTTTAGAAAATAAGTACAAAAGTTGTTGAGAGCCAGTATGTTTTAGTTTATTTAGAGATATAAGCACTGTTGAATTTTCAAGTAGTTTTATATAAGATAGATTTATAATAGATTATAATTATCCAGTATTTATATTTTGATCATCAGAAAAGCTTAGAAAGATATTGGATAAGGATAATCATACTATTTTTTGGGGATGTGTGTATATGTGATTAATGTAAATTTTCTAATTATATAAAAAGAATTTTTGCACTGGTGTGCTTTACATGTCGAATATTTCATGTTGTAGCTCATCTTGCAGTATTAAAACAAGAATGTGGCCTTTTGTCATTGTTCCATGCTAATGTAAATTTATAAAGATTTAAAAAACTATTTTAAATATTATATTTCGTATAGATGGCTAACATAAAATTTTTTGTAATTTTTAATGCGAAATTTTCTAAAAACATTTCATGTACAAGTCTTAGCATAATTGAATATTTTAATATTTGCTAATATAATGA
This sequence comes from Ignelater luminosus, assembly GCA_011009095.1. Classification (NCBI taxonomy): domain Eukaryota; kingdom Metazoa; phylum Arthropoda; class Insecta; order Coleoptera; family Elateridae; genus Ignelater; species Ignelater luminosus. The sequence goes on from VTPC01090954.1 coordinate 24,322, forward strand.
AAAATAATTAGGAAAGACATAAAATGTAATATCGGAAATCAATGATTTAACGAAATCATCTAAATAGGTAACAGAGGCACGTAAAGAATTTTTTAAATAATTCTAAATAAAACAGAAGGTGCATTTGGTTTATGTGAACATTGGTTTTTCTGTTATAAGATAATAGACTGCCACATTTGCCTTTTTATAAAACTTTTAAACTTATTTGGAATTCATGCATAAATAACACAGAAAGGCTATAATACAAGATTTTAGAAGAATTAAGATGCAACACCAAAGTTATTTAGAAATTAATAAATAATTTTAATAATAACATATGAAGAGGTTTTATTTACAACTTTTGTATTATAACATTAAAGTTAAACACTACCCAAAATGCAATTTTACAAAAAATTGTTAAGGTTATTTTTAACATATCAAGGAAAAACAACTAAAAATGCTTTAAATTTTTTTAAGCCGGTTTCGAATTTTGGACTTTATAGTTACCACGTACTCTTTAGTAATTAGTCTTTAAGTATCAGTAAATCGATTGTAAGTTTTGTTTTTTCATGAGTGCCTTGACGCAAATTTGACTGTTATATACTTTAGTAATGGTTAGCACGTGTGTTAATAAATGATGAAAAATATTCTTATTTGGTTTTTTTTTTTAATATTTAGCATACCAAATTTTAAAATTACTGCTATTACATAGACATTGTACCAATTCATACCAATGTTTAAACCTACAATTTTTATTATGTGTATGTAAAAATATTAACAGACTTACAAATTAGAGATCAATGCATAAGTGATTTTTCACTTTTTTTTGGTTACCTGCCCAATCATGCACAGATAATTGCTAATTACAACTACTCGTGTTGGTATATGAGATCGTGATTTCTATGTGTTACAAGATTCCCATGACGAGATTCCTGTGTACCATGGGTCACAAAAGTAGGTGATATGGATGAGATGATCCTCAGTCTCATTCAAATGGGTTGCACTGTGAACTATAATCACGTCATGTGCCGACCTCTTATTACCAATCTGTTAATGCTTTATATAACACCAAGAAAATAGTAAGCAAGTTCCTTGTTAACTAAATCTGCATTATTAAATTAATAACCGCATGTGAAGGCAGGTATCTAATAAGCAGTGAACAGACTTCTTTAGACTATCCTGCTTACCATCATGTACCATATAGATATGTTTCATGCACATCCTTATATCTATCGATTTCATCACTGCATTAAAATATAAAAACATAATTATTTATTAAATTAGACATTAAAATCATTTAATAATGGTTATTAATTACATAAACTATTATCTTAATTGCTATTATATGAGAGACGTAAAACTTCTACTCAATTATATGCAGCGTCCTCACTAGGTTTTATCAAAAACGTACTTAAGCTAGAACATTAATTTTTATTTTTATGTACTTCATAAGCTACCATCTAAAAAGGTTTGAAGATTACTAATAAGAAAAAGTAAACTGGAAGAATTAAAGTTAATGCAATATATGCAGGATGATTCATGTAAGGCGTGTCCCCTAAAATCTTCAAATGCAGCCCAACATGTTTCCAAAGCTACTAGAAGTATCAGCAAATGTGATGCAATCTATAAAAAGGTACCTTAAATGGGAAAAATTAATTTTAATTTTCTTTGTGCATCTTATGCTACAGACCTAGAGAATAGTATTTAAAAAAAGAACAGCGTGATTTGTTAAAGATGCAGCGTTTTGGAAATTATGCTTTTGATAAAAACAGCTTTAAAGTCGTAATCATACATATTATGCATCCAATGGAAATGTACTAAAAATTAAGAAAATCTTTCTTGTAGTCTTTCTATATTATCTACTGTATTTGTCATGAGATTATTTTAGGTAATATCTATAAATTCTTATTTAATTAAGCAACCATGCAATTATCATGTGATTTAATCTTAATATCATGCGATGGAAAAAAAATGTGTTTTTTGCAAATATCTATTGTTTTATTAAGATTTTAATTTACAATTGTCGTTTTGAAACGTTAAATTGAATTTGGTTTAACCTAACTGTCAACCGCTATCTACTATCTTAGCAGTGTTGTCACATGGTCATGGCTTACATCAACTTCGTTTTTTTTTGACTGCACGGTGCCTTATACAGTGTGTAAATAAAGTAAGGAATAATGTTCATATTTTTTTATTATCGCTGTTTGGAAGAAAAGCTCAGGCAGCTCAATTTATTTTTTTCCTCCAGATTTTATGGATGTTAATTTTAATTTTTCAGTTTACTACTCTGGAACCTATGACGTCATCGACTTTTTTTTAATAGAACCCCCTTATTTTTTAGCAACAAATGAAAAGTAGATTTTTTCTGAGTTTAGCAATACCCCACATGTGGTATTTAAAATTAGTAGTTCCATCCATCTATTAGGACAGACTTCATCTAGGTATTCTCTAAAACGAAGTGAATAATGTGATGGTGCACCATCCTGTTGATACCAGACATTAAAACATTAAAATTTCAAGTTTAATTCAAGGGCGTTCGGAGGAGGGGCAAGTGGGGTCATTTGCCCCACTTGGCTTGCAAAAACAATTAAATGTATACAAGAAAAAATAATTTTATGCTGTTGACAAACATAGAATTGGACGGCAATCTTTATTTTACCTCCCCCCTTGGAAAAAATCCTGCGAGCGCCTTTGGTTTAATTATTTAATTATTAAATCCTCCATATCTCTAAAACTACTAATTTTAAATATCACATGTGGGGTATTGCTGAACTCAGAAAAAATCTACTTTTTATTTCTTGCTAAGAAATAAGGGGATTTCATTAAAGAAAAAGTCGATGACGTCATAGGTCCCAGAGTAGTAAATTAAAAAATTAAAATTAACGTCCATAAAATCCGGAGGAAAAAATAAAATTGACTTGTCCGAGCTTTTCTTCCAAACAGCGATAATAAAAAAAATATGCATTTTATTCCTTACTTTATTTACACACTGTACAATACAAACAATTCAAAAATTACAAAATACATTTCAAAAGTTAATCACCATTTTAATTCATACTGAACAGCACAGTGGTGACTAACTTTTGAAATTCTTTTCATTGTTTTTTATTTTTCATCTTTTAATAAGATATTTAACTTTTTTATTTTGATAATCTCAAAACACACTTGTAATCCATCCTTTTCCAGCAGTAAATTAATTCTTTCTCTAGGAAAAATAAGGCTTACGTGCTGCTAGCATCGAAGAAAGCGCTTTTAAAGGTGTTGCTTTTGCCTTTACGGAAGTTGATGTTCGTTGCCGATCTTCCAGGAACCCTTCGCCAACAGCGCTGGTAATTGCTGTTTGCTCTCAAACACAAAGACTGTTACAAATATCATTGCATCGCATTGCAATGAAGCATATACAATTTTTCCCAAATCTTCTACTAGAATGCCGCTAAACACATAAGAAGTTTCTATAAGAGAAAGAGAGGTAGAACGCAAGCAATTTGAGCACCGTCTGTGGTAGTTCCCGTAGTTCCACAACATTATAGTCTTCCTCTCTTTTTACTTCTTGACCCCTACCACAAAGCACTCTCCTACTCAAACGCTGAACAATAGATTCTGTAATTCATGTTTCCAGCCAAGGCCTTAGTCCTCATTAACATCAGAACAAGCATACATTTTTGAAGTTGACTGACATGATACGATTTTTAATGTTGTTTACTGTAGTATGCAGTTGCAAAGCAACAGTTGAAATAATTTAAATCATGCCAATCGATGTTAGATATTTTTTTGATATTGTACATTTTAGGTTTTTAAGAAATGCAGAAAAGGGTACTGTTATGAATTCAGTAACTTACATCTCTGCTCTTTGTTTGTATCTTTTATGTTTTTTATCTATTAGTTATTTGCAACAAAATTCTTTAGTTTAAAACAGTCGAACCACAGCAACGAAGCAATTTAAAATTGAAAGGAACATCTTTCAGAGAAATTCATGATGTTTTAATATGTAATTTTAATTAAGCTTATCTATTATCATCAGAAAGGGCAAATTTAACACCATAACATCATTATATCAAGGTCATCACACGGATAGTTTCAAAAACTAAAGAACGCAACACAGGATCTCATGAAGACAGGTATTTACAAAGTAAATTGCTTATTTTGCCCTAAAACCAATAATAAAAAAGTTTTTCCTTCTGTAAAATTCAATCCGGAGACATACTGTATACTCGTACACGGTGAGTTTGTGCAAAATTCATATACAGGGTGTTTGTTTCTATGGCGATCCTATGTCTCTTTTCTTTACAAGCAACTTCATTTTCTTCATAGTTACGGTGTGATTTTTATTAGAGAAATTAAAAATTTAGATTTTTGCGGCACTTTTCTTATATATTTTTTTTCTAACTGGAACCGTTAAGTAAAGATAGTTTCTATTTTTTAAGTTGCTTTTCTAAAAATTTTATTACTGACAAAACACTGTATAGTAGGCTGATTTCAGAATATTTTATTAAAACAAAATGATGCTGTAGCTTATTTTTGTGTAGAAACACGGGGATGTCTAAACGATAAACGACAAAAACTAGCAGTTTTCAACTAAACATTTTTGACAAAAATGACTCTGGGCTTTTTGATTACATATGCGATAGCTAATTATCCCCAGCAGCTATGTGGTTGATTTTACTAACACCTTGTTTTTTTTGCTACTTTACAAATTAATTCAAGATAGAATTATTACCTATCAAAAGGCAGTTCTTTATAAACTATAATGGCACCTATTATGAATTTCTCTGTTTAATTTTTAATGAATCTTCACATTAGTCTTTCTAATATCTTTAACAAGAAGAAAAACAATCTAATGTTAGCTGTTATTAGCAAGAGTTTTCCCCACCCATCGACACGTGCCTTCTTTTTAAACATCACACAAATGCGTTTTGTCATCATTGAAAATTTTCCTCGTGCTGCGTACTCTATATTTGTAGGTAGCAACGTATACAACTTTTAGTATTTCTAGACTTTTATTCTTATGATTACAATCACTAATAATCATTAAATATTTTTAGATTGTATTAGCTCAATTATTTGTTTAAATAAACGCAAACGTTAATGTTAGTTTTAAGCTAATTGTACCAAAATCTAATTATATTTGCTTTATTATTTTTGGTGATCGGTTTGCGTATTTTTGCTAAAATATACCAAAATCCTATTTATGTATTTCTGTTTTCCCTATATCTATAAAAAGAACTTATTTATAGACATGGAGATGACGAAAAATTTTCGTTTTAGATATTGTATGAGTAATATTGTATGTAAAATTTATTCAAGGTCGTTTTCAAGCAATTTCCGAATTTTGACTAATTATGAAACGAACTCAATTAATTAGTTTTTGATAGAATTATTATTATTAGTGAATACATTTACTGGGCTGATGATGGAATATCGAGCATCTAACGATGAGCCATCATACTAATGTAGCCGAAATTAATTAATTAAATTGATCAAACTTTAGTATTAGAAGATCTAAGAAATCTTTTTAATTTTAGAATTGCATGCATCTTCAAAGTGTCTTTTATAATTTGATGAAGTATAGTTTGTTGCTATCTAGTAAAGTATTCATTTATTTTACGTGCAATTTTTAATTAGTTGCAAGAAAAAGAACCATCGGTTTTTACAAGATAGGACGTATACACAATTATGTAACAATCGTGCAAATTTCATTCACCTTAGTTTTAAATTTTATTTGTTTCAAAGAAGCGTAGTAGTCGTTATAGATTTTAAAAGTCTTTTCGACTGTTCGAATGTATTCTAAAATGAAAGAAGAATGGGGGAAGATAACTCTAACGCATATTCAGGGTGTTAGGTGAGAGATGGCCTGCACTGGGATCTTTTAAGGCATAAGAAATACAAGGTCGGTTAAATGGACAAACAATTTGCTGGAGGATACACATCGAAACAGTTGCCAAACCGGACCGATTTCTCATAGCCTACCAGATATTTAAAAAAAAATTGATTTCTTCCGAAATCTTAAAATCAGTTTATTTTGAAAATCGCTATAGGTCACTGCTAAAGGTACGAAAAATCGTAAAGGAGTAACTTGTAGGGTTTTATACGTAGAATATGATAAGTATCCCCAAAGGATTGTCAACTGTTTTACATCCGAGATATAGCATAAAGTTGGTAGTTTTTTAATGTAATGAATAGTCGACTTTCGGTTCAAAAGAGAGTTTATTTTTTTCTTGTTTCAGTGATGTAAGGAATTATAAACTCGTCAGATCCGGAAATTTATTCCTAACTTTGACAACGCTGCTTGAACTATTGTTCACCAACTCTGTTGGTTGATGAAAATCGCAAACATTATGCCGTAACGATGCGTCTGCCTCAACCTGGTTGACAAATGCTTCTTCCAGTGATCCTGGGCAGCAGTGGAGGCTGGTGACCTAACTTCAGGTGGTGCCAAAACCACGTGATCGTCGCTTGATTGGTTAAAATTGTCAGATTATACAGAAACAAACCAATCAAGCGACGAACACGTGGTTTTGGCACCACCTGAAGTTAGGTCACCAGCCGCCACTGCTGGGCAGATATCCTCGGGCAACAAACGGAGGTGCTTGTTCCTCTGCGGATGTCATTATTTCAATCTTTGGAGCAGCGGACTCCGGGAAAGCCAAGTGCTTAAAGCTGACAACAGCGACTGGTCGTCCAGTATTCCGCTGGACATCATTCGATGTAATTAATGTCTTTCCAGGTACTAGTACAGAAAAGGTTACCATAACCTTAGTCTCCAAAAGGGTCCTCTTTACATTTATTTGTTGCACCTTCTACGATAATAATAAGCCAAAATGGCCCTTTTACAAGAAATATGTCCTAGTAGTACTATTACATGTAATGTTCATAATCATTGCTTTTAAATACGTAATTTAAGAATCTAGTAATAAGCTTGTTTAGTTTCTTTGGTTTTCAATGGATTTAATGTAAAAAATACATTATAAAACCTATTTTGATAAATAAGAGTAGATTTTAGATCCTATACTACGTCAAGACAAATCACCCATGCGCTATTCGTTGGTAACCGGCAGTAAACAATTGAGCAGCGGACTATTCTAGATCCGATGATAAGCAATGAATACGAAACACGTGCTGATTGATTTTGCTAATTAAAGAAAAACTTTAACCAAGTATTTAACACTATAAAGCAATTTTGATTGTAAAGATAGGATACATGGTAAGAGTTGTCAGCAAGACCGTTACAAACGTCGGTTTTTTTAAGTTTCTAGAAACATTTAATAAAATTTTATGGTTTTTTGATTAAGAAATTCTTTTTTGCAAATATTTGAGCTCCACTAATGTTAATGAGTTGTCAGATGTGGGGACAGATATTCAATAGTTTTTACCTTGAGTTTTAAGTTGCTGACAATGTGCAATTAATGCAAAGATGCTAACAAATTATTCAATAAATTTACAAATTCTGACATTCCGATAAATCAACCTGATTACATACCAGATATTCTCAAAAGTAAAAAAATGTACCCGACATGTAGAAATTTTGCTTATTCAGATTGAGTAGACTCATTCATAAGTATACGTATTTCACATACTTTAAATAACTTTAGAAAAGATATTACAATTATATATTCCAATTGCCCTCCTTTGTGGACGCCATGTAAGTAGACAGGCATGTTCCCTAAATAAAGCGCTCCTATTTCCGCTCCCTCAATATTCCACACATGGTTACAGGAAACTTCATGTGATTTTGATGGGAAAAGGTCATATTTTCATGACGTCTGGCTAGAAATTGATTGCAAATTGCATCAAAAATTATTTTAAAATGTTTTTTCAAAGTTAATGTGAAATGCTAAATGTATTTGCTATTTAGTTTACAATCGACCTTAATCAAAAAGCTGACTCAAAAGTGTAAAAAATCACAAATATTCAAACCGAGTAACTACTTTGACTTCAAATCGATATAAACAAAATTTTGCTCTAGCAATGAAAAATCCCTAGGTAGTTTGTCATTTTTTGACCACAGGAATCGAATGCCGTTAACCAACCTTTGCCCTTAATTTTTGTGTTCACCGTGTAATCGGTGGCGCACTAGCCGTAACTGGAAGTGATTTAAAATATTGTGATTTCTAGCTCATTTAAATACGTACGCCGCAAGGGTATACATGCGACGTCGGTCACGATCAATTTCAGGTTTTATATCCTCATAGTTTTCTTCGACCTCTCTTATGAATTATATATATGAGGCTGGATTGAAAAGTTTTCAAAATGAAAGTGAAAACAAATGAAATTCACGAGAAGATATATTTTATTTTTCTACACAATCACCCTGTAATTCAACACACTTGGACCAATGCATTTCCAACTTTTCAATCCCTTCACGGAAATGATTTTCTTTGAGGCCTGCAAAAGATGCATTGAAGCGTCGATGACTTCTTCATTGAACCTGAATTTCTTGCCAGATAGAAATTTTTCCCGTTTGGAAAACAGATGAAAATCCGACGGAGCCAAACCGGGTGAGTAAGGGGGATGGTGAACAATTTCGAACTTCAACTCGGCTTTTTTTGTTGAGTAAATTGCACCTCAAGCACTGGTGTATTGTCTTCGTGAAACAAGATTTACTTCTTTGACATTCCGGGGCGTTTTTCACGAATTGCTGCATTTACTTGTTCTAAAAGTGTTGAGTAATATTGGCTGTTATGGTTTTTCCTTGCTCTAAATGGTCAATAAGTAAAATGCCCTTAGCATCCCAAAAAACAAAAGCCATTACCTTTCCAGCCGACTGAACTGTTTTTGTCTTCTTCGAGACGGATCTCCCTGGCCAACCCACTGTTTTGTTTGGTTTCTGGGATATAATAGTAAATTCAAGTTTCATCCATAGCCACAAATCTCCTAATAAAATCAACTGGATGTTTTCTAAACAACTGCAAACACTCAGCTGAAGTTCGAGCACGAATGCGTTTTTGTTCTGGAGTCAGCAGATGCGGCACCCATCTTGCTGGAAGTTTTTTTATCCCAACCCTTGGTGCAATCAGCGACGGATTTAGACTTAGACCCGCAAGGCCTGGGCCTAGGACGGCAAAATTTGAGGGGCCGCAAAATTTGAAAGGCGACAAAATTTGAGAGACGATAAAAATTCGAAATTCATAGAGTTTCTTGGCGTCCCTATGACAGAATTTGCAGTTTGCTTTAATATTAATTATATGATAGAAAAACACATTGTATATTAAATTTAATTATCTATAAAAACAGTAGAGCATATAATACAGGGTGTCTCCAAAAGGTTGCGACATAGCTTAACTGCAGACTCCTGAGATAAAATAAGAAGATTTTACCCAACTTACCTATATCCAAAATCGTCTCGGTAAGTCGGTACAAGGCGTGAAAGTTTTTTGAAAAAAAATTAATTTTGCGTATAAAAATAGTACACTTTGATCGATTTTTATAATTTTTGGCATGGCATGTTTTGTGACTATAAGTCACGTTTCGAGATGGTTTTGGTCTTCATCAGTAAGTTGTAAGTGTATTAAACAAAAATGTTGCAATACAAATTTGGTGATAACTTTTTAGTGCCTAGCTGAGAACTTTCAATTGTTTTTTCAAAAAAGATATTTTTTTTATAAACATTTTTTGTATTTTTGTAATTTTTGATAATGCTTAAGGTTTGTCCACAAGAAAATAAAATCTGATTATCATTAATACATCAACATTTATAACAAGGGTTATAAAGTTATAATTAGCATATGATGATCACCCTCAAAGTAGTTCTATGAATCATCATGTTTTTTTCAAAGCCAGTTGTTTACGAGCCAAAGCACCGACACCAAACAAAAGATGATCGTAAATGCAACTCAATAACGATTTTCTCTCCGCTAGAGACGTTGTCAACGTCAGTTTATAAATTTTGAGGTTATTAGAATTTAATTGTTAGAAAAAACATAATTATCATTGCCTTGTTGCTGCGTATTATTCTTTATTCTTTGCAAAACAAGTGTATAGTCTGTCTACTGGATAATTAGTGGTACAAAAGTTACTAGTAAGTACACTTAAAAAGTAGTATCCTAGTATCGCGCCAAAATTTAACAATAAACACGTGTTGAAAGATTAATACTTCTGAAATATTATTGAAATTAAAAAACAAAAAGTTTACTTAACACAAGTTAGTTATGATTAATATGAACAATAATAAATAGAAAATAAAAGCATTTGCTGTATCCAAAAATGCTCCCCGAAGAATTAAGTTTGTAAATACAGCATTGTATATAATCTTATAATTAATTCAGTTGTAAATAATGACAAATAAATGTGTTATGTGTGTAGTAGTTACTGACGACACTACATAGGCAACGAGAGATCAACAATTAAAAGGAAAAATAGAAAAGGTACAATTTAATAATTAGATTTTTTTTAATCAAAATTTTACTCTGACATCTAGTGAAAACCACCAAAAACTTGATTGAAGTTTACTCCGCTAAATTGACCAATACCATGAAAAGGCGCGCACATGTATCAGAACTACCAACATAAAAGTCTTACAAGCTATATCTTTCTCATCTAATTTTGGTGTATTTCTTGCTGTTAGGTTAAATAACTAAAATTTGAAAAAGACGAATTATTCAGTGAACAGAGTGTATTTCCTATTTCCTCGGAGTCATCTTCTTCACTTTCACGATTATTGTTTATAAATTACTGTAAAATTGATTTCGTGGTGGCAACCGTTTTTAATAAACCGAGTTAACTCAAATAACTGTATCATGCAATTTGTATGATGAGATCAGAAAGATAAGTTAAGTTTCCGAAAATGCGTTTTACACGCACCAACAAAAGGCATTAATAATTACTTTTTTCTAAAGTTTAAGTTCTAAGAACCTCAATCTTATGAACTGACGTTCAAACTTGTCAAGTCTTAAGTGGAACAACACCGCTTTTAGCGGAGAAAAAATCGTTATTGAGCTCAATTTACGTTAGTCTTTTGTTTGATGTCGATACTTTATCTCACATCAATTGGCTTTGATTTTTTTTCCTATAATAAGAGTGATAAACGAGACAGCCTGTATATGCAAGCAAATTATACAGTGGATTCGTTTTCTATTATCTGGTGTTTCCTTGATCGCTTGCTTAATGAAGTTCGCCGTAAACAAAAGTATAATTCCGCTCGACTTTATAAATAGACAAATTATTATTTTGGTACTTTATTTTTTCCTCCAATTTCTGGCAAAACTATTCGCAATAAAATGAAATCATCTGTAAACTATCACAAAGGAAAAACAGTTCTTTATCATGTGCAGATAGTTTTATTGCTAACCCCAAATTAAAATGTATATTTATCTATTACAAAATAAGAATTAGTGAACTTCTTTTGCATACAAGCTCACATTATTCCCGCTTGAACTATTTTATCTGTATCAAAGTAATTTTATCACAAACACCCTGATAGCATTTGAATTGAGGGGTTTTCCGATAGGAAAGGGAGTAGGTACTATGACAATAACGTGACGTAATTACTCTGGGCCTACTTTTTGAATTGTTTTCGGCGGTTTTTATTAAACTCTTTATTTACATGACGAAATTAATAAATGATTTAAATGGTGTCTTTGCAAAAAAGTATTCAGCATTAAAAAATAAATGTTAACACATCCGTATGTCATTATTGTCAGTTTAATTTCTGTCTTATTATTTATGAAAGTTTTTTAAATTTATCTACTGAATTTAAACGGGTTGCTGTTCCCATTTAAATTTGTAGGAGAGGTTCTAAGGGGCAAAATTCAATAACAAATATGAAGAATATTTTTTTATAACGAGTATGAATGGCAAAAAATGTATTTAAATAAAGGCAGGTGTAGGTGAACTACGATTACGTAAACCGCGGTATACGTCATCGTCAGTCAAATGGTGGACATTTGGCAGCTTTGTATCCGACCGGGCGAAATTTCGAATTCTCTTGAATAGGTGTGAAGAATTAATATTTACAATGTTATCTGTGTGCCGACAGACTCTAAATTCTAGTTTTCAAAGGTCAGTAAAAATATTTATTATTGACATTGATAAGATTTATCTTAAAGTCGATGATACTTGAAAAGTTGACCTACATTTAGGATAAAACGTAACATATTTTAAATTATCAGAGGCATGAATCAGTTTGTCTGGCATAGTTTTAATTGTATTTCAGTTTAGATAATAACATTTGATTGAATGGTTTTGTAAAAATTGAAAACTAATCTGTGGAGATGATGGAAAATTCCATCTACAAAAATCAATATGTGAATGCAACCTTGTGTAAACGCACTATCTTAAGGACGTTATTATAAGAGATATAGTATAGATAACCCATAAGTAGTTTATATTTTGATAATTCCCTTTAAAAGCCGATTTTTCAATTGACCTTCGTTTATAATTACCCAGCACTTCAGCTGATATTTAGCTTTGTCATTGTTACAAAGTACAACACATCTTAATGTTTTAAGTTAGCAAAATAATTATCTAAAACACTTACATGTTGGCATAGATTCCCAATTTTCTTTAAGTTAAAATTAGAATATGTCATTTGTAAATTTTCACATGTTTATGTTGACTTGACATCTCAGGGTCGCTACAAGATGCATAGGATCTGTTGTACCCCAAGAAAAAATAAAGGAATTTGGAATAAAAAATGAACCAATTTTGCAATACTTGAAAGGCTCTAAAGAAAGACAGGAACTTGAACAAGCTTTAAAATGTACCGCAGATTGTATCGAGGAGGTCCCCATTATTATAGGAGACAAAGAATACAAGACTAAGGAGGTTAAATATCAAGTAAGTTGTTATAGATAAAAGAAGAAATCTAAAATTACCTCTTGTTAAACATTAATTTTTTTAAGGTAATGCCACATAATCACAAAAAAAAGATTGCAAAATTCTACTATGCTGACCAAGGGTTATTACAAAAGGCTATTACAGTAGCTATTGAAGCACAGAAAGAATGGGATCAAACACCTATTTCAGAACGGTAATGTTGAAGGTAGTCCAAACGAAGCCCAGCTCTTTTTGAAAATATGTAGATTAACAAAATTTGGAAAATGCACTTTTCTTTTATTCTAGTGCACTACTAACCTCCCTAATTATGATTTTATTTTTTTCTTGAAAGGTTTCGTCTTCTATGCTACCTCTTAAATATGTTATTTCCCTTTAACAACTAATAGATGAGTGTAAATCATTAAGATCTTTTATTAGACAATTAGAACGACAGTTAATGACAGCTAACCTTCAAATTTGCTGCTGCCCGTCTGACAACCAAGGTTACCAATTTGTGGGTAAAATATAAAAAATCCTAATCATTTATACTTGTCTGATATTTCTAATTTTGTATATTGTATATTATCTAAGATCAAAATGATTATTATTCTTTTAGATTAAAAATATGGGAAAAAGCAGCATCATTAATGGCAGGAGAATATCGACAAATGTTAAATGCTGCCACAATGTTAGGTCAATCGAAAACAGTAGTTCAAGCTGAGATTGATTCTTCTGCAGAATTAATAGATTTCTTTAGGTAATTCTTTTTACATTAATCCTTACCAAATATTGAAACTTTGAATTTATTAGAATAAATGCATTTTTCTTAAAAGAAGCAACAAAGTATCACCCGATTTCTGAAAACCCAAAGGTTACATTGAACTCTATGAGGTATCGTGGATTTGATGGATTTGTTGCTGCAATATCTCCATTTAATTTCACTGCTATTGGAGGAAACTTGTCATATACTCCAGCCCTCATAGTATGTATTTGTTTTTATTGTAGATGTGTAAAGGAAAAAATGGTTGACATAATTTATTTAGGGTAATGCAGTATTATGGAAACCCAGTGATACAGCTTTACTTTCAAATTGGAATATATTTAAAATTTGCCGAGAGGCAGGTGTTCCTCCAGGTGTTGTAAATTTTGTTCCTGCTGAAGGGCCAGTCTTTGGTGATACTATAACTGCTTCGCCATATTTAGCTGGAATTAATTTCACAGGAAGCGTACCGTAAGTGTTTTATAATAGTTTGCAGAGTGCCACAAAAGTATTGATGAAATTTATTTTTACTGTAATATATAACCAAAGAATATGTACCTTATGGAGTAAGAAGCAACACTGGCAGGGTGGGGGTTACTTCGTCTCTACATGCAGTGGCACAGAACACAGAGAATAGCTAATTACAACGTAGTGTCATTTAATAATACTGCCCTCAACTATTATTAAAAAATATTTTTCCTATTATACCCTTAAAAATTAATAATATACAAAAGAAACGGGCTGTAAAATGGTGCAACACCAAAACCGATGACAGAATTACCTTTTTCAGATTTTCCAAAAGAAGTCTGCGGAGGTTAAGAAAACAAAATACAAGATAATAGCTGTTTTATTTTATTTAATTTATTTATTTATTTTAATTTATGTTAAATCTAAAAAATACTATAAGTAGTATAAAATCTGTTTTTCTACACCTTTGTAAGTAGATGCCTAGAATGGTTGACAGTCTGTAATCATACAGAGCTTAAAGATAAAGATGCCAATTATTTTTACAATAACTTAAGGGTTTGTGCAAAACATTTTCAAGATATGGTTCTCAATGACTTGCAAAACAGCTTACAGCAACAGGCAAAACCAGTTTTATATTTAACAGAAGGTAATTCATCTTTAACTAATGCTGTAGTTTCAGTTGACACATTATTAACTACAGATGTGCAACAGAAGACTAAGTGAAATTTTGTTAGATGAGATGTGTGGTTATGAAACATTACTATTGTAATTAATTTATTAATAGGTTGGCTAGCCCCACAATAATAAGCCCAGCTGCCATACAAACTTCAAAGTCCCTGATAGCTTCCATGCTAAGGAAACGAAATTCAAAACTGCAACGTAGGCAACAAAAAAGACTACTCAAGAAAGCAAGATTGGAATCTACTCCAGAAATAACATTAATGATTATGCAATAAATTTCTACAAAAGAGTACATCAGCTTTTGTTAAGGCTCAAGTGGAAGTCACACAAAAACCACAAGAAAACCGATATGCAGATGAATATAAGCAGTTTGCATTACAAGTGTATTTTACAAGTCCTAAAGCATATAGATTATTAAGAAAATCATTTTCATTACCTTCTAGACGAACTTTGCAAAAAATGATATATTCATTAAATTTCAAAGGGGGAACATATTTGAAATTCTTTAATTAAAAATTCAATCTTTAGATGCTAAGCACTGTATATGCTCAATCTTTATTGATGAAATGTCTTTAAAAGCATCTATTTTATGATATTTGTGAAGACATAGGTTGTGTAGGTTTTCATGATAATGGCAAAAAATAAAAATTAATGCCAGCACAATCTAATGGTAGTAGTGGCTAGGGGTTTATACAGTGCATGGAAAAAACCTTGAGCCTATTATTTCACAAATACTAGCTGCGATACAAAAAAGATTAAAAGCAATTATAGCAGAAATAATATAAAAATTAATAAATATCTTAGGTGTTAATCCAAAGTGTTAAATTACAGATCAAGGTTCGAATTTTCTTGACTAAATTTGCCCTTCTTTTTCATGGAAGAACAACAAATTTTTTTATATATTTGATTCTCCTCATTTGAAAAAAACAAGACCTTTTAGAATTGCTCTGAAAGTATCACCTAGTCACATAAATCTCATCAAATTTGAAAGAATATGTGTAAAACTTGCAAATAAGCAACTTATAAGTGAATCTGTTGCCATTGGCATTTCCTCTTATGTTGCTTTGCAAGCTGTATTCTTAGAGAAATTTGATAAATTATTTGATATGTGTAATTCCAAGTCACCGAGAGGTGTCAAAAAGTACAATTCTGCATTTATGGGTTTTGATTATCAAATACAATTCTTGCAAGATATCAGTGAATTACTAAAAGATATTAAATTGAAAGACAAAATCGAATTGAATGTTTCAAAGGGTGACAGATATCAATCAATGCCCTTAGATTATTGTAGGAAGGTGTAAAATAACTTGGAGTTAGATTTTTGTTAATCAGGTGGCTGAATCAAGATTGTCTAGAAAGTCTTTTTTGCGGCTGTTAGAGGACATGGAGAGAATAGCACTAACCCAACTCTCCCAACAATTTATTACCATTTAAAAAAAAACTTATTTAAATTACATCCACCACAGTGAAACGGCTAATTGTGAACTTGAATGTGATACTTTAGTCAGTCAAATTAATGGTTTTTATAGTAATATGGGTTACATTGATAGCCATGTAGACAATAATTTGTCACAAAAATTACTTGTTTCCAATTGTGCAGATTTTTAGAAAACTAGATTTATTAGAAGCAAATGTGTTGTCTTGCATTTCTGGATATTTATTTTAAATGTTTATTAAAATCGTAGTAGAGGTCTGGAAGAAAGTAATAAAATAACTGAACTGTCAGCTACAAATATATTCTGTGATTTCAAAGCTTATAGTAGTACTAAGGGCAATAATCTGTTTGATAATTTATGCATGCCAGGAGAAAATTCTCTTAAGCTAAGGAAGATATTTTTTAAAAGAATTTTGAAACGTTTGCTTTTTTGCCAAATGTTGATTACAGTTTGTTAGAATCATTCAGTGTGGTAAATTATGAAGCACCTTTTGCAAATTTTCCAAAGGAGTATGTTACAAAATTATTCTGCAGAATGCGAATTTACCACACACTGGCACAAGTTAATGCACATTTTAAAAGTATTCCCAATTTTTTGCTTTAAATAAATAATAACTAATATTGTACCAGTGACTGGTAGCCAGCCAGCACTATGTTCACAGAAAAATTTCTTTATTAAATTATTCTTTATTTTACTACTTTCAAGTACCATTTTTTCTTGGTATTGTCTTTGACAAGAATAAAGTTTAGAATAAACTGTTAATAAGTTAGAAAGAAATGCTTCTTTATTTTAATGAAATAATCTTGATGTCAACAAATTTTACTTTGGTCTTAATAAATATCTATTGCAAATTAATAAAATTTTAAAAAATTGTTTCTTTGTAATAAAGAAATATTGCCTTGGCAATATTCAAACAACAAATTTCTTTATTTTAAAGAAAATCTCGTCAATTCAAATAAATTTTTCTCGGAGCGTATTGTCTTATTTTACGTATATAGTATACCGGCATTTTTACATTTATAATCGATTTGTAAGTGTAAGGTTTACAATAAAAATAAAAGCATAATCCTGTTTTGAAAAAAAACGAGGTTTTATTCCATTAGAATAAATTGTTATAATTATAAACCTTCAAAGTGAGGTTAGGATTTAACAATTTCAAGAAATAATTCGATCATTATTTTAAATTTGCGCCGTTTTGTACCCGAGCAAAATGGCGGGATAGGATGAAGGTTATCAAAATCTGTTCACAAACATCCAAAATACCATCTGGAGTGTCATTTCTTACTCCACAACACATGTATACTCCATAAGGTAAATATTCTTTGACATAACCTAGAACATGTTTGACATCATACCTAATTTAAGTTGAAAAATTAACTTTTGGACTACATTTTTTTTTATTTTGACACTGACACTATTTAAAATAAGATGGCTGTACAGGGTGACTCCAAAAAGTTGGGACGTAACTGCAGACTCCTGGTATAAAAATCATTTACTATTTACCACTTGTATATTTTTTGCTTATATCTATCTTTTAAAAACAATAATTTTGAATTTATTAATAATCAGGGCATCTAAACAGATAAATATACAATTATAAAAACATTGACCTGGTTTCTGCTCTCATTTCACTTTCACTAAGTAATGAACGTAATGAAACTTTTTAAAAAATTTAAACAAGTATAGCTTTATTTAAACTTAAGAAAAACAACAAAATCGATTGCCATGGTAATTAGAGAATATTTAAATTCAAAAACCGGCATCGGCAATTGACATGCAAGTCATAAACATAACCTAAAAACTAGAGTTCTGTTGACACTTGTCAAGAATTGTGATGTGTTTAGAATCCTCAGTTTTTGGTGATGTTAATGAAATAAAATTGAAATCATCTACAAATATGATTGAACACATAAAACAACTATTAATTCTTAATATACGTATACTAAACATAAACAAATAATAGCAATTTTCCATGTTAAAATTTCTGTTTTTAGCTATCTAAAATACCCTGTATGTAAATACTGTCATATTAATCAATGAGTAGATCACAATCAAGCTTCTAGCAACATGATAAATATTGTTTATGCAGTTATTGCTACGAAAAGCTAAGAAATACGAAGTAATAGAGAAATTGAAAGAAAGAAATTTAAAAGATTATCTGGCAATATTTCCAAATTCCATCTTTTTCTTCTTTTTGTAGGACGTTTAGTAGATTATGGAAACAAGTTGGTGACCATATGGGCAAATACATCAATTTTCCACGTTTAATTGGTGAAGTTGGTGGAAAGAATTATCATTTTATCCATTGCTCGGCCGATGTAAAATCTGTTGTTAATGGTACAATTCGTGCAGCTTTTGAATATTGCGGCCAAAAATGTAGTGCTTGTTCTAGAATGTATATTCCTGAATCTTTATGGCCTGAGGTAAATTATTGTTTACTGTTTTGTCAATAATTACTATGATATTAAAAGCAATTGTATACAGATAAAAGAGGGCCTTTTGAAAGCAAGGGAATGCTTGAAAATTGGTGACCCCATGGATTTCGATACTTTCACTTCAGCAGTTATAGATGCTAAAGCCTTTGCTCGAATTAAAAAATATATCGATCATGCCAAAAGTTCATCTACTTTGAAAATTCTTGGAGGAGGCCGATGTGATGATACGTAATTTACAATTTATGATTTTTATTATCTACATTATTTTAAATATAATTTTTTTAGCTGTGGCTATTTTGTTGAACCTACCATCATTGAAACGAAGGATCCAAAAGATAAACTAATGACTGAAGAAATATTTGGTCCCGTATTAACAATTTATGTATATAAAGACAGTGATGTTGACAATACAATGAGACTTCTCGACAAAAGCACCCCTTTTGCACTTACTGGTGCTGTATTTGCCCAAGATGAGTATGTTATGACATTTTAGAAATGATAACAACGTGTAATGACTTTTATTTTTTAAGGAAATTTTTAAAACATGCTTTAGAAGCTTTAAAAATGACTGCTGGTAACTTTTATGTCAATGATAAATCAACAGGGAGCGTTGTAGGTCAACAACCATTTGGTGGTGCTCGAATGTCAGGTAATTTTCTTTCTATTGTAATTATTAGAATAATTGAATAATCTTTGATTTTGCATTGCCAGGTACAAACGATAAAGCAGGTGGCCCACACTATGTCCTAAGATGGGGAAATCCACAAGCTATTAAAGAAACTTTTGTACCGCTAAATGAAATAAATTATCCATACATGTCTCAATAATTATGTGAATGAATAAAATATTTTGCTTGAAACAATTGTGATAGTTTAGTTATAAAGTTATGCATCTGTTAGTCAATATTTCTCAATTATTCTGTTTATTCTTTTTACCATTATTATTAGTTAGTGTCTTTAAAAGTAAATTTATTGTTTATTTCAAATGCAAAAGCAAATTATAATTTGTAAATGTCCATCTTAATTGTTGCATTTTAAAATTCTGTCTGAATTAGTGTGTTATATGTAGAAGGAAATATCACTTTAATTGTATTAAGGCCGTATAGTATTTATAGTGAACTACTCTTGACAATATCCTTAAATTGTTGTACGTGTATAGTGACAAAGGTCCATTTTTAAAGTATTGAGAATATGTATTGAATGAAATTCATCTGAAATATCATAGTACATGTATTATATAATTTGTATAAATTTTTAAATAGTATTATTATTTAATATTACATAAATAATAGATCACAATTTTTTATGTATATATTTTGTTCAACATTAGAGATTAGAAAGCAATAAATTAATTTAAAGTATAAATTATCAACTTTACTTGCACTGCCATGTAGACATATTTTGTCATAAATCAGATCCAATTATATAATGTCTTCTAAGTAATATCTACTTGTATAAGATTGTACAAGTTTCTTGTAATTCTTTTTATTACAATACATACAAAGAAATTCGGTGCATTGATTTTGCTTTATTCTTGATCCGTAAAAGATCTGATGCTGCTCAAGTATATGGGATGTAAATAAATAATATTGACAACCTAACAGTATAATCTGATAAAACATTTTTTCTTTCAATACAGTTGGGATCAATTCCTGTTCCTTGGGTTAAGTATTAGAAGAAAGAATTCGTTTTATAAACTTGATAATAAAGGCATTTGACAAGATGCCAAGACAGAGAATGTGGGAAGTGTTAGACACATATTAAGAACAAGATTGCAGCAATCAAGAGTATTTTTATAAAAAATGTCATACTAACAAAAGTGAAACACACATTTGATATACATGTGGAATTTTAAATATAGGTCGTTCATTATATTAATGGACGAAATAAAATTTTAAGAAAAACAGAATAACTTGAAGAACTAACAAAATGAGAGGTGTCAGTATAGAACAACTGGCATGTATACAGATGATTTATTGTTTGAGACAAAAGGATAACTTCAGAATTTACTTAGGTCATTTACTAAATACAAAATGAAATACATACTAAAAATTTACAACATGGATATCAACATTAAAAAAGACAAAAGCAAAAAAGCGCAAAGAAATCAAGATAATGTTGGTAGACAGTGCCCCAAAGGTTTATTATATGTATGTAAGTGACCCCAATTACTGTTTTACATCCCTTTTTTGCCTTAAATACCAAAAGGTTATAAACACATATAGCACAATTATAATCAATGTAGATAGTTTCCATTTTCAGCAATACGGCCAACATCGAAAAATAAAATTTTGCGGCATTTTTAAATTAGTAGTCACGTGACTTGTAATCAATTTTGATGTCTTTGTATCATAAGAGTAAATGTTAGCGTGGCGGCATTTACGAGCTACCCTGTTCCTCAAAAAGTAGCAGAAGTGTGTAAATTTCTCTGTGTGATTAACTATATTTCCGAATTTATTTCCAATACATCGCACTAGAACTCAGTCACTACGAGACCAGAACTCCGCCTACAAAACTTTAATGTCAACCCCTATCCCAGACTGACCCTAGTTCTAATTAGCAACAGACCTGGCTGAGTTGAAAAAAACGACATACGAGGGCTGTTTGACGGAAGTGTGACATTTCAATAAAAAAACAGGTTCAGCCTAGATTTTTTTTTATTATTTTTCAACATAGTTCCCTTCAAGTGCTACACACTTAGTCCAACGACTTTCCAATTTCTTTAAGCCGTCTGAGAAATGTTCGTTTGGCAACTCGTCAAAATAGGCCTCCGTTGCAGCAATAACCTCTTCATTTGATGCGAATTTTTTTCCTGCGAGAGATTTTTTCAAATTCGGAAATAAAAAAAAGTCGCTTGGGGCCAGATCCGGTGAGTATGGTGGAAGGGGGAAGGAATTCGTAGCGTAATTGTACCAATTTAGCGGTCGCAATTGCGGATGAATGAGATGGGGCGTTGTCGTGATGAAAGAGCACTTTCTTATGTGCCAAATGTGAGCGTTTTTTCTTTAAGATAACATCAAAACGGGTCAATAAATCAGCATAATATTGGCCAGTTATTGTTTTATCCCTTTCCAAATAGTCAATATGGATTATGCCTTTAGAATCCCAAAAAATAGTCGCCATGAGCTTATTAGCCGAGTGACCAATTTTAGTCTTCTTTGGTGCACGTTCGTCTGGTGAAATCCATTGTTTCGACTGTTCCTTTGTCTCAGGGGTGTGGTAGTGGATCCAGGTTTCGTCAACAGTCACATATCGGCGAAAAAACTCAACTGGATTACGTTGTAACATGACCAAACATTGATTTGAAAGTTGAACACGAATTCTCATTTGGTCCACTGTGAGTACTCGCGGCACCCATCTTGCCGATACCTTTTTCATATGCAAATGTTCGTGTAAAATATTATGCACCCGTTCGATTGAGATGCCAACAGCATCAACTATCTCGCGCACTTTCAAACGTCGATCAGCCATTACCATATTATGGATTTTGTCAACGATTTCCTTAGTAGTGACCGTTTGTAAGGGCCCGGGGCGTTCACCATCATCAGTGCTCATACGGCCAGTTTTAAATGAATTAAACCACTTGGAAACCATTCCATGCGATAGAGCAGATTCACCGTAATATTTCCGTAATTTCTCCTCAGTTTTTTTCACTGTTTTTCCACGTAAAAAATAATGTTTAATTAAAACACGAAATTCACGTTTTTCCATATTTACAAAATAGCACAAACTTAATTGATTTCTATAACTGTCAAATGTATACTATTTCACAGATTGACATGAAATTTGGAGGTTAAACCTCTAAAAGACTGACGTATATGCTAATGTTTTCGATTTACCGATATCAGCGCCATCTAGCGGAAAGTCACGCTTCCGTCAAACAGCCCTCGTATTTAGTCGTACAAGACTACTATTCACACTACCCAGAGGTCTGCCAAGTTGAAACATAAGACATACGTGACGTGCTAAGAATTGATAGCGGACCTCAGTTCAACACAGTTTAGATTATTTGCTCAAACATATGGGTTCCAATGGATAAGCAGCAGTCCCCGCTTGCAAAGAAACTTCTTTCCAAAAATGAAGACTTTTATTTTATCCTATCGCAGTACACCTTTACAATGTGGGTTTCACCTGTTCAACTACTACTCTTTGGAAGAAAACTTAAAGAAAGAAATTCAACCATGAAAGCAGCATTGATGCCGAATACTTAGATCATCATAAAATCAAAAAAGAGTTACCGAAATTACAAGAAATGCAAGCACATTATTATAATAAAAGACATTGTTCACGGTCTGTCGAAATACTTCAACCAAATGATCAAGAGCAGATTATCAACACAAAAGAGTTGGCGAAGGGAGCAAACGGTTTTACCACAATCCAGGTCATTCACGGTGGTACGCTGATACGGTCACACCTGGATGAACCATTAACTTCGAATGTTATCCAGACCACCAACCAACCTCAAAATCAGGTGACCTTCAAGTGGAATCCCCAGCTATACCAGAACCCGAAAGAGTCCAACGTGGCTGGGTACACACTATCTCCAAAACCAGGTATATGTTAAATGTATGAGTTCGTTCGAGTATTAAAAATAGGTAGTTGTAGTTGTGGTTGTGTTACGTTTTATTTGAAGTTTAAAAGTCAAGTTCATGTTTGTCTGAATTTCACATACATTTATGTTTTTGTATTTGTATGTTACTTTTGCTTAGAAGGAAGATGTAAGAAGCACATGTAGCAAAAACGCATGATAAGTAATTAGGTTGCATCATGGCTAAGCACGGAAATACATGTATTGTAAGAATAAATGTTGTGTAACCCTCATCAATCCAAAGTGCGCATTATAATAATACAATATCTTAAATTTATGGCGCCAGAGCTCATGGACTGTGTATTACATTGAAGAAAGGACATCGGGAAGTGGGATAGACTGAGGACTACGCTGACGTATACGCTACTGATTGGCTGGAGGTCAAATCAGTCGACCATGTTTACTCTAGTACTAGTAATGCATTATTATTCGACTGTTGTACAGTGGTTGCCAATTTGGTACAAGATTAACCTACGAACAATCAGACTATACATAATACACTATTTTTAATCCATTATTGATTATCTGTATCTTACCTTTCTCATTACATGTGACAAATAAGTTATAATTTCCTGTAATAAACGCTTATTTGTGAGACTGACAACGTTGTAATTGTGTTTTTTAGGGAATTAATTTATGCAGCGTTATCATTCATGCTTGTGTTACCAATAACCACTACCATTCGTAAATCGTAATTGTTTTTCTTTTGTATTAGGTTATGAATTCAATGTTTACAAATTACGTTTAGATTTTGTATAATTTAGGAGAAGCATTAAAGATAATTAGACATGGATATAAAAGAGGAATTGATAGATAATTTGAAATTAACTTCAAACAGTAACATTCCTGATGAAACATTCAAAAAACTTTTAGAAAACTCTTTTGCAACTTTAGTTGGTAATCAGGAAGTTCATAGTCAGTATAGAATATTTTAATAAATAATAGGTATATTAAAGCCATCGTTTATGATTTTAGATATTAATACGTTGTATAACTCAAAACCAGATTTAATTAAATGTGTGTATGCGACATTATTAACAGTTACTGCTGAATTCGGAAGGCACAATCTTGATAAGGAAGGTGTCAAAACTTTTCTCATTAATAAATGTAATTATAACAGCAATAGAGCAAATTTGTATGCCGAATTCTATGAAAAGAACAAACAAGAATTACAAGTTGCTTTAGGAAATGTAGGAACACATCTACCTAATATAACCGATGTAAAATGGAAGATTGATTATATAATTAAAGTATGAAAATGTTACAACAATTTAATCAAGTATTCTTACGTTATTTTTATATTTTTAGTCCAGTAATGTGGATCAAGCTGATGGGCCACTCTTTAGAATTTGTTTAATTGCTGATAAATATGATGAAGTTACAGGTGGTAAAAAGACGGAACATATTAAATTTTCTTGTAACAGTCAAGAGTTGCAAGACTTGGTTTATAAGTTGAAAGATGCTGTTAGGCATTGTCAAAGACTTGCAGTCGATCATTAAGTATATTTCTTAAAAAATACAATGATAAATAGGGAAACTATAAATATTTATTAAATCTGTGCTGTAATATATACAATGTACAATAAAATCTCCAATTTACAACTTAATATAATAATTAAAACATTCTCTCGTTACTCTACAATTAATATAAAATTCCATCCTATTTATTAAAACAAGCCTTCTGAGCTTTATACAGCCTACTTTTTGTACACAACAGAAAAAAAAACTTGTTAATATTCACCAAAGCAAAACAATTGCTACAATTAAGAGAAAAATCACAAGTATATATACACATATAATGAGGATATTTATAAAAATTCTGTAACATAAAAAACGAAAAACATGTAATAACAAAGTTTGTAGATATAAAAAAGAGGGGCACCCTGTTACATTGCCCTGTATAAAAATAAAATGTTAACACTTGTCTTAGGTACAAAACGTTAAAAAAAATATAATTACATACTTTCAAGCACTTGACAACAACCATAATTAATATTATTTTAAGCAGTTCTAAGATGG
The DNA here is from genome assembly GCA_011009095.1 of Ignelater luminosus. Taxonomy (NCBI): domain Eukaryota; kingdom Metazoa; phylum Arthropoda; class Insecta; order Coleoptera; family Elateridae; genus Ignelater; species Ignelater luminosus. Next base: position 49,437 of record VTPC01090954.1, read on the forward strand.
TTTTAAAAAATGTATATTTTTGAGAAAATATCATCAGAGAGAGCAAATTATAAATGTAATGGGAAGAATAAGGTAGATGAAATGCATAACTAAATCAGTTCTATTTAAAAAGGAAATAAATATTATGTCTAATGGTAGGTATAAACATGTATTAATGAGTAGGGCCTATAAGTAACGTATTTAAAATTTCTTCATTCTATTGGTAAAAATATTTCTAATATCAAAGAATTCGGATTTTAATTTTAACTAAATATAGTTAAAGATAATGATCTAATTATAAATATGGAAATTACTATGCATGACTTAGACACAAGAAATAAATAAGAAAAAGCTAAGAACAACAATAATTAGAGAATTATTTAACAAACACAACAGAATAATCTAACTTGAAAAAGTGTGAAGAAAATTAAATATGCCTTTTCTAAGCATAGAAAGTATTGCATTTCACAAGCCAAGTGGGGGAAATCATCATGAGTATGGAAAGATGCTTTCAGACAAGTTTTGTACATGCACACAGTACATTTCTTTTTAAGATTTATTACTATTTTGTAACATGAAAATGATAGAATTAAGTAGGTACAAAGATTTCTATTAACAAACGTGTTATGACATAACACACTTGCTATTTATATCATAACATACACATTTGTTATAATAATGCATGGCCTTTTTGATGTATGAATGAAATTGTCAATTTTTGCTTCTACTTAAGTGAAATGAGTTGCTTTCTTATGGGGCTTGTACTATTGTGGCTGAAAACGTGGAAACACCTATGTTAATCTAGTGTGCATTTACTAATAATTTTATAAATTGTAATTATGACTTGACATGCAAACGGTGATTTTTCACAGTGACTTAAAGAACTGTCATCAAATTACTATTTATTCATTATCGAGTTCAAAAACTTACAAATTTGCTTCATTTCATTAATAAAGTTTTGTTGATATATGAAAACATCTATAAAAATATAATAAATACTTTGCAATATAGTAAATATGAATAATCCATTAATATTTTGTTGCAGCTTCATTTACTGACATTGACAATTATTATTTATTAATTAACTTCAACATCTATGATTTTGTGACATAAGAAAAGATATTACAAAATATAAAAATTAGTGTTTCCATTTTCTGTCATAATAGTACAAGAATAAAATTATTCTAACTGGGATTATAAAGAGCCTTACTTCACCCTGCATTCATTAAGGTACCTCTCTCTGACAGCTATTTCTGATCGGGATCGACTCTTGTTCTTGTCATTCAAACAATCAGATTTGTGCCAAGAACAAGAGACAATCCCAAGCAAAAATAGCTGAAGAGGTACCTTACTGAGCACGGGGTTAGATATGTAAGACAATCAACATTCTAACCTATTCAAATCATCAGTCATCAATCAGGGCCATAGCCAGAGCAGGCCAGGATGGGCACTCTAGAAAATATTTTGACTGCTCTAAAATTATAGGAGATTAATAACATTCTTAACTTCACAAATTTATGCAAGTGAGGGTTCATTGCATATTTATGTCATGTGGATCAACTTTCACCAAATTGCAATGTAGCAATAATAAAATTTTCATGAATATTGACCTTTCTTTGTTAACTATGCTTATTTTTACAATAATAACTTGTGTGGTAAGGACCAAGTTTACCGCTGTATTTATGTACTGTTGTAATTCTCCAAGGTTTAGGCAAACAGTGCCCTCAATAGAACGCTTATACAGGCCAATTTACATTTGGTGTACTGCTTGCACATTCCTGGCAATATAATGCATTTGTGGATCAGCATATCAAACATTCGCCTGATTCATGAAGATTAGTTTTAACTACTACAATATGCTTGTGCCCGAGGCAATTCCAAGTCAAAATGTTACATTTTTAATTAAATATAATTAATTAATTTTTCCATATTAATTCTAGTATCTATAACCAGTTTTTATATTTAAAGACCAGTTTTCAAAATTTACAAATTTATCCAGAAAAACCAGTTTTTAAAAAACACAAACTCTACCAGAGATTTTATTTGCCTGCTCAAGATTTTGCTTCTGGCTATGATCCTGGACGTCATAATGGATGAACTGAATAGAAACAGAGAAAGTACCAGTGGGTACTACTACCTCTGTCCTATATTATGGTAACACCTGTTGTGACAGCGATATGGAAAATATTCTTTCAAAACACTTTGGTTTGCATGATAGAACCACTAAAGCAAAATGATTAACCGTTGATCAATGCAACAGAATTTTGCAGTTGTTTTTACAACACAATCATTTAAAGTATATCGATGTAATCGCTTTGAATCACCGAAGCTAATTTAGTATTAATTTAATGTTTATTTTGCCTTTATATAAAGTTTAAATTAAATTTATGTAGTTTAAATAAAATTAATTAAGTATTAGGGTTATGTATACCATAATATAGGACAAAAATAAATGTGAAATGTATACCATAATATGATACAGATGACAGAGGCAATAGTATAAGAACCAATATTGTTTTAACCAAATATTTATAGAATCTCAAAACAGCAAGAAACACACAGGAAACCTTTTTTTTGATATTTTAGAGAGTTTGGCAAATTTTTTTAATGTATAATGTTGGTTTTCATTGTTAATTGCTTGTCTGCACTTTTAAAATTCAGTTGATTTGCTAAATACCTTAAAATTGTACCATTTAAAGGTGTAAGACAATTCAGATAAATGGAACAAGTAAAATAAAGAGATTTCTTGAGGTTCCCATTTATCAGTATACTAATATAGAGTTAAATAAGTTAAGTGTGAGGCTAAAGTAAAATAATAAAATATGTATAATTATAATTGTTGTTGTTGGTGGGAGCTGATTCTTCAATTGGTCTAATGTCATAACATTATTAATGCTAAAGTGTAATTTTTCTATCATTTTAAAATTTATTTTTCAAAACATTCAAATTATATGAATTATTGTTTAGCCAGACAAAGAGTTGGGATTTTGGCCCTATTTGACCCTGGAGTCTCTAAAACTCCTAGTCCCCTGAACCAGTCCAACCTTGATCTTCATAATGATGAAACCCAAATTTACCATAAAACATCTAAAACTGAAAAGTAACTAAAAATGTTGAATTTGGTTTTACTAAACACACTGCTTCCTCCTCCACAAAATAAAATTATAATTTAAACAGATAATTCAAATTCAGTTTTTTTTTTGACTCTTTAATGAGGTCTCTTAACATACTGATTTGTGAGTCAGTACCACAGTTCTTAGGCTAACATGGTTACCTTGTAGGCTGTAATTTGATACCGTGACAGTGAAATATCATCAATCAATCAGCATATTTAACAGAGTCAAATCATCAGTTGGCTGGCATATGAGACAACCGTCTTGTCTCAGGATCATGGGTCATTACTACTGTACTTTTGTTTGACAATTATTATAACAATCACGTAAACATAATGATTTATGTCAATGTCAGTTACTATCACTTATACTTCATTCAAATTAATGAAATACTCAAAATAAACAAATACATTGCTATCTCGTTAGTCATAATCAAGCCAATTTTATACTCCTTGCCTTAGGTTTTTACATAGTTAAGCAGGGAAAAAAATCTAACATATGTAGGTCACATGATCTATCACCCCAAGTGAATATTGGCAAATATAATAGTTAATGTTTCACCTGTTATTATTATTGCTTCATTATTTGTTTTGCTATTTATATTTAAGATATAAATATTTTTCTAATATAATTATAACTAATTGTACTTATTGTTTTATTGGATGATTCCAATTTAGAAAGACCTAATACCATCCAATGGAAAAAAAAAAAGTTAAAGCAGGCCATGACTTGTATTATGTCGGAGCGTTCTTCGCAAATATCTATTATTTTATTCAAATTTTAATTTATAATTGTCATTTTGAATTTGAATACTGGCTTAACCTAACAATTCACAATCTACTTTTTTAGTAGCATTGTCACATGGTACTGGTCATGGCCTACTTGGACTTTTCGATAGTACAGTACTTTTAATTAGAATTTCAATGGAAACGTTCTTGATGAAAATGATAATGTCTCTGAAAACAAAATATTGCTTGACTTTTAGAGGTTATATAGCAGTTATAATTTCAAATATTGCCAACAACTGCCAAAAGCGACCACTACCTTGATTACATCACTCGAAAAGCAGCAAGGAAATTGACCCTCAAATATTGATTTTCAAACAGCTCAAAATTACATCGACTGCATTTCTTTAAATTGCTAAACGGTTTGAAATGTTAATTAGCATAAAAATATAAAAAAACTGAATGCAAGATATTGCATATTATTTGTTTTTCCACTTTGATATTTATTTTTATGTAGGTTATCACATCAATACAAGGTGTCCCAAGTTATTATGTCCACTCCCTTAATAAACCTTATTTTTAAAGATAGAGAAATTAAATTTAGAAAATGTATATTAATCACTAGAAGGTATAATTCTACGAGATCAAAAAGTTTTTTTTAATCAGTCGATTCAGAAAGAAATTTAATCAAATTTAATATTAGGACATATTAACCTCAATTGGATGTTTATAAGCCCGGGTGATTGACAGAAATCATACTTGTAGTGTTACTTTCTTAGAATACCAGAAGTTTAAATGGGCAGATTACCTGTGCTGTGACAGGTAAAGATGAATGGGTTGTAAATGTTTGAGAAAACATATTTTTACATTCAGTTTTCTAATGACTTCCGTCAATCACTCAGGCTTATAAAGATTCAATTCAGGTAAAATGCCTTAATATTAAATTTATATGATTAATTAGACTATGAAATATAATACCATATGCAGAATTTTCTTCTTAATCGATCAATTAAAGGAAAAATATCATGTTGTGCAGGTGCCATATACTACGAAACTGTAAAAATCTTTTGATTTTGTAGAATTGTATATCCTGGTCGTTTATATACATTCTATAAATTCCATATCTCTATCTTTCAAAATAAGACAAATTATAGGGGTGGACATATCACTTGGGACACCCTGTATAAGCAATATAAATTATAAAGTAAAGAAAAAAGAATTAACAACAAAAATTAAAGTTTAAAAATATTATTATTAAATATAATCATTATTATTTTGCATGGTATACAACTATCTCCATGTAACTACAGAAAATAAAGAATTTGTCTGATGTTTTAGTAGTTCATTATTTTGAATACAGTATAGATATAGTGGTTTCCAAATCTCGTGACGCTTGACCTTTGATGAGCAGAAGACAAATTTTAGCTGGGCGGCCCTACATGCATGATTTTTACAATTTTCTTTCTCTCTTTCTTGTGCAGTAAACTCCGCCTTTTGAACATTTCGCGTGCCACGAGATTTAGAAACGTTTGACCATAATTAGTACACGATGTATGTCAAAAATTTCTAAATATTATTTTAATCATTTTTTCAAAATAGAAAAACAAAGTTTTACAAGGTCGTTAATATACTACTGTTGTTTACTATACCAGCTGATTTTTTTAACCTGGAAAAATTAAATTTCGTCGATTGCAGCGCCATCTATCACGAATCGAAAAAAATGTTTCAAATAAGTTTTATATTTTTTTGACATATTATTCGAAAAAATGGGGGTTCCTATTTAAGATTTCAAAGTTACTCCCCGCTCCACCCACAAGGGGAGTGGAGGGGAGACTAATTTTAGTATTCATGAATTTCCCCCACGAAAATATTAACATTTTATTTCCATCATTTGTTTTCGTAGGATGCTTGTTTCTCCAGATATTTAAAAATTCCAGGTTAAAAACGGCAGCTGGTATACCTATTCAGTAACATCTAAATATTGAAATGGTGGTAGTCAGAAGTTATTATGAAACAAAGACAAATGTACAAGAAAGAGATAAAAACACATTAACATGACTAGTATCGTGAGAGCGAAAAAGAACAAAGTCAAAGTTAGCCATGACTAGTATGTTGTGCCAACATTGTTATAAAAGCTGTTAACAGTTGTGATTTGTGAGCTTATTATGTTTATAATAATAGCTGCAAGTTTTTGGAAACCATTTTTTAAATACAGTAACAACCAATCGGATAATGTTACCATATAATTAATATATGTTATAGAAAATGTGGATAGTACAGGTGGTTTGTGTTTGTATGTACTATTTTCTCTAAATAATAGTAAGGATTAGCCACTCCCACCTATTCTAAATTAACAAAAATGAAACGAATATGAAAAGTAGTATAAACTACATAAATGACTGTATATTCAAAAATACTTATCCAGATATTAACAAACATCTCAAATAAAAAAGTTTGATGAGAAAAAACAGTGTGAAGTAAATTTTCAAACGTGAGATTTCTAAACCTCTTGCATAGTCTCTTTATAATATTGAGGATAACAAAAGTATATTGTAGTTTAGAATAGCAATAATCCATATTAAAAAAGGAATACAAAATGACTGGAAAATAAACATAATCTTAAAAATGATTTGGATGTGTTTTCTATTGGTAGATGTGCATCATACAGCTATCTTTGTCTAATGTATTCAATGTTAAATAAGGAGAAAACCATTAGAAAAACTTGACTGAATCAGTGTCTTAACTCTAAAATATGATAAGAATGTCAGATTATACATCAAGAAACTCTAGTCTCTAGAAGTATTCAAATAACAAACGTTTTAGCACTGAATACATACCATCAGAGAAATCCAAACTGACATTTGGAGCAATGTTAAAAAACAATTGTTAAGAGGAAATCAAGTGCAACCAACAAGAATGGTATGTCCAGGCATGCAAGTCACATAACCGAAGATCATAGAGGTCTATTAAAACTTGCCAGTGCTCATAATTTCACTTTAAGGACAATTCAAAAGCAACTGACATTAACAATGAAATCAAATTGAAATCATTTACAAACATGATTGAACACAAAATAAAATGGCTATAATAACTAAAATAATTTTTTAGTTAGAATGTGCAGTGGAGTTCGGTTATAGTGAACCCACTATAATGAACTTTTGGATAAAGTGAACTGAATTTGATTAAAGTATTATTTTCCTTTTATAGTGAAACTTTCGAGGGTTCCTCTCGGTAATTAATCAGATCGGTTTTAACCTTACGACAGACACATCAATGCTATGTCTGTATTTTTAGTAGCATTTCAGAATTGACCATGAATGGAGTGAAGCAAGTTAGGAGTTAGTCTATTGTATCATGTGGGATGTTCAAAATGGAAAAGCAGAAATGTAAAGCTTTAATGCTAAAAGACAAGTATGATATTCAAAAGATAGAAAGTGATGTTAAACAGAGTGATATTTGTTGTGAAATGAGTTTGCCAAAATCAACCATTTCTGTAACTTAGAAAAAAAGAGAAGAGATTTTATGGTAAAGTTAATGTCAAGTGCAAAAGGTTGAAAAAATCAACTCATGAAGAGGTTGATAAGAGACTTTTAGTGGTTTACTCAAAAAACACAGAAGAATGTTCCCTTAAGTGGCCCTATTCTTCAGGAAAAAGCCAGTGAAATAGACAGTAAAATTGCTGAAAAAAAAACTTTGCAAGTTCTAGCAGTTGGATTAAATGTTTTAAGGAGAGAAATGGTATCATTGGAGGAAAGTTTGTTGGCCAGTCTGCATCAGTTGATATGAATGTTGTCAATGACTGGTTTACTACTGTTTGGGCTGACCTTCGCAAGAACTATGACAGTAAAGACATTTTTATTTTAAAATAAACTAAGGTATTTTACTTCATTCAAATGTAACAATAAAAAATGTATATAGGTAATAAACAAAGAATTTTATTTTACTTTTATAATGAACCTCGGATATAGTGAACCAAATTTGATGCATTTTGCAAGTTGCCTATATTCAGATTCTACTATAGCAAATGTTGATATTTTTCTGTCAATTTTACATGGAGCAATTACTTGCCTCTGAATGGTTATATCACAAGGTTTATTTTGCCAAAAAACGTAGATAAAGAAAAGCTATTCAGTGTTGACAAAATTTGATGTCTATTCAGTTACAAAATCCAGATGTAAATATAAATCTAGTCTGAACCGTTTTAAGACATCGCAAGATTCAGAACAGCATCACCTTCCCTGTTTGTAGTTACATTTTTAGTCTAGGGGGTACAACTGTGACCCATTCACAACACCTAAAATTGTGACAATAACTAAAAAGCAAAAAATGTAAAGCAAAAATGTCTGCTAATTGATTTATTTTGAAACCTTACACTATCTATTATGTGAAAAAATAGTATGATTAAATGAAATTCTCTATTAGTGGGTGAGCATAAATGACTGTGATTTCTTTTGTTAAAGATGATAACCAAAATATGAAGAATTAAATTTGTCTAAAATTTGTCAATATTAATTGTTTTTACATACATTTTTAAATTTTTGTTTGCATAGTTTCTAGGTAAATCCAAGTTGTAGTTTTATACATAGGTTTTCAAGGCAATTCACTCAAAATGGTCATGTTTTGACATAAAATTATCTGCCTAATACAGAGATATTTTAGAAATTTGATATACAGGGTGTCTCTCTCCAAAAGGTTGGGACATACCTTAACTGCAGACTCCTGAAATAAAAATAAGAAGATTTAACCCAACTTACCTATATCCAAAACGTCTCATTAAGTTGGTACAAGGCATCAAAGTTTTTTGAAAAAAAATTAATTTTGCATATAAAAATAGTAGGCTTTGATCAATTTTTATAATTTTTGGTATGGCATGTTTTGTGACTATAAGTCACATTTCAAGATGGTTTTGGTCTTCATTAGTAAGTTGTAAGTGTATTATACAAAAATGTTGCAGTACAAATTTGGTGATAACTTTTTAGTGCCTAGGCTGAGAACTTTCAATTTTTTTTCCAAAAAGATATTTTCTTTAGAAACATTTATCCACAAAAAAATAAAATCTGATCTGATGATCATGCTTTTTTGATAGAAAATATCTTTTTGGAAAAAACAATTGAAAGTTCTCAGCCTAGACACTAAAAAGTTATCAACAAATTTGTACTGCAACATTTTTGTTTAATACACTTAGAACTTACTGATGATGACCAAAACCATCTCGAAACGTGACTTATAATCACAAAACATGCCATACCAAAAATTATAAAAATCGATCAAAGCCTACTATTTTTATATGCAAAATCAATTTTTTTTCAAAAAACTTTGACGCCTCGTATCAACTTAACAAGACGATTTTGGATATAGGTAAGTTGGGTTAAATCTTCTTATTTTTATCCCAGGAGTCTGCAGTTAAGCCATGTCCCAACCTTTTGAAAACACCCTGCATATACAAAAACATTTCTGTTCAAAGATAGAAAAAAATTGTTTAAATATTCTAATATATTAAGTCCCCACGGTAGGTTAAAAATTAACCTGACACATACATACACAAAATGAATGCATCAGTTTGAGGCACAAGTTCTAGAACAAAAAAGTCATAATATTATTTACACCCACCCAGTAGATTAACTGTTATTAGTGCAATATGACACATGTATCAACATCTTCAACAAGTGCATGACAAATATTAATACATCAACGTATCGATACAACAGCATATTGTGTAAAAGAATATAATTGATCAAGTATTGAAAAAGCTTGTATATCAGCATTTTCAATACAGTAAAAAAGGTATTGATATACTAGCATGTAATATGTATCAAAATACTTTCTCTAATGAATACACTTACGTCAATGTGAAATTCCATTTTTAATAAGCCACATTTCTATTCCATCTTTACAAGTACACTGGGATAATGTTAAGTATTTAGACTACATAATATGTTTAATATCAATCGAACTTTCATCCTATGATATTAAAATACCCTACAATAGTAGGGTAGTACTATTCATAGTCCTAATTTATAACTCTAATATGCAATAGAAATTCATTTGATACTAGAAAAATATTTCTATAACAATATAAGATGAAATAAAATTTAATTCTTCATTTGACATTACCATATTTAATCAACCAAACTCAAATTTTAATTAACTTGCTATTTTCAAGTGATAATAATTATTATAGATAAGAATCACAAGCCTTTAGTTTATATTATAATTAAGAAATAATTGTATAGTCAAGTGCTTGAAAGTTAGGAATAATTATTTTACCTAATAAATTTTCTTATTTATAAACATCTCAAAAACCAGGCTGCATAAGATGTTAATGCTATACAATAACTGTAACAACTTAAAAGCGAAAAAACCTTCTATAAACTAAAAGCGAGAGTATTACTCAAAAAAAAGAAGGTATAAGGATTAGTAGAGATAGTAATTGGTGTGTGAAATCTAAAAATCCGTGATTAGCAAAGGCACCTCACAGCTGCACTATACAAATATTTTCTAATAAAACAATATAATGTCTACAAATGCAGGCACTTTGCTGATATGAGAAAAACAAATAAAACCACACGAAAAGGAGCCTTCCCAAAAAAAGTAAAAATCTATGACTAAATTTATCTTTTTTATCACTTCCATTTTAAGTTTTAAAAGCTAAGTAAATTGAATAAGAAATCTCTTTCCCAAAAAATGAGCTTGTCAATACCACAGTAAAATATATCTTTTTAGTCTTTTGTTTTTTCTCACTTTTTCTTGGCATCTGTTACTAACGGCACACTATCAGTATTATTGTTATTACTCACATTTTTATTAGAATTCTTTTCTTTAGATTGTGTATCCTTTTTCACTTGTGTATCCTTCCTTGCAGGTAACTGTTTTGCATCGTTATGATTCAACGCACTTTTTGTATTTTCAATATTTTCCATTTCTACTTTGCTTTTATTATCTTTACTATTGCTCGTAACTTCTTTTTTATTATCAGTGCAGTGCTGTTCTGCAACATTTTTATTATTATTCTCCGACTTGTTATGACTGGTATCATTAGTAATTTTTTGTTCTTGATTCGTTGAAACATCATTCGTCGTTATTACTTTCTCTGATAATTTACTATTCTTTAATAAATCTTCAGATTTTATTAATTCTTTCACCCTATTCTGTGTTAATTTCTCAACAGCATTCTGTAGACTTTTCTCATTCTTGCCAGATTCTTTACCTGTCCGCTTTGTTAAATTGCCTCTTGGATTTCTCTGAGTTGCACTTTGATCTGGAGAAGATGTAACATTATTCAAGGGCGTTGTAAGTTTAGGACTATTTGGTTGTATACTAGGAGGCTTTGGGCTCGTTGGTTCGTTCATTACTGATGGTTTAGAATTGGTTTCAGAAATACTAGGTGGTTTCGGACTAATTTGCCCTTTTGGACTAAATTGCTGTGACAGTGCTGGCACTTTAGGGCTTGTTGGGGCTGCTAAGTCAAAATTCTTCCTTTGATTTAAATCTAAACTCAAACTTGGTAATGGGCTTGGAGGATAAGGCATACGTTGCCCATATAATAAACTATGATAAGCTGCCATTATTCTTGGATCATACGTTGGAAATCCAGGAGGGCCAGGTGGATATAAAAATTGATTGGGACTAAGAGTAGGAGAAGCTAAATTTGGAATAAAAGGATTTGGAGGTGTGTAATTCAAGTTTAATTTATCTCGCTTGCTTGGTGGTGATGAACTTTTAGGTTTGGGTGACTGTGGACTCTTTGGGGACTTCCTTTCACTCTTTGGCGAACTTTGAAGCTTTAACGGATTGAAAATTGGAACTGAACTAGTATTAATTTTCAAATCTGTTTGATTGCTTAAATTTGAAACTTCAGGTGCTTTTTCAGAAATTGGTTTGAGAGTTTTGGGATCGATTTTTACGATAGAATGTTTTTTGATTTCTGTTTTATCAGGTTTGCTTAAAGTCTCTGGATTCTTATCTTTTTCTGGACTGTTATGTACTTGGTATAGTGGTTTAACTCCCGATGCAGGATTTCCTAAATATCTAGGCATGTTATTTCTCATTTTAAAGAATTTAGCTGGCCTTACATTTTTCAGATCTCCATACTTCGGATCAGGAGATTTCAATAAACTGGCTCTGGAAATTTGGGGATTCCACGTTTTTGGTGGATCCCTTAATGTTTTATATCCAACTGGATTATTAGATTTACTCTTTACAGCCATTTTATTATTTAAAATTGTTGCTGGTTGTTGTGATGACGAAGATGACGATGATTGTGATGAAACAGTTACTTTTTGATCCATTCTTGATACACTTGTACTTGCTTGCACTTTGGGAACATTAATCACTGGGTTATAATTTGTTTTTGGGGCATAACAAGGCAAATTTGTTGTTGGTGTTCTATTTGGTGGCCACTTTTGAGGAGTATTTAATCGCATAGGTGTTGCATTATTATTATTATTAATTTGCTTATTAATTATCGTTTGTTTGGAAAACGTGGAAGAACTAGGTACTGAATTTAATGTAGAAACACTTGATGCAGTGGAAGTGCCACTAGAAGTTAATGTGGTAGATGTTGTATTTGAAGTTATACTACTACTATTACTATTAGTACTCTTTAACTCTGAAGATGTACTGATACTTTCGGTGCTTTTTCGTATCTGTGAATGCCTTTTAAGTGGATGATTATTTGAGAGATTGTGAATGCCTAATGAATGATTTAAGATAGTTTGTTTTGGTTGTTTTGCAACTGGTTCTTCTTCTGAGTGATTTTGTATTTTATGCTTAGCTCCTAACTGCCTGTCATTTGATGAATTTGCAGTATTGACAATAGTTGTGTTACCACTACAAGTACTTGTGATGTTAGTTGTCATAGAAGGTGATGTAGTATTAATCATAGTATTTCCAGTAGAAATACATGCAGTTACAGTAGTAACACAACTAGAAGTACTATTATTGGACGTTATTGTTGTTATTGAAGTGATGCTTGGTTTTCCAGTGTTACTGGTACTAACAGCAACGAGATTGTTTTTAATTGGAGCAATTGTACTTTGAATACTGGTAGTTGTTGTAGTAGTTTCTTTTCCTATAAACTTTAAAGCTGGTACATCTTTCTTTAATGCACTAATTTTATTGGCATCTACAGATTTTGATTGCACCTCAACAGATGGATTCGATACAACTTCTACTTTTACTTCCAATTCAGAACATGTCTTTTCTATTGTATCATTTACTGGTGTCGAAACAACTGACTTTTGTTCACTTTTACTACTATTACATTTAGTCACCTGCTCGTCCAATATTACTGAATCGTCCACACCCGTAAAACACATTTCACCATTTTCGCTAATTCGTAATTGCACCTCTTTCCATTCATTCTTCGATCTATTTTGCACACTAGACATATCTTCAACAGATTGTTCTGTTGTTGATAATGATGAAGACAATGATGATAATGTAGTTGTTGCTGATGATGTTGGTAATGAGGTTGGTGTTTCTATTTCAGCTTTCTTTGTAGTAGATTCATAGATACGATAAGTCAGCTCCAATGGTCCCTTCTGCAAAAAGAAGTAGCCTAATAAATAAAACACTACACTATTGAATTAATATTAACCCTTCTCCACAAGTAGATATAGGCAATGTCCATAAGAGTAAGATGAGAATTAAGGCAATCTTGATTATGCAATATATCCACTCGATGGTGCTCTGTTAGATCATATTTGTTTCTTAAAAGTTTTTGTAAATGTACAACTGATACAGCAGCTGGACATCTTAAGTACCTGAAATATCAAAAAATTATACTTTAGTGAATTTTATTGTACTTTTTCTATTTCAGTGCTTTAAGAGTCTTATTAACGTATCATTTTCAGCTGTTTTTGATTCTTTAATGAGGTTTCTTAATGCACTGATATGCAAGTTGGTACTACTGTACTTTTTTTTTATTATAACCTTAAACATAATGATTTATGTCAATATCAGTTACTATTACCTAGGTATTGTATTAAAAAAATCCCTAAATATTATTTTGACCATTGTTTTTCAAAAACAATGGACTTAGATTCCTCAATAGAAAAAATAGTACAAAAAACTTGTGTTATAAGGCCATTGCCACATTCGTTCTTTGGAAAACTAACTGTTTCGCATCTTGTTTTCCAAACATGAACTCATGCGATAATAAAGGGCCTTATGAAACATGCTTTTTAATGTACTATTATTGTGTTGCATAATATCAGGTAAATAATAATAAATAAAACAGACAGTGATCTATACATTTGAACAATATGTGCGCTGTATGTACAAAATATTTTTCCATTTTCTTATCAAACTTATACACACCAACATTCACACTTTGCTCAAAGGTTTTACTCTACTCAACTAAATTAAAGGTAATTTATTTGAACTATTGATTGTAATTATGCCACAATATTATAAGTTTGCAAAAAGCAGAACAACAAAATCGCACCCCAATAATCGCGAATAAACTAAGACAAGTATAAATTCATGTAACAACTATGATATCAAGTGGGGGTATTCAAGAAAGTATGTCTTTTTTAGGCAACATTGATTATGCAGCATATCCATATGTTGAGTTATGGAGCATTAAAGTTATAGGGTGCCCATATTCAACTCAAACTACAGGGTGTCCCTGAAACGAATTGACAAACTTTGACAGTAGATTCCTAAAACGAAATCAAAGAGATTTAACCCAACTCACTTATATCCTAAAGTTTACCATTTCTAAAATGCAGGATATCAAAGTTGAATTGAAAAATTCTTGTTCTTCAATATTCCAAGAACAAGGTGAGATATTGAGATAAAATTTTCTACATGCTTGTTACTTTAAGGTGTCTACTATTTGATATTTTGATATTCTTACCAGAGGTGGGAAAATGGAGGGTAGGCTGGCTCATTATCCTAAAGAAAATTGTTACGCCACTGAATAAATTAGAAAATGTTACTATTTTCAAAATTAACAATAGATTTGGCAAAAAAAGTTACTCTTTCATTTTTTCCATAGCATGCATCATTTTTTAAAATCTATGACCTTACTATAAGCCATTGTATTGAGAGATTCTGAAAAATCCAATTTTACTAGAAAATGATGCATTATATGAGGAAAAACGCAAGAGCGATGATGTGAATTTTTTAATTAATCAAAGTGGTTAAATAACAATAGATTGCTGAGGTAAACTTTAAAGAAATTGTTTATTTCATAGGTAACTTGATGTGGAAAACATAAATTACTTATTACATGTAGAAAGTTTAAAATTACCATATCTCAGTGACGAAATAAAGTCAAACATATGTTAATCTGAACTTTTTTACTCAAAATGGTCCCCTCTAGCATCAGTTTTCATTTGGCACACATGTAATGAATCACCCTGTATACAGAGTGTTAGGTGGGAGATGGCCCTGCATTGAGATCTTTTAAACCATAAGAGATACAAAGTCAGTTAAATGGGCAAACAATTTGCTCATGAAGAGTACATATCAAAACAGTTGCTAAACTCAACTGATTTCTCATGGCCCACCAGATATTAAGAAAAAACTGATTTCTTCCAAAATCTTAAAATCAGTTTATTTAGAAACCACTAAAGGTACAAAAAAATTGTAAAGAAGTAACTTGTAGGGTTTTATACGGAGAATATAATAATTATCTCCAAACAATTGTCAACTGTTTTACATCTGAGATATAGCATAAACTTGGTAGTTTTTAATGTAATGAATAGTCGACACAAACTGTTTTAAAAAGAACAAAAGCAAGCATTCAGTTGTTGATGTAGTCAGGGTCACATAACATGCAATTGTTATCTATCGATAACACACAGACGTCCTAGAAAATGTTTGGCTCAGTTTTTTTCTTAATATCCGGTAGGCTATGAGAAATCAGTCTCATGAGAAAATCTTACGATTTAAAAGATCCCAATGCAGGCCATCTCTCACCTAACACCCTGTATAGGGTGTCCCAACGGTCAGCACTCGGAGGATAGTGTCATTATTCGTAGAAATATCAAAACTGTTACAAGGAAGAGTTGTACAATATGATTGTCTGTACTTCCTAAAATTATTTCGACTACACAGGGTGTTCCATAAAAGCATGGTACATTTTAAGCTTATATTTTCTTAAATGGATGGAATACTTGGTGTAAAAAACAATTTTGCAACTCTCCAACCATAAAATATTGAAAAGACAAATGATAAAGTTATGTCCAAAGACAAACAAGTTTTAGAAGACTTCCTTAATTATTTTTGAGGAACAGATAGAAATATTATTGTGATTGTTTTTTGTTTCACTAAAAAAGCAGACTGAAGACAAGATTCTTTTTTTGAATAAACTGCCTAGTTGATTTAGATACCATTGAAGGGGTCACCTTAAATGCTCTTTGGTAAGCACATAGTGCATAGCTAGATCTTTTTGCTTTTAAGTTATTAAATTAAAACAATTTTTTTACATAAAAATTGTAGTTAGTTACAATAGCAATCTTCTTTTGTTAGGTAGAATTTATTTAGACAAATAATCTGTATGTTCCAATAAAATAGGTAGTGCTTGTGAGGCAAGAGACACAAGCCTCTAATAAAAAAAAACCCGTAAGTAAATCATTTGATACCTGAGCAGCTTCAAATAACACTGGCAGTAAAAAGAAAGCTCTTAATATCTCAACTTCTAATTGTTATGTAAATTGAAGCATAGATTTGCTCAAAATCTGCAAAAGACATATCCAGTGTGTCCCATTTTTCATGTATTTAAGGCGCATCTCTTATTATTCGAGATAGAGCAATGAGGTTTGCACCATACTTTCCTAACTTTATTAACATTTTCTATTTATTTTTCTATTATAAATAAAGATCCACAATCTTTCATTTTCTATAAAGTGCTGCTATTCTTTTTTTGTTGAAATAAAGAAAACAGATGTCACGGATATACCAGTGAATACAAGAACATATTTAAAATTCAGGGCTCACAAAAAAGTAGCAAAAAAAAGTGAGTAGAAATTGCTAAAAACTAAAAAGTGATTACGAAGTGACCATAGCATTTGCAGAGAAAAAGAACAAATAGTTGACTTATAAAATTAAACTGATTAACATAACAATACAAAATTTATAAATATGTAAAAATATTCGCTTTCTACTCCCAGCATCATAAGTAGGCTACTAATACATTGCTTAAAGAATGTAAGTTGATTTTATGCAGTAAGCACTGGTTGTTATTGATGAAGGGACATAAGTAGTCTACTTACTTACACCTCTAGGGATGTAAGTAAAATTATTTTCAATTTACCATGACAATAAAGCAAAGATAACTACTTTTTTTCAAAACTAATCAGCTTAATTGACAAATATAATCATAACCTAGTCAGACATCAAAAGCGACCATTAAAAAAGTTTTTTTAAATTTATTTTAACCAGAAGTAGAAAAACTATTATAATTCTAGTTCAGTTTTGGTAGAAATTTTGAACCTCGATTATGCCTCAATCCAAAAAAATCTCCCTCAACTGCAAACATTCAGTTATGTTCCTTGTAGCATAAATAACTATTCATTACATTGTGTTTCACTCACTTTAATTTTTTTTAAAAACTTATTTATTATTTCACTCTTTCTCGTTTTTACTTTAGTCTTAATATTCATAAGTTTCTGAACTCTTTATCCTAGGGTTGCCATAGATACCGATTTAGCGGCAGTGTACCAATTTAAGAATCTTGTTACCCGTGATGTATAGCTAAAAAAAATAGTGGGGGAACGCTGATTGTCATATTACACATTTATTAAATAAAAATAATTAAATTTTTAAAAGAATATTTAGTATTTATTGGAAACTAGGGGAACACCGTTCTCTGCGTTCCCCCTCCAATACACCACTGCTTGTTACTGCATAAGAAAACCATCCTGAAATCAGAAAACAAATTCTTGTCGCTCTTTTCTTATTCCCTCAGAGTGCTCAGAATTTTTTTTGTTTTTTTCAAACAGATATAATCTAGTTACTCCATCTCTGTCAATAATAAATGTGCAACCAACAGTTTAAAAGCTTTTTTATAAGTTGTAAAATATACATAACTCCTCCTAAAAGGCTGTAGTCATAAGGTCGCTCATTAACAATATCCTGCAAGACAGTACACACTCTAAATCCCTATGCCTTGCTCAAGGCCCTGGGTTGAGTTTGGCAAGGATATTTAACTACAGGATTGATCATTCTCTATACTGTACTGTTAGCACTTTTTGTAACAAAAGCAGGGAAGCCAATAATAAGAGTCCTTCAATGTTGTATGTATTTCTTGTCATTACAAAACTTCTTTTTTATACTTTATTTCATCTGAGTTAAAGTAAAGTATGGATATATTTATCCTATTTTATTCTAATTGCCAAATATCTAAAGAAAGAAAAGTCGAGATGTACAGGGTGTCCCGAAATAACACCGACAACGCTTAGCCAATGATTCTGGGGAACAAATGACGATGATTTATCGAAAAGAAATTAGATAAGAAGTTTCTCGTCTTTGAGTTATAAGCTGTCAAAGTCGACACAATTTTGTCTTGATTTTCTCTAACTGCATCTCACTGAATCCATCGATCGTAATGAAATTTGGTATGTTGGCTTGTGGAGTTAAGATAATCCTTTTTTCTGAAATATCAATAAAATTAATAATTTGAAACACAGAGTTTTACACGCGCATCTCTTTGAAGGCCTAGAATTGCCCATAAGCGTGTGGTCGGTGATTGATAGAAGCGTTGCGGAGAGATATCTCGTACTCTCAAATATTTGATTCTTATGGTGAGGGCTATACCAAAAGTTTTCGAGGTGTAGCATGTGTGCAAGAAGGCGATATCGGTCGACTGGCGATTTTTAAATATACAGGGCGTTTTAGTTTGAATCTTGATAACTTTGGACAGTGATAGATGATAGAACATCGAAAAACAAGTGCACTTTGTCAGATAGACATGTTTATTTTCAAGATATAGGGTGTCAAAATTACACAATGTCAATAGCTGATATTAAAGAATAGGTAAGAATTTTTTTATATAACTTTGACACCCTGTACCTTGAATATAAGCGTTTTTCGATATAAGTCTATCTGACCAAATGCACTTGTTTTTTGATGTTCTATCATCTATTGCCCTCCAAAGTTATCAAAATTTACATTAAAACACCCTGTATTAATTAATCCACCTCTCTCTCTCTATCCCTGCTTACGCTGATTCCGGTGACCAGCTTTGTTGTCTTTAAAATATGGCAACCCTACTTTTTTCATTTGCTGTCAGTTCTTGAAAAATCTCAAAAACTTGAGGTTCCAACACAAGATGGAATTTACTCAACAAGATAAACAACAAAAAGGTATGTTCAAAACTGTTTGTAGGTTCAAAGACTGCATGTGGGGAGATACAAGCTATCTCACTCACATTTGTTATACCTATATTGCACACTTTTTGTTTTACCTAACAAGATTGTCAATTGTACATTGCAATTGTATAAAAAATTATAAACGGAAAACCTTTATGAAAAAAGTTGCTCGCAGAGCCCCAAGCGCATACTTGTTTTGCTTCTTGGGAAATCTGCTACTGTGACGAATGAGCAGGAATTTCAACAATGAAATAAGATACGAATAATGCAAATAAATACTTGACTTTTATGAAAATTAATATGAAGAAACGATTGTAATCCACAAAATAGTAGGAAAAGTGACTACATTTATAGATTAGTGACAAAAAGTGACTATTTGTGAGCCCTGGAAATTTCCTCATCACTTACAATTTTCATGTAAAAGAGAAATCTTTTCTGGAGTACACTTTAGAAAACACTCCTCTATATCAGTGATGACAAATCAGTTTTGAAATGAATTGCATTATCTGATTCCGTCTTAATTATACTGCAACTAATCAATGTTGCCAATTTTGATGCTTGTTTAGTGGCAATTTAGTAATTATCTGGAAAAGAATCTTAAGCAAACAGAAAAAGGATTTTAATAATCGTAGAATTTTTAATAAATAAAAATTACCAAGAAAGTTGCTTCAACATTGCGTTACTTATAAGTAAACAATTAAGAGTAAAGAAAGTTAAACAGTTGTTGAATACTATACTCATCTCACATGAAAAATATATTTTTAAAGATTAATATAAACTGACCGGCAAAACAAAACTGGCCACCCTGAAATACTTCGCAAAACCACTTTGAAAATTATTAATGTAATGTAATGATGTAATTCTAGCTCAAGGAGGACATACACACTACTAATAATTATCAGGAGGTCCAATATAAACAGTCACATTTATTGTTTTTAATTAAGAAAGTGTCATATTTAGACTGTTTTTGTTACTGCTTAAATTAAATTTAATTCTGTATTAATTTGTCTTTTTATTTTATAGCTAATCAGTACATCCTGTGTCAACAGTGAATGGTTCTTAAATCAGATAACAATCACTGGTTAAAATAATAATTGTTAAAGTGGTTTTGGAAATATTTCAGGGTGGCCGTTTTTTTTTGCCGGTTAGTTTAGTATATACATACCTAGGGGGCCCTGTGCTACCATGATAATTCAACGATAAACAAATTGTTTCATCCGGGCTGAGTATGTGTTGATAAGAAGCTTCACCACACTGTTCCAAATTAGATGGTCGTGCCTCTGAATGAGACGAATAGAATTCACGTCTTCTACACATTTCATCTGAATACATAAAATTTAGTTGAATTATGTTTATAAATGAGATAGGCACAAGCTAGTAGTATTATACTTCAATCACAATTCTAGCATTACTTTCGGTTATCGAAACAAAAATCACATATCTTTTAACAATTCCCAATTTGTTTCTATCATTTCAATTTTATGAATGTGAAGTAAGCATATATGATTGTTTTCTTTGTTAGACTGGTAATAAAAAAATCTAATGACAATTGAATCATAAACCAAAATGATAGTAAAATAACCTTCCAAACTATTACTGTCATTCTGACAATCGGTTACTAATTTTCTGAGTGAATATATCACTACAATAGGTGTTTTGCAAAATATATATTATAAATATTCAAAATCCAAAATATTAAATTATTTAAATAACTCATTCAGGTTTAAATAAATTAAAAAGATTTCAGAATGACGTCACGGACCATACAGTCACACTTGCTCACACTTATGAGACAGTTCGTTACCCATATGACTAGTGATGTGATATTGCTGTAAGAAGTACTTCTTTTAAAAATATGTTTTGTTGTATTGATTCAATAAACTTCAAATTTTCAGAGTTATTGATATAAAATACTTTCTCAAATTGTGTAAAGATTGCATATATTAAATTTCAGGAAACAACCCTATTGAATTCAAACATGTAAAACAGAAATAGGTTATGCTAATTCGTGGTTCTTAAACTATCACAGTTGCCTCATACCTGTGACGTTCGAAATATGCCAATTGCTGTTGCTGAATTATAGAACATCACTATATGATTTTCTGAATTAAATACCGTCATCCTTCATTGCATACATAATTATTTTTTATTTATTTATTAATTGGCAACAGTGCGCCCGGCATATTTCCCGGTATCAATTATCAGCTGATGGCTTATGAGGCAAATAGTCTAAAAACCATGATGCTTAATGCTGTTTTATAACAGGCAGATTAGCAAAACCGCTCACAAAAGCTGACTGGTGTTATATTTTATTCTAATACTTTCGAGACACTTTCAAACAAGATCATATTTTGATTAAATCTTCCTTTTTAATATTAAAGCAAGGATATCTGTAGGTTTTATATAAACTTCTGGAAATCTCCAGGCCAAACCATAATTTAGCAAATATCTCATTTATCCCTTTACTGATCATATTCAATCTATTAAATTTGTCCATTTGGTTATTTTACCAGTCAGTAATGCTCAGTATATAAACTACTCTATCAAATCTAACATAAACTACTAAAAATCAAACATAAATAGAATCAATTACTTTGAAATAAACGTGGAACCAATTTGTATACAATGTCCTGAAGTGTTTTATCTGGGCGTATGTTAAGCAATGGCTTGGTTTTATGCACTTGTACATCACACACTGGGCAATATTTATTCTTTTCTAAGTAACGTACAATACAACTGCGACAAACTAAAAAGCAAACAGCTATATTAATATTCTGTATTTCAATTTGCTATATTATACTTACAAGTATGTAGACATTCTATGATTGTCGTGGCATCAATAAAATATCCTTTACAAAGTTTACAAGTGAGATAATCATTCAATTCTACGATGGGTATTCTTCTTGTCTGGTGCATTGTCTTTAAATAATATATTTTAAATTAAAGTTTACATCATGTGTTATTTAATATTATAAATAATTAACTGTCCATATTGGTAGTATGTAACAACCATGACCTACAAATGAAATGTGCCATTAATCCGTTAGTTTGTTATGATAGTTCGTTGGCATGAATTTTCTCGATTGAAATTATCACGAATTAAATGAAATCTAATAAAAAGTTCAGTAATTTTATTATTGTTTACTTCATAAATAGTTCGTTTTGACAGTAAACCACAATTTGATTTGACAGATAAGTACCTAATCGGAAATATGGCGTCACTATTCACAAAACTATATTTTAATGTAAATATAAAATTTCAAATACTAATTATTTATACACAGTTTGTTCAAACATACATTCATTTAATATACTGTTAAACTGTCATAGAATTTTAAATTATTTCCAAGAAGTTTATTACAAACATGCCACAAATTAAACGCAGTATGTTTCATTTTACCAACTAAATTTTCTAAAACTAAAGTTACCAACGTTTATTTGCAATTTACCATCCAGAAATATTCGTAGTTGTCAAGTTGCTAAATCTTACCATAATAATAAATAATAATTTTGGTAAACCAAGGCAAAAAACACGAACCCATAAAACGAATTCCATAAAACGTGTTAAGTTGCTACATCCTTGACTAGTAAACTGATTTTATGAGAAACTTCGTAGCAAACGAAAGTTAGATTTTCGCAAAAGTACGAATATCAAGGAATTTATAGAACGGCGGGGTGATTTAAGTAATTGTATAAATGATGTTAAAGAGGACATCAAAAATAGATGGGTTAGGAATTAGCTTCATATACATAAATTTTCCTCGTTTCCTCTGCCTACATGAGTTGCAGATGTAATGTAATGTACACGGTGACCCTAAAAATAGTTCCGAATTAATTTATAATACGGAGTGATTCAGAATTACAAAAGTAACTTGCATAATATGAAAAATAATAAGTACATACCAGTTGAAGATTTGAGTGAAAATAGTAAGTTTTTCCACATTTAAAAAAATCCTACTAAATTTCCCGTCAATTGACAAAACTATCGTAAAAGCAACCATTTTCGTCTTTTAACCGGCTCGTCTTCCATTTACTTGACGAATAATGAAAAATTGCTAATTTAGATCATAACTCTGACGACAGCATCATCTTCAATTCCACCGAAAAAGTTAAACTATTGCGTTGTGGGGTAATCGCAAATTTTTGACATTGAAACTGTGAACTTTAATAAAAATTAGAAGTTACGTGATTTTATTAATAATGCCGTAGGAAAGTCAGAATTTGAATATTTGATTTAGACTTTCAGATATTTAAATAAACTAAAAAACTTAATTTGCATTTTTGACCGTCACTCTTTTTATTTAAATTCCAATCTCAGTTCTATAAAAGATGTTCTTAAAGTAACTTCCTCTATAACATTATTAGAATTCTTTCGACGTTTTGCATTTTTGAAACTATCCATAATCAGGTTCATTTCTTATCATGTGTAGGAATTTTACCGAAAGGGAACTTTGACAATTGATTTTTTGATATTTTTGCCAGTTTAGGTTGTTACAAAATTATCAGTGTATAAAATTCCAGAAAACTTAATTTTATACAGCCGTAAACGCAAAACAAAATTTAAGATTTTGAAACGTACCAGTGACCAATCAAAACGTAGATCAACGCGACAACAAAATCTTATTGGCTAATAATTGACACTGATTGCCGATTTTCTTTAAGGTGGAATATCTCAAAAACGAGCAAAGATAGAAAAGAACGGCAAAGATGAAGTTTTAGAAAATTTACTTCCAAACACAAACAATCTCTTTCTTTTGTTTTACTTCGGCTGTGGAGCGTAAACGCAGATTTCTTTAATAGCACGCCTACTTGATTTTGCTATTTTGCAAATTTAGAAATTTTAAACATTTTGATTACAAACTTTTTAATGAACATTTAATATCTGCTCCATGGAATGAAATTTATCATATTTCAGACATTATGATAATAAATTTGAATATGTTACTTCTCTAATAAATGATGATATAACATACTCCCACTGTAACTATAAAGATTAATAAAACTATTAAACCACCTGCTCTTTGGAACTTTTAATAAATCTTCGTAATAAGGTTCTCTTTAATAAATATAAAAGAGGCTCAATGAGCAGCCTTGCCTTAAACCCTGACTTGTTGTAAATGAGTCATACTTTTCATTGACTGTCCTTACATAATTCTTGAAGTAGGTAGCTGTGCAAGCTCCTAGCTGTTACCACATCCATTTTCTGGATTCTGTGTTCTTGTAACAGTTGCCAGATCGCATCTCTTGGCACTCGATTAAACGCCTTCTTTAAATCAATAAACGCCAGATGTAACCTTCCGATCGTATTCCACAACTTTCTCTCCTATCTGTCGAATCACGAAAATAAGGTCCTGGGTAATTTTCCCCTCTCTTAAACCACACCGAAAATCTGCCAGCCTGGTATCCAGAACCGCTTGTAGCCTCATTTCTAAGATCCTGGAATACAGTTTGCCAGCCACGTTTAAAAGGAAGATACCTCTATAGTTGCCACAGTCTCAATTGTCTCTCTTCTTGTAAATTGGTACTATTATTGCCTGGCCCCAGTCCTTATTAAGAATCTTTTTTGTTCTGTAGCCCAACTGAAAGACCCTGAGTAGAGCCTGCAGATCTGTCTGACCCATGTACTTCAACATTTCAGGGGTTAGTCCATCGTGGCCAGGAGGTTTGCTCATCTTCATCCTTCCAATGACCAGTTCCTCCTTCGTAATGTCTCCTCCTTCCCTCTCGTTGGTCTCCTGTCCTTCCGCACCTATCTCTTCCTCGCCTTCATCCTCTCCTTCCAACAACTTCCGAAAGTGTTCTTTCCACCTTTCCATAGTTTGCTTTTAATCTCTCAACATCTGTCTTTCTTTACTTCTAATGATTTTCAGAGGGCACTCTTTGTCTTTCCTCATATTTTTCACTACTTTAAAAGACAGCGTCTGGTTGTCACTGTAAGACTCCTCCATAAACTGACCAAACTCGTCCCATGCTACAGCTTTAGTTTCCGCTACCTTAATTTTGCACTCCCTCCTTTTTGCTTTGTACAGCTCCTGGTTTGCTTCAGATCTGTCTGGTATAGGTATGACTTCCAGGTTTTACTTTTCTTCCCAACGCATCTTTTTACCTCCTCAGTCCACCAACAAGTTCTCTTTGCCTTCTTTCCTCCTACTTTATTTTTTCCACAAACTAGCTCTGCAAACTCCAAAATGCAGCTTTTGAAAACACTCCAAACTCGCTCTAAATTTTCCTGTGCGTTGTCTTCCCTTCTATCTCCATTGTTAAATTTCTCCTCTACAACTCTCTGATATTCCTCCCTCACACTCTCCTCCTTTAATTTGTGGTTCTTTATTCTAGTCTTCACGCTTCTTTGTCTTCGTCCCATCCAGTAGCCTAATCCTTGTTCTTAATAGGTAGTGGTCAGTACTTGCTTCTGATGATGGAGAGAGATTGATACTGTTTTGTGTGGTTCCACAAGAGAATTCACCAAATCACTAAAGAGGAACCTAGTAGGGGGGAAAGTTCTATTATAGATTATGTGAATTGTGATAGTTAGCAAAGTGTTTGGCAAGAGTTCTGAGAGACACGGAAGCAAGAAATTTAACAAATATATAATTTGTAGGGAAAAGAATGCTTACTTAATATCCAGTTATAATTAAAAAATAATATTAAAGAATTTTGGAATCATTTAGCTAAATTAGATGTTGATGTAATTAATAATCATTTTGTTGGAAAAATATCCAAAGTGTCTGATTATCATTACAATGAAACAGTGATGAGTAATACAGAATCTAAGTTTTCACTTCAGCTTATAACTGAAGATGATAGATAAGTATTTTTAATTATTTAAGGAAAATTAAATCTCATTCTGCGGGACTAGATAATATTAGCACAGTTTATACCTTACAGAATCAGTTGGATCACTTAGAGCGGTTCTTTTGATCTTTCGTGTTCCTGGTTTCTGCGTTTTCGGTCTGCGCACGCTCTACTGTAGACCGCGCGCTTGTAGGAGAGGTTATGTATGCAACTGATATTCAAATTTTACAACTAATGTAACTTACCAACATTGAACAATTTCACTAATTTACTTACAGAATATGCAAGTTGATTTCACTCAAATAATACAAGCTTTTATGAGATTATTTCTTTGAAGGTTAAGGTTAGTTTTTTTACCCCTCTACTTCTGGACAGAAAATAGTGGTTTGCGCATAGACCGCGAGTTTCTTGAGGTGGAAGACAAAATGTAGGGAAAGTGATCCAACTGATTCTGTAAGGTATAAACTGTGATATTAGTGTCAAAATGTTACTCTTATCTCGCCCATTTATTATCCCTTTTATAACTCATATTATTAATGTTTGAATAATTATTTTTCTCAGATGTGGAAAGTAGTTAAGATTATCTCAGTTACAACCTATTAGCATATTCCTTATTCTATCAAAAATTCTAAAGAAGGTAGTCAAATCTGAGATTAGACCTTTTATTACAGCCTCTGAAATTCTTCCTGTTCTTCAGTCGAGATTTAGAGGCTGCTCCACTTCAATGTTTCACATAGTGGGGGATATTTGTACAGCTGTTGAGTGTAATCATTTTACAGTTCTAGAGTTGTTAGACGTCAGTATAGCTTTTGATACCATTAATCATGATTTACTTCTGGCTAAGTAACATTATTAAAACTTTAGTCGAAACTATTTTGTTTTTTTTTGTAGTTACTTGTCATTTAGATCAACAATAAATTATCTCTGCCAGCAACACTGCAGTTTGGAGTTCCACAAGGCTCTATACTTGGCCCGTTTTTATACATCACTTGATTTGGGTATTCAAATAAACACTTGTAATTATCATTTCTACGCTGACGAGACTCTAATTTACTAGTCTTTCAGGCGCAATAATATATTAAATGCTAATATCCTCATCAACAATGATATTAATAATGTAGTACAGTTTGCTAATCGGCAGTCTTTAATAACTAATGCATCCAAATTGTTGGTACTTTTTTTTTGGAGGGGGACAAGTATAGAACTGAAGTTGCAGAAAACTTAAATATTGTAATTAATAGTATCTCAGTACAGTCTGTAAGGAGCTGTCCTGACTTTGGTGTTTTTCTTGAAACACATTTAAGATTTAAGGAGCACATTAGTACGATTTTACAAAGAGGGTATTTCGCAGTGAAAATGCTTTATCATAATAAGACAAATCTTATCGACCGAAATGAAAATTCTACTCTGTGAAACCCTTGTCTTGTCAAATCTTAATTTTTGTGACGTTATGTACAGCCCTTGTATCAATAATGTAGATAAAAAGGGCTTGCAACTAATGCAACATAGCTGCTTATGCTTAATCTGTGGTATTCACAAATATGATCACATTTCACACAAAATTAGAGAAATTGGATGGCTAACTACGGATAATAGGATTTTGCAGTTTTTTCACACATTGATTGCAACCAGAAGCCTACCCTACCTTTATAACAAAATCCGGTATCGTACTGATGTACACAACATAAATAACACTAACATAAGGTACTATGCCATAATTACACCTCCAGCACATAAAGTAGGTCCTTTTCAAAGGTGTTTTTTATGTAACGTTGGCAAAGTTATAATAACGTACCTAATCAATATCAGAAAATAATTGGTTAAACTTGAGGGCTAGATGAGAGTCTAGATCCGTCGAGCCACTGATAAATAAACTGTTTTGTATAAATGTCACTAAGTTATAAAACTTATGTGTATGATTGTCCAGCTAAGTAGTATCGATAAGTGCAATGTGTTTATATGTATCTGCAGTCAAATATACGTACAACTTCACTGTGTCATCAACTATTTGATATCTCCCCTTGATCATTACAAAATTATTTTGGATTTGATTAATTAATTACTTATGCAGAATTGTCATATATTTTTTACATACTTGCATACTCTATACTTTATACCACCCACATACTTTATGATGTATAAGCTTGTAATTGCTCTGCAGTTTTTCCATATCTCACTGTACAATTCTTTTAATTAATGTTTAATCAATTGTTAACCAGCACACGGAAAATATTATATTGTAATTCATACTATCCTTGTAAATGGGTAAATATTTGTAAGGACGAAGTAAATAAATAAATAAACAATACTGATTAGCACTAGGTGGTTTTTTTACTTATTGTTTATTAGTTTCTTTCCTCTCAGTTTATTGTGCTTCTCGGGGAAGTCTATAACTGATTTCATCCAAGGTTGCTCACAAGTATAAAACTTTAAGATGTATCAAATTTTTATATACTTTCCTGAAAACATTGGTTAAAATTTCCCAAAATTTTCACTTTACTTAATAAAAAATGTTACTAAGGTTTTCTGTTCCTTTCATATTCTCTCAGTTTGGCTAGTTGGGTGTAAAACACCCTGTATAAGCAAATGAAACAAATAAATTCCTTTTTTTTGAAAACTGTTTTATTTTATAGTTTCATATATTACATTTCGACGCTATCCAAAAAAATGGATAACAAAATCATTTACAAATAAGAAAATTGTGTAAAAATAATACCTTCTCATGAATGAATTAATCAAGATAAGGATATGAAGAATGATCTTCATCTTCATAAATAACCAAAGAGAAAATAAAGAACATTAAATTTGTTTTAAAAAAACAAAACCATTATAAAATAGAAATTAACAAAAAGTACAACATTTGTAATTTCTTTACAAAACATACTTTTTTAGCAAATAAATACTAAGAAATGTATTAACGGTAATTTAATAACAAAAAAAAAAAAGAAAAAAAATTACCAAATACTGAATCTGAACTATGTATATATTTTCTGATGCACTGCTCAATATACAAATTTAAAAAAAAACGGAAGAAATAATGAAGAAAACTTCATTTGAAAACAACACATGCAAAAAGGAATAAAATTTCAATACTATTAGTTCAAAATCAGTGAGGTATGTATAATTAATTGTTCTAGTTTTGGTGTTTTTTATTTATTTCTTCTATTGCGCACTTGAATTATGTTGAACAACCTGTTGATTTACTGAATTATTTAAGGCAGTATCCTTCATGTGTTTTTCAACCTGAAAATAATTTATGTCAATATATCACTATTTTTATTACAAAAATGATCAATTTCTGTGTTAATTTGAGAAACTGAGATAATGACATTAAAGAAAGCCTTATGTGTCCAGGAGCACTCAGCAACTGCTAATGCTGCCAATAGCAAAATAAGCATTTTTTAAAATCATTGCTTCTTCGGTGCTTTTTATTGACAATGCTGTTTCCTTCCAGACACAGGCACTGATTATAACTTTCACTCATAAAGTAATGTCGCAAAAGAATTTACATTCTGGTATTTAATGTCCAAATTAATAAAAATCTTTGCAATCCATAAATACTTAACTTAATATATTAATCTTGGTTAATCGACTACTATCTATGAAATGCAAAATCTGCCATTAAATGAGAAGTTAAAAGGTAAAATGTGAAACATTTTGCGACATTACTTTATGAGTTGACTGTACCTACTGTGATCTAATCATGTTATAACAAAATAAAATCTATTTAAGTTGTCATGATATTCATAAGGATTACAGTACAATGTATACACGAGCTTCAAGTTTCGTGGCCTATCCGAAAGTACGAAAATCAACATTTTGTAAAATTTGTGGATTGTAGGTTACATTCTATTACCAATAAGCCAATGAAGAAAAAAATTAGAATCAAAGTTTGCTTACACCTACTGCATGTAAATAAATGACATTTTAGAAAACAAAAAAGCAATTTTTCAATAAATGTCAAATCTTTTATAAACGTCATTATTATTTATATTACTCATGTCTGCTAATAATTTCTTCCGTGTTACAATTAGCCTTAGTAAGCTAAAACACTACATAATCTATAACATACAAAAGAGCCAAAATTTGCCAAAATCAAAAAGAAAAACTATCCCAAAAGAACCTCAAACCTTCATCCTTCAAGTATATATGAGTAGCAAATTATTACACAAACATTAACATATTTTATACCTACCACTTTTCTAATATATCCATATTCTTTGCTATTTATATTGCCTTTTATGTCATCCAATTGGTATGGTGGACTAATAATAACCTATTAAGAAACCCACTTTAAATAAAACATAATTTTTAAACCAAAACACAAGCGTTTTCATTTAACATACCTGATGATCCCATACAACAATATCTGAATTTCTCCACCGAACTTCTTTAATAGTTTTGGCAATTGCTATAAAAAGACGCTGACCTTCAGGAGATACATTTGCTGACATCGCCGTTAAGAGCCTTCGTTTCTCATCAACTTGGTTCCGTATGCGTGTGTTTAACTATTAATAAAACAATAGGTTAAAATTATAAATCTTTGCTAATATTTACAGTTTAATACCCTTTGTAAGTTTAAAGATTGTGGAACTTCTGGAACCGAAGATACCTCCTTTTTTACTTGAAGTTCGCTTACTAAAGATAAGTTTATAAAATGCACATCGTGTAAAGTGAGTATTCCACTTGATGGTGGACATTCTAATAATATGTCAAGGAAAATAGGTGTATGATTTGGTTATGAATACATACCTAAGAAATTCATATTTTCAATTAAGATATTCATTTGATAACAGCAGACATTAATTAAGACTCTACTTCCATACTTAAGAATGCAATTTAATACAGAATATAGTAACAAGAGCCTTAAAAAAACTTGAGAAACACTTAAGACATAAACAAAATGTGCTACAACTTAAACGAAACCGTATTATTCTTTAAAGGATACTTAATATTAAAATTTTCGTTTGTGGATCAAATGCAAGTACTTCTCCTTCAATTTCTTGATTGTAACATGTTCTACACCAAACAGTACTTCCTAAAGAGAAACAATCAGACACAGCAGCCATTTCGCAAATGGCAACCGAGAGAGAATAACGAAAACATGAAGCGACAGCTGATGGTAAATAACAGAGTTATAACCTGCAAAGAAAAGCGGGAAATTAAAAGAACTGCACCAGCTAGTTTTTTTCTTTTGCTTGAGACTCTGAAGATTATTATTTAGTTTATTTAGAAATCTTCATGTAATAACTAATAAGTATTAGACATAATAACTAAATAGATAAAGGCCCCTATTTTGTAATTTTCTGTTATTTTTAATAGCCACGTGTTAACGGTTAAATTCTTATTTCTTGGCAAGTAGTGGCATCGGAACTATTTTTCTTCCGTTATAGACAGACATAGCTGTCCTGAAGAACAAAAAAGAGAAAAGAGCGCTGAAAACGGTCAGTTTGCTGAAGAACGACAACTCAATTAAATTTCCTTTCGTTGTGGTTGTAAATACGATAAATTGTGTTTAAGATTCAAAAACTGCTGTAGATGCGCGGATGAGTGCAAATTACTTCCCAAAGTTTTACGCAATTTACAGAACAACGAATATACCAAATAGGTACTCAGGCACTGTTCAAATACGGAGAGAAACTTTTCAATTAAGAGAGAAATAAACTATTAAGACAACTCCTCGTCTGTAGTACGACCTTCCATAAATGCACAAAGAAAATATTCTACTGAGAGCAGTTGTAACATTATCAAAATCTCTTTGTCACAAAAATTGGCTGATATATTACTGTTGGGCACGGGAACATCAACATCGTAGGCAACTTAGAATGTTAAACACTTTGTGAAATCAATTAAATATATGACATGAAGTAAACTCTACGTCAAAGGAAGGATAGAAAATGATAGTACTCTGGAACAAACGATAATGAAGCTACTCACAGCACAGAATGCATCAAGACTAATATATTTCCAATTTAACATCAAACTCTATCAGCAGGAGGTTGGTTCACATACCCCCTCTTCATAAGACTAACATCTTCATGAAAGAATTTGAGCAGAAAGTAATATTTTAGGTATATATGTAGTCTTGAGAGAAAAGATCGTTGTTGAGGTATATTTTGATGACACCGCTGTAATATAACTAGATTACAGAGGTAAAAGAACTCAACACCTTTCTAGATTCTTTCAACAGTCACACTCTAACAACTATAGATCCCATTCCCGGACGTCAGTAGTTCAATGGGACGGAGGATGATTTTTAATGAATATATCGGTAAAGCTTACCCACATAGATAAATACTTATACTATGACTTCAACCATAATAACAGAGTATAAAGATAGTCACTTCAGTATGTCTATTATAACAGCTCATATAGCACCGGACATTCTGTGGACGTCCATTTGTCATCCAAATTTCGTTTTGACGTCCGTGGACGTAAATTGGACATCCATAAGACGTCCGTGTTTGAATGTCCACTAGACGACCGTTAGTGAACGTCCACTGAACATCCATTTGTCATCCAAAAGTTATCTGGCCATCCATAGACTTAATTCGGACATCTATAGAATGTCCGTGTTTGGACGTTCATTGGACGACCGTTAGTGAACATTCATTAGACATCCAATTTTGGCCCATACTTCGTCCAAGAGTTATCGGACGTAAAATGTACATTAGACGCCCGTGTTTGGAAGTCTAAGTTTCGTCTAATATTTTAATTTAAAAAATGATTATTTTTAAGTATCTGAACAAATTGTTGACTAAAAATGTACATCACATAAGCATTCCAATGTGGATGATGTACGAAATAACGAATGTTAATTGCAGTCAGAAAATCTTCCAAATATTTATATAAACTTCTAACTTTTTTTTTTTTAATATTTGGATGAATTCTGGACTAAAATTGGATGTCTAGTGGACGTACAATTTTAGTTCAAAATTCGTCCAAATGTTTCAAACTTCCAGATGTCACCGATGGTAATTTCAGTTTTTAATAATGAAGCGTAGTAAAATAACAGAGTTACATACAACTTTCCCAAGTCTTAATAATGGATAAAAAATCAATAACAAAATAAGTTATATTACAAATAAATTCATATAAATATTAGATTATATATAAAAATTAGATATTCTAAGTGATTTTCCATACTAATATTACAAATTTGTTTTTTAAACTTTTTTTTTCACATCTTTGTTGAAAATTGTACGCGAATGGTTTTAAAAGTTTAACATGCGTAGTCATATAAAACAATATCTCTGCTCTATGGTGAGCCATTCTTCATTGGTTGAAATTATGAATCACCTAGTGGTCAGTCGCAGTAACGGTTCTTATCAATACCATCAGTATAACTGTTCTATTCATGCAGCCACATGCAGCATCGAGATTTGGCTTTATTTCTAGCGTGCTTGTGCTTGTTAATTTAATTTTTTGTATAAGTTTTTCGTGTTTGTTGATCAGAGAGAGGTACGTATTTTTTTACTGCAATAGATACTTTATAATCAGGGCCCGGACAGATTCACCGCATTTATTTAATTTTTATTGCTAAAGTTTGCACGTGTTTTTAAGAAATACTATTTCTAGGAAAACATCTTCAAACATAAGTTTATTTTTACTAATTTAATAAAAACTTATTTAGTCTACCAAAAATTAAAAAGCTGGACATTATACAGAAACCTGATGCTAACAGATTCAGTTAATGAAAAATATCTTTAAAAATAATAAAAACTGTACACCAACGATTTAAATACCTTCGAAGTTTAAAAAAAGTTTATCATTCAATTTGGTCCGGCCCTGTTTATAATAATAATTATAGTATATGTAATGATATGAATGCGAAATTATAGATATTTTAAATTATTCTTGATCAGAAAGCTGCAAATACCAAACGAAAGAAAATAAATGTATTTAAATAGCCTGAGGGGTTAAAAAATCTGAATACGGTTTTTCTCTTTACTTGGCTCGTCGTTTGTGAAGTTATAATATGTAAGGTCACATACAACGACTTATTATATATTGTTACTATAATGTCTCACATTACTTATATATTTTTAGATGCAGCTACAAGAGTATTTTCGGCCGAGTGTACCATCAAAAATGCAGAAAACTGTATAAAGACATGGTTGCGGTGAGCCAAACAGCGCCACACCTCTAAAAACAGGGCATTAGCAAATAAAAACAATCAGTAATGAGTATCTCATCATAATAATTGAAAATAAAACTTTAATTACCAATTAATAATTGAGTTTTTCTTTCCTTTATGTACCTTATTGAAAAAAGGATATTGTTAACTTTTAGAAATTTCCACAAATTGCATGGCAAATAGGTTAATATAAACAAGTTTGATACGAAAGTTATTATAAAAGTGGTTATTTTGATATGAATTGCTAAAATAATGGCCAAGGCAATGTATATAATAGTATTTTCAGTTTGAAATTATAAGATGTGTTAGTTAAATACATATCGAATCGTACTCTTTGTGTTTAGATTTAAATGTTCTGCAAATTATTATCAAGGCGACAAGTTTTGTCCTGTTAAGATTTGATATTTTATTTAAATTTTAATTATGATTTTAATGTAATTACAATATACAGAATACGACAATGGTTTCAACTTTCTAATCAAGTGTATCAGCAGTTATTACTATAATATTATTCACATTTGTTTCTCTAAATCACTTTTAGTAGTAGTTGTTTGAGCAAGAGCTTAATTTTTAATGGAATAATAAACTATAATATTCACACCAAGTTTTATTTATTTGTGATGAATATATCTCATTCATGAAATGTCGCCAAACTGCATATAATGAAATACATTAAAAATTACATTCAACAATATTAGAAAAAAAGAATGTCCAAATTATATCCACAAAGAACGTTCAAATTGCATGTACAAAGGATGTACAAATTCCATAAAAAATTGCATCCAAAAGTATTACAAAATATGTCCAAGTTATATCCAAAAAACGTTCAAATTATGTCCAAAGATCGTCCAAATTATGTCCAAACATCGTCCAGATTATGTCCATACATCGTCCGAAGTATGTTGAAAAATCGTCCAAATTATGCCCAAATGTCGTCCAAATTATGTCCAAACATCGTCCGAATTATGCCTAAAAATCGTCCAAACCATGTCCAAGAATCGTCCTAATTATGTCCAAAAATTGTCCGAATTATGTTCAGATTACGTACAAGAAATGTACAAATTACGTCCAGTAACGGACGTAATATCCAAAGTTGTGACAAATGTACGTCCACCGAACATCCATGAGACGTCCGTCAGTCAAAAATTGGACGTCCACTGGACAACCGTCCGTCGAAATTTGGACATTCAATGGACGTCCATAGGATGTCCGTATGCTATATGGGAGAGCAAAAATAATGTGCTTCAAAAAAGAACAGTTGAAAAAAGAAAGTGAAAGGATAGTTCAGGTATTTAGGG
Organism: Ignelater luminosus; assembly: GCA_011009095.1. Lineage (NCBI taxonomy): Eukaryota > Metazoa > Arthropoda > Insecta > Coleoptera > Elateridae > Ignelater > Ignelater luminosus. The sequence continues at coordinate 84,804 of VTPC01090954.1, forward strand.
AGAATGGATACTTTTAGTTTGAAACCAACAGAAGTATGGAAGATAGAACAAACATAAACGATACAACTGGAGAACATATCAAACTTACAGCTATGATTTCATATGATCAACTCAGAAATCAGGAAGAGCTGTATCCACAACGTAGCACATGAAGGTAGTATGGTGACTGATTAGAGTTTAAGAATATAAGAACAACTTCAGAAAAAATGAAATCAGAGAATCTGTAGAATCGCGTTATGCATATGGAATAAAGATCACTTCATCCAATGAGATAGGTAATGCACCTATATCATCGCATAACCAAACCACCGATATAGTCAAAATCAAAAACGTAAAAGGCAACTAAAAAGAGGGTTTACATAGTTAAAGACGTATGTATGCAGGAAAACTGACACCTTTTTATTGAAATGGAAACATTTTACTGATTACGAAACTCCCATAGTGATGGCATTTCTTTTATTATTTGGATAGTTCAATAATTAATGGACAATATGAACAAAAAGCAAATATTCTTGAGTTAAAAGTTCTATATGGAGTAAAGTAATACTTAAAAGAGTCATCAGTAATTTTATTTTCATGCCAATTAAATTTAAAATTAAGAGACTCTACAATACCAAAACTTTAGTAAAACAAAAAAAAAAGGAAAGCTTACGGAGATGTTATGATACTTAAGAAATTTTCTTTTAGTTCCTATTTGATTATTTAAATTATTTAAATAATTATTTAAATAATTCAAATAAATTTGCATGAAGAAATTTCTTCCTGCAAAATTCTTCCTTTTCAAGTTCTTTATTCTTTTTGTAGAATTTTAAAAAGCAATTTTCATGCAAGGGAGATTTTAGTTCAGCAAATAGAGATTGGATGCTTTTTTATTAACCTACTGTACCTGATAGTAGATCTTTGGACATTTAAATCAGAAAGACGTCATTAAATGCATTCCGATCGGTCGTCTATTGCGCTGGATTCTACTGCGTTCCAGAATTGCATAAGTAGATTTAGAATTCAACAATTTACTGTTTGTTTTGAGAGAAATCTTCAAGAAACGGTTAAAGTTAAAATAATCCTGGCTTAACTCCAGCTAAATTAATTACATTTTTTAGCCAGGGGAGTGCAGGTGAACCCCTTTGCACCTCTATCACAGCACCAAGTCTGCAACTGACTGATACGTTACGCTGTTATTCAGTAAAACTATATAACTTCATTATATGGCACTAAACTATAAATGCAAAACTATATAAAAAACAAGTATAAAAAAGCACCCGCTCTAACTTTTAGTTACGTCCTTGATTGATGTTTGCTTATGCTACTTAAGTTGAACATTGAGGATTTTTGTGTACTTATTTTTAAAACAAGCATTTATCTATATTCTTTGTTAGTATTTTGAATTAATTAAATAAAAAATAATCAACTTTTCTTATTCTAAACGTTGTTCAATAGTTCTTAACATAAACTGAAAATAATGTTTTCCATTAAGATATTTGAAGAATCTGGTTAATTTATAAATTGTAAAAGCTAATTAAGTTTATCGTTGAGTCAAGTTTACACATTTTACATGATTTTACATTGTTGAAACCATAAATAAAATATTTTTTAAAAAATATAGAAGTCAATGTGTTTTCTGCTAGATGGAGCAACTTTTAAGAATAATTACAGATCTGACAACGCTGACAACCTTGCATATTTTATTTACTTGTCAGGTGTTAGATGTCAAGAAGAGCGTCTATTTAACCTTCGCGTTTGGAAACATATATGTTTGTTGTTTAATTTCACCGCATTATGGTGTTAAAATGGAATTGTTTATTGTCGGTTATCTTGCAAATAGAGTATTAAATGTAATAACCTCTTGAAGTCTTATTTTCCAAATTAAAGTGAGAACTTTCACTTTTTGCGCGCGAATACACATGACAAACACTACAGTTTTTAAGTTTGTATAATTCCATTTAAAAGTTGAAGGTAACGTTACTTTTTAGAGATCTACATTCATAACAGTAAATCTTCATATAAGAAGCCAAAGTTATGTAAATTTGAAATAATGAAAATCTAACATATGTTTCAGATGGATTTTACACCACATCAACAGGATGCATCTGAAGATTCTGGCTGCTTAACAGGTCCAGCAAATACTCCACTTTCATTTAGTGGTGGATCATCTTCAACATATTATAATGAAACACCTGTTACTGTATCATCTGTCTCTAGAAAACGTAAATTGTCTAATAGTATCATCAGCAGATTAAATCGACAAGATTTGTTAGAATCGTTGCATGGTGAAAGTTCTTTTGATAATGATGCAGTTACTTCTTCAAAATTTCTCTCAAGTACATTAAATGAATCGCTTTCAAAAAGTCTTGAAAAGTGTAATATAAGAAGTCCAAACAATACGTCACATTTATATTTGGAACGGTCTCCTGATAGAATTGGTAATGAACAGTCTTTAAAAAGGTATAAACTTGATGACAGTCCTAAATATCAACCTAAAACAAGGTCAGCACCTTCAACTCCTACAAAACATCTAGATTTAGAAGAATTATCCTGTTTAAAAGGGAAATCACGCAGTGAACATTTAAATGTACTTGACTTTACACCAGTGAAAAGTAGTTTGTATCCTAGATCAAGATTGGGTTCACCCGAGAGAATAGAACTTTTGTATCCAAACCTTAAAGTAACACCATCACCATTAAAACTAAAGACTCCAGAAAAATTACGTGAGTTTTTGAAAAAGATTAATTCACCAGCAAAAAAAAAGGCTGTTTGAAAATTCTCAACAGGAAGAGAGGAAAATCTTGAAAAAAGTTGATCAGGATCCAATTTCAGTATTTCTAGTTAAGAATGATTTTAGACATGTTGTTTCAAAAATCTTTGAGTATCTCTCTGATAGTGATTTGTGTACAGTAAGTAAAGTAAGTAAAACATGGAAGAAGGCCTTATTTGCAGACCACAAAGCATTCCCAAGGTATTATTCATACTTTTGTGGTTTTAATAGTAATAAAGAGAATATTGCTCATGACGTTTCATCAAGTAGTCAGTGTTACAGTCCACCTGCTAGTCCTGCACGAGATAGCTTCCATAAATGTACAAGAGTAAGTTTGCTTCTTTTTTTTTAAATTTGTAACTTAACTAATAGTTAATAAAAATCTAGATTGCTGCACAACTACTACCTAATCAAAGTCTGCAAAAATGTATTCGATGCATGGAGCCAGCAGTTATACAAAGAAATATAAGTCAGTGTCAAAATCCCTACTGTGAATACATTCATTGTACAAAATGCTTAAGTTTCTCTATTACTGGACCACAACATTTTATAGATAGATGTCAAACATCAAGATTACTTGTAGATAATCAAAAAAGTAGTTTATACGGCAGTCGTTTTGGCTTATACGACATATCCAATGGAGGAAATGATCCACCTTCTTTCTTGTTAAGTGACTCTCCAAAGAACACTCCTTCTACACAATCTAAATATGATTCCTCAGGCTATTTGTCAGGAAATGATATATCCCCAGTGATAAAACAAAACATCAATGTTCATTCTGGAGTTAAAAGTGTTCTAGCATCAAGAAATACTAATAAAATTGAAAAAACATCGGTTAGACGTAAACATCGTAGATCTTCTCTTGTGTCTGTTGTTAGTGCTAGTAGTACACCGAAGATTATAGAAAATGTTGAACCATCAAGCCCTCCTAGAAGAGAACATGTTGCTTGTTCCAAACAGAGCAAAAAGAATTTAAAACGACTGCATTTCTAGTTTGTCAAAATTCTGTGATTATTTCTTGCGGTTTATTTTAATGCCAGTTTGTAGTATGTTTATAAATGAATTCATCAATGAATTGAAAAACTCAGAATTTATTTATAAGTGTGTGCCTCGGGTGTTGCTTTAATAATATTAGTTCTTTATTGGTGCCTTTCTATTCTTATTTGCAAGGCATTGACGAATATCATAAATATGGTTTATCTTACTTTATTTGTTATAACATCACCAGTATACGTTAAATAATATGGATTGGCAAATAATGATAGTAAATAGTGCAGAATTTTACCTATAATCTGAAATATGTGATGTTTATTCATTTTATTGTATTTTTATTCATAGCAATTTGTGAATAAATCGTTTTTATAGTATACGTAAATAAACACTAAATGTTGTAAATTAAATAGGAAATTCTACAACTATTTATGTATGTTTGGATTGATGCTCTATTTACTTTTTGTAAAATCTGAATCCACACTGAGTGTATTGAAGAAAACAAGCGTTAAAAAGTGAAATATTTTTCTGTTATCTTTTATTGTCATTTTACACTTATGATAGTCTCACTAATGTTTGCATCAATCTTTGTAAGAGTAGATTGCAGTAATTTTAATTATAGTTTCGTATTTCTTGTTTTTTAATTTTTGTAGGAAATAAATTTTTTAAAACGTTCAGTGATTTGTTTTTGAGATCTGTTCCAATCCTTTTTTAAGTTCTACATAAAAGCAGGGACTAGAACCCTTTTGAAATAAGGGTTACGGTTCGATTCTACTTATTTTAAAAATATGTGTTTAGGTTCTAATTCCGGTTTGATGTGGTTTAAAAATAAAGGTTCCGGTTCTGGTTCCAGAATTTTGTTGGGTTCAAATAAAAAAACATGGTTAATTGCAAAACTAAAATTTTGAAACCCATAGAATACATTAAAATAGATACATTGGAGAACCAAGATAACGTAATTCAAATTTTTGTTGTAACAGTCACTAATTTCAACGTTCCGGTTCTAGTCCCTGCATAAAAAACACATAAAATGTAATTGTAAGTATCTATTGTTCCTGCAAAAGAATGCTTTAGAAGAAAAAATACTAAGATTACATAGTTTTACAAGTGTGTGTGTGAATGAGGGTATGTCGTCTACAAAAGAGTCACTGTTGACCAGAAATGATGTAGAAAATTTTTAACTTCACTTAAAATATTTTCTAAAACATTGTATAAGTTGTCTAAAATGAGGGTGAAGAACACCTTAAATATTATCTCTGCTACTAGTCCAAACTCCAGAACCATAAATAATAGTAGTGTGCCATGAAAGAAAGATTACCTGATTACCACATTAGTAGCCATGTTTACACCACAAAATTAATTTCTTAACATAAACAATGTCTTAATCAATTTATTTAATTGAATTACTGGGCCTGGGCTTGTGTAAGATTATTTTCACGAGCTATAACTCTGCACTAGAAGTGGAATGGAAGTGCTGCATCATGAAACTTTTTTATGCTCATATGTGTTGAAGCAAATTGAAAATTTAAATTTGTCATTGCTTGTGTTAAGGAGTTAGATTCAAGAGGGTAGAGAAACTGAACGTTAGTGTAAAATTTGAAATTCCATACATTTCAAAATTCAATGATTGAAACCCTGGATAGTCTGAGCCAATTTCCAAGCTTGGGATACTTGATTCAATGGGGGAAAATATGCCACCGGTACAGTGCACCAGATCCTGGACGAGCTTTACTTGCCCACTGTTGATCTATTAAAACGTTCATACCGTTAAATATATGCAACAAATCCTGTTGAAGTTAAATACAATATTCTGTAACGTGAGATTTACTACTTCCTTTCTTTTTGTTTACATAAGTAGGTAACTTAAGAGCCTTAGCCCTTAGAGAGATTTCCAGACCTGGCTCAACTAGGGATAAACTTAACGCGGCCCAAAAAAAACCGTAAAGGCTCGACTAAAACAAACAAGTGACTCAATAATTAGTCAGTGGTGCTTAAAAAGTCGGTCTCATTTTTAAGGTAGAATCTACTATATTTAGCTATTTTTAAGATTTTTGTTTTCGATCAGCAAAGTGCCGATCTGCAGCTGGCCCGCATCAAGCTTTGTTGGTTTCTCCCGAGTCTAGTGAATAAAGGACCCGCTTTACCAATGGCGGCTATTGGGGTGAAACAAGTGAAGCGCCGATTCACCTATTTTCTCCTTTCAATAATTTGTAATATTTAATTACTTAAGTAATTTTGTTTCTTAATGTAAAATAGTAAAATCTTGAATAAAACTAGTCACGAGAGCAATGCAATTAGCATGAGATACTCAAAACACAAATCACAGACGTTCTACCTGCCCCTGTTATGGACCAACACGAACGC
>VTPC01090955.1:0-20993 GCA_011009095.1 Ignelater luminosus
AGTTTTCATCCTTGTTAGCGCGATTCAAAAACTCGACTCAATCCATTCGAATTTGTTTTTGTTCGACCATGTTTGCAGCTTTTCACCACTCGTATGTTTGAGTTTGGCTTAAACCCTTCACTTTATTTCTTTTGACTAAGCATTGATTTCCTTATTGTTGCTTCTGTCACTCTGTTTTGATACACAGAGTAGTACGTATCATCTAACTGATTCGAAGTTAACCTGTGACTCTAATGTCCTTACTAACGACAACTGCTATCTAATACTTGCAGCTATATTTTACCTAATGTCTACGAAAACTTAATGCACAAGTTAAAATAACATAGACTAGTTGCATCATTGATTTCTGGGTTGCTAAAGTTTTTTATTACATAGTTAATTCCCTTGTTACAAGTTCTTTTGTCTATCAATTCCCTCTGAAATTTCTTAGCTAATCCTTTATTAACATCTTCAAAAAACCAAGTTTTATTTAATGAAAATTAGAATTTTTTTCGTGAAATACAAACATAGATTTAATAATTTTAATGTTAATGTAATGGAATTACATATAGTAATTATTGTAACTCAGTTGGTATTCAGTGATATTTCAAAGTAACCTTGCTAGATTTGTAGTGTTCCAAACCCAATTTTAGGAAATTTCAGAAATGGATGTTCTATGTAAAGCAAACATTCATTAAGAGCAATTAATATTAGAATATACAAACAAGAAAATTGAATAGGAGGTGTGGGAGGAAACAAAACACTACCGAATGAATTAATTTACAATTAAACTTTAATAACTTTATACAAACAACGAATGTAGAATTAAAATTTTAAGTTTTAAATCGATCATATTTCCCCCTACATTTGCAAATAAAATTTAATTTTTGAAGAACACGTGCTACACCATCTAATTTACTACCCCTCTTACATTATCCCCTACAACTAGTTAATTAAGCAGTGATCAAATTTCCAATATAATATACAGAGGGTGCCATCAAATGCTGATCCTGATGACTAGAAATCCATCTAATTTTCAAGACTAACTTTTATACCCAAGGGTTGATATCAACTGATGCAAATTAATTACTCTTTTTAATGGCATGTCATTAACTCTCCTGTAACTACCTATTTATGTTGAAGTAGTATAAATTCAATTCATGCCTGAAAAGTTTTGAATTTGTTCGGCACTCATATTTAAAAGAAAAATAAAAAGGTTAAACAATGTGTTCTCCCTTTTTTTACTTTTCCAAACGTATTTAACATACAAGCCGAGAATTTCAAGTAGGTACATTTATTTACAAAACACCGGAGGCACTTCCAGTCGGAAGTGGTTTTACGCCAAAGCGCAGCCAGGCACATGTGTGGTCATTTCACAAACGGCCATAAACGGGCGCAGCGTTAAACCGAGAAAACTCTATTCTCCATTCCACCCCAGAAATTTCTTTCTTTTTTCTTCTCATCTCTTATGCACCCATACACACAGAGATGCAGGTAATAAATTTTAGCACGTGCTTTGTCCGGTAGACACTAAAACAAGTGTAAATCAAGTCAACCCGCCCTCATTTTACTCCTTCTAAGGTTTTATTATACCCCTTTCTCGCATGCATTACTCATGCAATTCGCTTTTCGCAGATTTTGCTGACCACACACCTCGTAAAACATTCCTGTTGTTGCATTTATCTTTGCAATTGTGGTATTATGTTATGTTGTAGATGTGAATACACCAGATTAACATGTAGTAGACAATTTAGCGCTTGTATGAAAAACTAATGATGCTAAAACGGAACGTTTATTTTACTGAATGCCATGTCCTATGTAATAAAAAGAACAAAGACGATTTTAGGTTAATTGAGATTTATTCATTTCGTTATGCGTTAAAACTTTTTTCTTTTTGTTTTCATGAAAAGATTTCCGCCATTAGTGCGATAGGATTCAAAGTTACTAATTCATTACAAATTACAGTTATTTTCCAGACTTTAACTAAGTACGAATTATGGTTTGATTTAACTTTTAACAAATGTAACAAATTGTGAAATAACTAAAATTGTGATAATGTCTGAAGACGTTTGTTAACAATTAATCGGCATTAAATTAGAAAAACATTGAACTACATTGGTAAAGTTACAAGATGACAGCTTAACCGAACTTCCTTATAAGGAGATGCCAGAACATGGCATTCTGCTACTAGATTAGGCACATTGATTAACGTAGTAATAACCTAGTGTCTCAATTTTTTTGCCTGTTTAACTTGTGTTACTATGGGTTTTTTATTGAGTTCTGATGTTTTCATCACTTTTTCAGAAGTAAAATACGCTATGAATTCGAGATCGTTATAAGATGTCATATCTTACAGATCTGTGTAGTCAATATTCAGGTCTGAGATGGAGATATGTTTACAGGGAGAGAGGTGCGTTTAGAAAGAAGATACGTTACATCACTTTAAAAATAAATGTCTCTGAGTAAGAAGTCCGTCTGCCTTACTCTGCACCCTTGTTTTTACTGACGGAGACTATTAACTATACTTTGTAGAATAGAGATATATTAGTGCAAAAACTACTTCCACTATTTCTTTGCTTCGAAGTTTTGAAAAAAACAAGAAATTTTGAATGAAACCTTTGACATTTTGTAGTGTTTCGGAAGCAAAGGCCCATTCAATAAAACTATTTTAAATAGCCATCTGGTACTGCATGGGGGTAAGAATTTTAGAAATATAAGCTACCTTGAACGCAAAATTTTAAAAGCATATGGTCATTTGAAGCAGGATGCGAAAATGACGTACTATGTACAAGCAAAATGGATAATCTTCTGCTCAATATAAAGTCTAAACTAATTTTTGTGGAGCATATTTCAATTTGCCTGCCAAAAAGTCTGCATCATATGGGAAAAATTTTTATTGAATGACATGGAAAATTTGTTTCCGGCATCAGGTTTTGCTTGCTCCAGAACCAAAAATGATCTAATCAAAAAATCAAAAATCAAAATCATGTGGTTTCCCTTTGACATCTTTAGACAAAAAGTCCGAAAAATGCACTTATTTGTCCGAATTTTGAAAAAAGTCGTGAGAAAAAATGTTTCTTTTGCAATTTTTTACCCATGTGAAAATCTTCAAAAGCCTACCACGATTTTTATATTTTCTCCTTTATTTCGCTTTTCCTTATTTGTTCATCAATAAGAGTCGATCCAATATAATTCAAAACACTTATGTATTAGATACATATTGCACAATACTCATTTTACGGTCTAAATAATCTTCTTTTCTTTATTTTTATGTAAAAAATAAAAATGGAGCTTTGGTAAAGTAGCACACTTGGTGCAAAGTTCACCTCATTTATGCAGATAAACACATAAACACGATTTGTAATCAGGGCGTGCCTTGCAAGCTTATGTACATATCTTATCGCATCTTCCAAATAGATATTAACAAAAACTTTTGTTAATAATATCTGCGATGAACTTTGCACCAAGTGTGCTACTTTACCAAAGCTCCATTTTTATGTTTTACATAGAAATAAGTGATTTGAATTAGATTGGATCGACTTTTATTGATTAACAAATAAGGAAAAGCGAAATAAAGGGCAAAATATGAAAATCGTGGTAGGCTTTTGAAAAATTTTACACGGGTTAAAAATTGCAAAGGAAATATTTTTTTTCTTATGACGCTTTTTAAAATTCGGTCAAAGAAGTCCATTTTTTGGACATCTTTTCTAAGAATGTCAAATTTGACAGGTAATGGAGAGTACATGATTACTTTTAATTAGATCATTTTTGGTTCTGGAGCAGGCAAAACCTGATGCCGAAAACAAATTTTCCATAGTTATTTAATAAAAATTTTTCCCATATGGTGCAGACGTTTTGACGGTCATTGCATGTTTCCCATACATTGAATGCATTGTATTAACGGATACGACACAAGCAGAATCTTTGACGATCTCACTGCTGACCAAAGAATTGGAATCTTCGATGTTGTTCCTGTGGACTGTTACGACAACATTGCAGGAAAAAATTCGTGGTCATTCAATAAAATTTTCAAAATGAAGCCGTTTGTCGAAACAAGCCCTCCCTAGCTGTGTCTGTCATAATTGCTGGTCTAGATATGCCCGAAATGCAAATTCTAGTAATAATGTCGATAATGTGCCACCAGATAGGGAAAATCAAGATACAGTGAATCAAACTAAATTTATTCAGCTTGATATAGGAAGAGCATCTAGCACGCAATCTGTTTGTGTTTTTGGGTATAGATCATTACGCTTTCACGTTTTCAATTAAACGAGAACTCAATTGTTAAATGGCTTTAGATTTTATATTCTTCAGGACGCAAGAGTTGTTCTGATCACAAGTTTTACTGGGATGATATCTACTAATGCAACTCGTTAGTTCGTCAAGAACACAAGTTATCAATTTTGACTATTTTATAGGCCTTTACGATGTAGTTGAACATTACACAGGTTTGCAAAAAGACCAATTCGAACAATTGTTAGGGCAACTTCCTTCTTTCAAAAAAACTAAAGCACGTCATTCAGAAAGGGTTCTTACAATGTATTTGTGCAAACTAAGAACATAGGATACACAGATGCACAACAATCTTATGTATAAGGTAAGGAAAGTTTTCGAAAGGGCTTCATTCCCAGATACTTGGGCTTGTTTATCATGCAACTTGTTAGAAAGTAATTTGAGGTTTCTAATTACAATCAGGGACTCCACATACGTTTACATTCCTAAGAGTAGGAATAACACGTTTCTACGTACAAGCATAGACAAGTTATAGCCACTAGTCAGACCAATGATTTGTGCGGCCCCAGACATCTATATAAATGATAACATCGAACCATTCCCAGCTACACAAAATAAATCACGGCTATCTTAAAGAATTCGAAAGCGAAGATGTTTTTGTTGTGAACAGAGTAGGTATTTCGCGACGCAATTTCGTATCTGCAAGGCGAAGAGTTTGTAGTAAAAAGTCAAAACTAATACCAGTGGGAGTCAACTTAGTGCCAATCAGATATGTTGATGGAGGTATTAACGATCACCTAAAGACTTGGTTTAGATATTGCAACCGCGTCTGGCTGTTTTGGATGCTAAAGAGATCTCTCAATTATTTCTAATACAGCTACACCAAAAAAGTATATTAAGCTGAAGAAGACTTATATTTAATAGTTCTGGACGCTACCAAATAAATCAAACAAAGTCTTATTATGGCGAACATAGGGCCTCTGACGATTTAACCCAACCTACCTATATCTTAAAGTCCACAGTTTCCGAGATACAGGATGTCAAAGTTTAGTTTAAAATTTCTAAATCTTTTGTTTTTTTTTATTTCAAGAACAAGCTGAGATATCGGAATGAAAATCTCTACATGCTTGTTACTCTAAGGTGTCTATTATTTGTGTTTGATATCTTTCTCAGAGGCGGGAAAATAGGGGAGGCTAGCTCATTGCGCTAAAAAAATTGTTGCGCCCCTCACAAATTAAAATTTCTTTTTTCTCGATCATCCTATATAAAAGAGATGATGTAGTTGAGATTTTAATAATCGTTTATAGAGATTAAAGATTGACGTTTATCACTGCAAGGTTTTTAAAGCCAGATGTTTATGTATTATACCAATGTACTTAGCTCGTTATATTTGACGATGTTTTACAAGACGAAACTGAGTAACGCCGAAACTGTTTGGTTAAGATTTCATAAGAATATATCGTTGTAATCAGCATTGGACAAGGAATAAGAAAATAACAAAATATACAGGGTGTTTCATTTAAGAGAACTTGAGAAATATGTGCTATGGTTTTATGGAACATTCTGTCTACCCGTGAATAATTACAGAAAGTACAGACAATCGCCCTTTCTTAGTAACAGTCTTTGATATTCTAATCACATACCGTTGGGACTCCTTGTATTTGTCATGAAAATAAAGACTATTATTTGAGGTGAGTATAGCATCTAAATACTTAATTTTGTTCCTTCAGAGAAAATTTCATTCTCTAAACTTTCTGCAGAAATAAAATTGAATATAGTTTGATACTTGATTAACGTAGATCACCCTGTATATTATTTTCTCCCGTGTTATTCTGTGAAAGTTGCCATTAGGGAACGTATTCGATTCGAGCGCCACATTCTCTACTACGGTTTCTGTTTACAGGATTTGCTTCCTTAGAAAATGAATTGAAATTTAGGAACAATGAAATAGTAAGAGGAAGTAATATCATTTAAGAATCTTTGTTCGTGGAATTTATTCAAAGAAAATGATTCCAGAAATGTTCGATTACGAGGATCAATGATAATGTAACAACAGTCTTTTTGTCCCTTTTGTTAAGCGCGAGTTTCTGTTTCCTTTTTAACTGTCCCGTCTACCATATAGTAAATCGATTTTCTTACGACGCTCTTAAATTGATATCGAACTTCAATGAAAACAAATTTTGTCAAGAACTGCTCGAATGTTCTCATAAAATTAGATGAGTTCAATAAGAAAACGTTTGTTACATAAATATGTGCATTAGTACATTGAAAACATCGAATGCTGTAAAATGTTTAATTTTAAAGATAGAATTGGAACTATTTTGTTTTTCTTAGAATGTAAGAACTACAAATTTATTGTTATGTCTCCTAGTATACAGGATAATCCAAGTTGGTATTCTACCGTACATCTTTCGTATTTTACAGATTCATTTCTTTAGAATTCTGCATTTTATTAGTACGTAACAAAACATAAGATATACTATATTATTTTTGTTGTTGTTTTTTTAAATTAAAACTTTTCAAAGCAACAATGTCTATATTCTCATTTCTTGAATTAGATTTGTATCTCTCTACATATATGAAAATCTTTATTTTAAATGTTCTAATGGAATCAATTTCATTCCTAAAAACTTATTTAAATCAAAAAATAATATTTTTATATATTTTATAGGTGGTTAACAATTTTTTTTATGTCGTACCTGCGGTTATTTATGATACATATGTTGCATTTGTTATTTTACTTTGCGAGCTTTGTTCATTTTTTATCTTTATGTTTTGTTGCGTATTGTACCCGAAAATATTTTTTTGTTTTTTCATATTGCTAGTTTCTAGTTTCACGTACATACTAAATTTAATCCTGAATCTTACTAAGAAATATGTTTTTTGTTGAAAATATGTATTCACGGTTAATAAGACAACCGGAAGAAAAATTTGAAATTAGCTTGAGTAGCGTAAAAGACGGTAGATTGCAGGAATTCCATTATATTGCAGTAAATTTAATTAAATCGATTACATGTAAAATAGCTTCAAAATAACGTTAATTAAAACAATTAAAAGAAAAAAATTCTATGATAGTAATTACCTACCAGTAATGAAGCCAGGAAGTGTCGCGTAAATTGGAGGTTCTATGCGTGGCTGTTAAATTAAACGGAAAATGCCAATTTTGAATGTGAACACCGTGCGCTAGAACAATTATGTCAATAATTATACCGAACACACCCCTTGTTCCCCATACGCATATACTATGCCACCTATAGCATAGGGGTGCACAACAATGCGGATAATTACACGGTCTAATTAGAGTCCATTACTGTTGTAGATTGGATATTATGTCATGCCTTATGATTATTTCGTTCCATATTAACAGAATTCAAATGGAATCTGCGAGCTAAGGTGAAATTGACGATTTTAATCCTTGAATTGAGAACGGTGCACAAATTTACGATTACATTTGTGAGTTCATTCACAGCAATGAACATATATGTATAGCTTCTATCTTCTTTATTACTGTTTCTAAAGAGTAATGTCACTTCCATATTGTACGGTATAAAGTTTGTATGTGACACGGGTTCCATTTGTCTTTTCTTATAATAATGCATTGTGTTCTCATATTGTCTACATTCATACAAGCTGTGTATGAATGATATTAAATATTCTTTTGGGTTTTACTTAAAGATTTCTTCTTATCAATAAAGAGTTCAAATTACGTTTCAAGCTTTAGTTAATGTTTTTTTAGTTTTTGCTTTATTCAGAATACCAAATCAAAAATATTTAAACATTTTCTCTGGTAAATTAACAAGAAAAGGGCCTACAATTAGGTTTATACTTAAATGTGATATAATTTGTGCCATGATACTTAGATGAAACGAGTCAATATCTCTTTGGTTTCCAAATCCAATTATAAAAACCTTACATATTTTCCAATCGAAAGATATCCTACGCAAATAGACACTAATTTCAGAAATCTCAATCTGCGCAAGAACAATGATCTTCTATTTTTAATCGATTTCAGAAAAAAGGACACCATCAGTTCGGATGTATGCTCATGTTTACTTATTATTATATTTATTTCATTTGCCTGCATGTTCCCGATTGTATCTCCAAAACTACCAGACTGATTCTGATACAGTTTTTATTTGCGAACAGAGTATGAGCTGGGAATATTATATGAGGAGTCAATGCTTCTTCTTCTTTCGGTTTCACTTTTTTCTAGATATTGTCGTCAAAGAAAGTTATTTGTTGTTTAAATGAGAAGAGAACTAAAATCTCTACCAAAATACAAATAAACAAGATAAGCTACAATTTATAAAATATCAGGTGAAGATTGCCGTTGATGTTTAGATGTATTACTGTCTGCTTATAGAAGATGTCTTCCCATTTGAAAATATATAAGTGTGATAGATTAGAGATATTCATTCATTGTGGTACATCGTTCTGGTATGTGTAAACGGACATACATCTAAGCCACCATACCGATGCCGGTCCTTGTCAACGCATAACCCATGAACCATGGAACTTGAAAGATGAACTTTAGAATAGACTAAGAATTTCTCGACATGAATTCTGTAAGTCGAAAAACTGCAGTACAGAGGCAAAAAATACGTTGCGTTGTTTTCTTGTACACTTAACATAAACAAAAGATAGGATTGTGAATTATACTAACATACACATATTAGAATTAGAATTTTGTGCGTGTAGTTCATATGTAGTTGTTGATATTATTGTTAATAATAAATGGAATGAACAACTGATCAGATCCTAACGCCAGAAAATCTGATGTGTCTTTGGGAAGTAATCAAAGATAAACTGTAGAAGCTAAGCATCAATTTTCTTTCCAATATAATTGTTAACTAATACTAAAGCCTTTTTTCTGTTTTACATGAATAAGTCTTGGGAGATTTATCGTTTTGGTCAGGAAAGCGACAGGGAAACTGACATAGTCGAAAATCTGTTATTTCTGGAATCTCTAAGAGGTAGAGCTGCGCATAATAATCGATTAATAGATTACTTCGATTATTTTCATTATTTTGATTACTTCGATTGTCCGATTATTTGGATTATTCGATTTATCAATTACCCGATTATTTAATTGTTCAATTAACCACTTAAAGGGATTATTAGAAATCAAGCCGTCTGTCTATTTTTATATTGTTATTATTATTTTTTGTGGACTACTGTGGAGAGTTCAGACTCTTAGGACCTCGAACGCGGAAGTATCAATTAAAGCACAAAAAGAACTTTTTGTCAATTACTGTACTTCGTAGATCTACCGTAGATCAGACCGGGCTAGAGCATGTCGGGCAGTTTTTTGGGCCAGTCAGGGCTCTAACCAACGCTAAGTTTCTCACATCATAGGTTAGGCAGATTGAGTTTCTTTAAGATGGCAAGTTAGTGATTCCTATTTGGATTCATGAGGCTTTTAATAGCTGATTATTTGATAGACAGTTATCTGCATAATGAATTAGGTACTAATTTAACGATTAATCGACTATTATTTTATGAGTTTGAGTAGTCGATTAATCACATATCCAACTTTTCAGTTAATCGATTGTCCAAATAATCGATTATTCGATTATTACAATTATTTGATTATTCCGATTAATCGTATAATCCATTAATTCGATTATTTTTTGTAATCGATGATCAGTTATTGAATTTGACTGTAAATGTTCAAAAAATTAGTTTAATTTAATGGAAGAATGCCTAAACATTGTTGACATTTGCAGAACTCAAAATACTTCTATTACAGTCAACTATTTATAAAACGATATGAATAAGAAACTTACCCAACAGTGATCTTTGTAGAATTTTATTTGAACCAAAGCTGTATTCAGATCCCCTCAACACCATACTGTGCTTCCTTCTACGGATATATCTGAGAATATAAGAAGTCATTCCTGGCTACAGCACAATGGATCTTTTTTTGTAAGCAGTACTGAAACATCTTTCAATTATAAAGTTTCCATCGTTGCCAAAGTTTCCAAAACTTACCAGATCTTACATTTAATGGAAGCTTGGCGTACTTCTTGTTTATTAGAGATGTAGTTGCAAATGTTTATGCTAGTAACATCCCTAATGAAGTAGGATTCGTCGCCCATAATGAGGAATCGACTCTTTTCTCATATTCTATTATCTTTGCCAAATAAGTATAAGTAATTGATATCTGGTTCAGTTTGGAATTTTCTTATATGCTTTGATGTTCAATGTCCTTTACTTCCATTTATGATACTGGACTTTTCAGGATAATTATTTAATTTTTACTACTTTGATGTTTTGAACTGAGCAATGCAATTTTGGCAAATTACCAGCATATGTTTGGAGATACTTATTAATTATCGGTGTAATAGATTTCGTGAATCTGCAGATGTACTCGATAGATTTAATGACCAAAACCAATTTTACTTGTTATTAGAATAGCAGCCTTCTACTTTTTGATGCTTATTAAAAATACTTTATATGGATGTCTGGCACTCTTCGCGTTGTACATAATTTCTAAAGCTGTTGATGCACGCATTTTTTATACCAAATTAAACCAGTCAATATATTCCATTTGGGCAAAATTTCACGTCCTATTTCTTTTTCTGAAAATACTTGAAAATGGTAGTTACCCAAGAAATAGAAGTACTAATTCATATACGTCATTGAATTAAAAAAAACTCATGTTTACTTTTTAATGTATCTTTTGACTTTATGTCATATTTATTACTTTATTTTTGGTATAATATGAAGTTACACTTCTGGATAATTTAATTTAACAAATATAATAAAATTGAAAGAAATACTGTTAATTGACATATCTGTAAAGTGCGTGTGTACTTTTTTATAGACATAAAAAATGATAATAATAAATGTCAACTGCAAACTAGAACCACGTACTAAAGAATGCTTTTATACATCAATAACTTCCAAAATTAGATTTAACCTGTTGTCCCTTTTGCTTGGTCAATGCTGGATGTGGATCAATCATTTCATAGCCGCACATTTTAGGGACGATGGGTCTAATAACTTCGTTATAGTAATTTTCCCAATATATGTATATAACCTGTATAATATATTTCACGATAATTAAACAGTAAACTTTGTAGGATTACAGAATGATTAAGTTTCAAATTAATTATTTCGACATAAACGTTTTACGCTGCAATCACCAAGTATGTAAATCTTTTTTTATGATAAATTGTAAGTCGACGGTAAATTCTTTATACCATTTGCTCTTTATAATATCTTATATCATCAATTTTTTTTCTCATTTTGTGCGTCCATTGATAATGATTTGAAAGTGGAATCAGACTTTTTTTCCATATATTACATTCAGTATCTAATCCAGCATTTCTCTGCGAAATTTGATTTATGTTCGCCACTTCTTATAAGCGATAAATTTTAGAAGTGATGTCCATCGTATTGTAATCTTTACAGCCTCGCAAAAGAAACTTCAAGTGGAGTTAAATTGGGTGAATAAGAAAAGCGTGAAAGCATCTTTTATACTATTCGTCCATCTTTCACTTTTCTGAAGTGTTTTCTGAATAATTACAAATAAATGATGACGAAAAAGATTTAAATATGATTTTTATGTTATTCTGTCCTTTTTTTATTCAGAGAAAAATGTTTTTAATAAACCATAAATTGAATCCAGGATACTTTTTGCTCTGGTCAAAACAGCTTCAATGTATGCTTGAACTTACGCCCCCATTACGTTTACTGGGTTAGTTTTCGCTTTTAATGGTGAAGTTATCGTCATCATTCATCACATTAGATTAATGGTCTGGTGTGACTTGAATAGGTGTGAAAATGAGTGGTGCCCATTTATCTCTTAATTTATTAGCTTTTTAACAACTTTTAATTTTTTATCGGGCTATTATCTTTGGCAAGATCAAAATATCGTGTAATCCGTTATAAAACGTAATTTTCAGCCCATGCACATAAAACAGCATCCCCATAATATTAAGTAATACTGAGTGGGTGTAAAGATGAAGATAAGGCTAATGTGCCCGTATGAAAGCGGTTTTAGAGCCCGTATGAAAGGGTTACAAGTTCGGCGGTGTAACACAGCGCCACTGATAACGAGTAATGAATCGGAACAATGCGGCCGCCCCAGCTGGCTTAATCTGGTAATCTGCATCCCTGTGGCAGTGGCGCTGAACCAGCAGCGCCTCCTGTATATCAACGCGGCCCAGGCTCGGGGGCGCAGCGATGCGTGTGAGACCCACCGAGCCTGCTAATCAACGCACCGAGGCCTGATTAGCCGTCTAACTGAGCATACAGCTGGGGGTTCTATGAGTACCAACCCTATTTTATTAAAATTCACAGGCAGACCAATCCATTCGCCCTCTTGCAGAACACAATATTATTATTCCTTCCAACTCCCTTCACACAGGGGATGCGATTACATGATCTGTGACACGTCTTGTAATTTATTCAAAAGATTGTTTTGAATTTTTTACGTTTAAGCGATGCACGGAGTAGTCACCTAAGGGTTGTTATTAGAGAATTTGCATAAATTTTGTATTCCAAGGACATACTTTAGTAAAAGTTCGTTATAAATTAGGTAATTGAAAAGCACGATAGGGTCATCTGTTCTCTTATGTATTACAAACACTTTTTTACTTACAAAATATTCTTTTGACATGATCATGAATTTGCAGGAATATAATGCATGTTATAAATTGATTTTAGAACGATTTTAAATCGTTTCAAGGAAAAAGTAATTTAAAGTGTTCTGCGTGTATCATTCACTAATGCATCCATTCGAGTATTTCTGAATGTACGGTTTGCTTTGATGTATATCTTATTTCATTTCGAATAATTTTTCTCTTCTTTGTATTTGTAATTGCATCTGTAAGTTGAAAGAAGACTTACTCTTCGATTGAAACATATGTATAGTTAGGGCAGCCCCTTTTAAGAGGGTTCTAAAATGAGGTAAGCTGGCCTTCCCTAGTCGAATAGTAGTTAACAAATGTTATTGGCGAACAAATACTTCAGCGTGCAAGTGACACTCTGCTCGAATTCTACCTAAGTGGAGCAGAATCGCCTTTTATAATTGGTAAGTTTGCGATAATGAAAATAGCTAAATGGTTTTCACAGATTGATTTAGTTAATTTACTGTACTCGTAAATTAAGTTTAGAATTTTGTAAAAACTAACTGAAATTAATGTAGTTAACAAACTTAATTAATTTCATACTCATTTAAAGGGTCTGCATTTTTGCCTTTTGTTCAATATGAAATAAGAATTTGTATTATATCATTTCCAGTTTTCTATTTGCCTTATAATCAATAGTTTTTTATATCTCTTCATTTTCTTCATTTTTGAAGATTTTGTTAGGCATAATTTGAAAGTAAAACTGAATGGTCTCCAGACTGCGCATAGTTTGGTCTGTTGAAGAGAATGCATATGTCGGATATACAAAATTCAATATAATACGAGAAAAGTACTTATGGTGAAAGCTTACAATTTGTTTAGTGGTGGTTTCTTTTTCTTCGTATTTCATGTTGTTTGCATTTATACATCAATTCTTCTATTCTTGTTTTGCATAGCCCTCCAGAAACAAGCATCTCTGGTGATATGTCTTGATCCTGATTTTCAGCAGCATTTTTTGTATTAAAACTAAATATTCAGAAATAAAAAACTCATAACATCTCATGTACAGAAGTTTGGCATATGAAAGGTTTAGTTAAATATCTTTTTCTAACACCATATTCGAAAGTAGGCTTTTCTTTATTCATTTTGCTATGGAAACTAGATTTTACTTGACTAGTCAGGAAAGTACTTTACCGTACTAGTAAGGTAAAGTAATTTCTTGACTCGAAAAAAAAAGTACAAACTTCAATAAAATATTTATTCTTCATCTAGAGCTGTACATGAAAACTCTTCACTATCACCTTCATTTCACCCAAACAGGTCAGAACGTGTATTTTTTTCTATTTGCAATTTTGTTTCTGTCATTTTGGATAAAATGTAGATATACTTTTGGTCCAGCCGATCTTTGAACATACGTCATCAAGCGTTAGTAAGTACGGACAAGTAATACATATATTCTCCTTACTACACATAGTGGGATAATAAAGGATAGAAAACGAATGATATTTGTCATTTCAGTACTGCGCACTGATACAATTTATGACGTGTGTTCAAAGATCCGCTGGACCAACTGTAGATTCAGACAACATGTTTCTACAAAAAAATTCAAATGGTTTTTAATTATTTGTGATTTCTGCCTTTTAAGTCCGACAGCGGGGATCGAACGCAGGACCTCTAGATTAGAAGTCAGTCCCTCTATCCACATGACCACATTATTACATTCTTAAAATTTGCCAATTATGGTAATAGTTAAAGCACAGGACCTTACGTTTAAAAATTAATAATAAAATGTAATTGATTAGGAGTATACAGTGTGTCCAAGATAAGCATGCACAACATGGGGATCTTGAAAACGGTAAGAGATACAGGATCGGTTAACTGGGATGAAAGTTGACTATTTATAGGACCTTTTTGTTTGCGTTTGCAAAATCTAGATATCTTGGATGGTTGCAGAGATATTTAAAAAAAAAAGTAGATTTCTCGATTTTCGTTTATTTTTTTCTTTCCTTTATTTGAAGAGATATCGGAAAACTAAAACTACTTTTTCATTGCCACTTTTTGTTTTATATTAAAATACGTTAAAAATATTCCTGCACAACGTTTGGGTTTCGAGTAACCATCATCAACCTCATTTTTCTAAACAGGCGAAAAAACAATTGAAAATTGTTTTGAATAACTCTTGTTGTCACGATTCTAATGATGTAAACATGATAGGGTTATTTTGATTTCTTATGCTATAAATTAATGCATTCTACAGTACCTTGACCTGCACAATCACCTGATCTAACACCGTTAGATTTCTTTCCTCTGGGGTTATATCAAGAATCATGTGCTCAGCCAAAATTTTGAAGATGAACAGCAATTATTACAGTTGAACACAGTAGCGTTCAACACAAAAAAATTAAATGCAAAATAACCCTATCATGTTTACATCATTAGAATCGTTACAACAAGAGCTATTCAAAACAATTTTCAATTGTTTTCCCCCTATTTAAAAAAATGAGGTTGATGATGGTTATTCGAAACTGAAACGTTGTACAGGAATTTTGTTAGCGTATTTTAATAGAAAACAAAAAGTGCTTTTAGTTTTCCAATATCTCTTCAAATAAAGGAAATAAAAAATAACGAAATTGAGAAATCTACTTTTTTTTAAATATCTCTGAAAGTATTCAAGATATCTTGATTTTGCAAACGCTAACAAAAAGGTCCTACAAATAGCCAACTTTCATCTCATTTAACCGATGCTGTATCTCTTACCGTTTCCAAGATCCCCATGCTGTATATTCTTATATTGGACACACTGTATAGGTAAACTAACTTTTCAAAGATCTCAATTATAAATAAATTTAATTCCATGCTACACACTTTTATATATTTGCCGTAAAATCAACTTGGAAAATAATAAAAGTATAATTTGGTATACCTATAGGTACAATATCTGTACCAGACACCACCCTGTATGTGATTACGGCATCGAAAAAAACCAGTATTAGAAAAAATATTGTACGTAACATGTCAGTAAAGTATCACTTTCCTGACTAGTTACGTAAACTACTATTACCTGGCCAAAAGAAAAACTTAAGTTTGTCTTAAGTATTGGTATATCAACCTGCTTATGGCACATGTAGATCGACCATCACTGTCAAACTTCTGATATTAGTATGACTAGTTGTATTTGAGCGTTTGTGATTCTTGTTCGACTTGCTGTGGATTATTTATTGAACAGCGTTTAAGAAACCATTGAGAAATAGAAAAAACGGGACATCCAGTGTTGAAAGCCAGAAAACACAAAAATTTTATCACCGACTTGTATCTGCCCTTGAAGTAGATACGTAAATGAACTTTTAATGGAATTGGTTGTAAATTGAAAGAATTCGCTATCAACGCCGTACATTTACCGTTAAGTGAGAGATGCAAGGTACCCAGCTACTTTGAAAACTTGGAAATTCTGGAAAGTCAGGAAGTTTCTTTACACAATAAAGATCAGGGAAGAAGTCCACCATCTCTCTCAATTTTCGTTTCTTAACTATCTTTTATTTTCGGCATTTTAACCACTTTTGGTTTTTTCCTAGCTTTTTACTTTTTTAAGTATCTCACTTCTCTTCTTTTTGCTATCATGTTTGTTTTATTCAGGTACTGTTTTACCCTTTTCTTTCTTTTTCATCATTTCCTGTCTTTCCACTTTCCTTCTCTTCTATGGTCTGTCTTACATTTTGGTTTTTTCTTTCGCCTTTATAGTGAATTTGGTCTTTTTCTTTTCTCTGCTCTACTCTGCTTTTCTCTTTGTTTCTCTTTTTAGCCAATTCTTATCCTTTTATCATTTTTATATCATGTTGCCTTTCTTTTCTTTTGTTCTCTCATTCCGCCCTGCCTTTTCTGCTCTGTTTTGTACTCTATTCTTGACCTACTTATATCATCTAGTTTTCCCTTTCTTTTAGATTACTCTGGTTTTTCATCTTCTCAATATTCATCACTTCACATGTTTTAATAATTTCATTTCCGGTTCTCTTTCAATTCTTACACTACTCTTTTCTTATTTTCTACTTCTACTGATTTAAGTTCTTTTTATTTTCTCTTGTTTTTCTTTCTCCTGCTTTATTTTGTTTTCTGAAAATAAAATTTACAGTCAGTATTGTTTAGATGTGTCTGCCGCTTCTTCGTTTGCTTTTTCTTTTTTGTCTCTGACCTATCTGTTTTCCCCTGTAGTATGTTTAGGTAGACCTTGCCATTTTGAAAAGCAGTGTCAATTTCCAAAGTAGTTTTAAATGGCAGTACGCTGATAGGAATTCATTCCTTCAAGGTCCTAGTTAAAGAATCAGAGAGAATTCTGATGTTGCGATGTGCTTTCTTAAGATACTCACTATTGCAATGGTGTACTGCTTAATTCTATGTAGCTATTATCCATTGCCTTTTGATGCAAAAAGTAGAGGTTTCAAACGATAGACGCAAATTGAAGCATTTTACCCTTTTTCGTTTTGTCTCAGGATCACTTTCTTCTGTTGCAACTAGGTACTTTAGCCATTCAGAACTGCCATCTATTCATTTTCTCTTTGTTTTGTTAATGTAATGAAAAATGTTGCTCATTATTTTACAATGTAATATGTAAATAGTTTGTCGTTGTTTCATTGGCGAGTTTGGAAAGCCTGTCAGAAAAGTCAAGGAAATTAATTTCTACAGCCGGCGTTGATAGAATACAAATCCAATTAAAAAGCCGAAATATGAACCGTAATGTAATATCATCTTAATATCAACTCTACTTTGATAACTAAAATTAATTGATCAATATATTTGTATTTAATTAAGTACCGACATTTGCGAGTAATTAATTAAGTGAAAAAGAAAACTTGTACAGATTTCATTGTGTTATTAGAACAAATGAAGTTTTTTTAAGAAATAATTATTTCCATGTAAAATGCGTACCGAACAATAGAATTTCGGATTTTTTCAAAGCAAATTAAATATAAAAAAGTAGATAATTGATATTCTCATTTAATTGATTCAAAATACCTACGTTGTTCTATCGTTGTATGCAAGTTTTCAATACTTTAATGTTTATACCTTCAGATTATTTTTATTTTCCAGGTTGTTACGAAATATATTAACGCATTATCTTTCATTACACCATAGATACAACAAATGCAACTGTTAAAGTCTGAAAATCGCTAATTGTGTATAAATCATTGTAGCTACATCACATTAGGTTAAATGTACTACAAGCGGTCTAATTTGAAAACAAGCGTAGCATGAAATCGCACAAGTGCGAATAAGCTTAGGCACTACTATTCAAATAATTACACAAAATAGGCACGGCGAATCCTTGTTCTAGAACATTTAGGCAAGTTGTGAGTTGGAGAAGTTTTGGGGAGGAGAACATTTTCTGTTTTAGCCCGGGGGCGAGTTAAAGTAAACTGTAGGATTACTAGTACATTCTTATCTTTGATGACCACCACTCAATTTAGTTTCTGAAATCTTTCTGCCCGAGCAGAGCCAAAGTTCGTGCAAATTGCAAGCACTTATACGTTCCTGCAAAGTACTCTCCTTTTATGGTTGTTTAAAAGCTTTTTCGACCACCATTTACTATAATAGCAAAACAAATTTACAGGGTGTTGATAGAAAATTATAAAAATTTCTTTTCTCATATTTTTTATCGTAAGCTGAAGTTTTAATAGTGGGGATAAAGAATCATTTAGTTTGTCATGTTTCTAACTTTACGAAGTTGATGGATTCTTTTTTAGATAAACCATGTTAACACGTAGGAACCCCATTGAGCTATTAGTGATAAATTTTCAAGGGGTGGATAAGTAAAATATCGTGGCAATTTTTTATAAAAGCACAGACACAATAGGACGAAGGGGTGTTGCGGCGCTTTTAGTCGGAAAGTAAGTTATTTTGTGTGGATAATTTATTTTAGATGTGTAGCAAGAATATACATCGATTCTTCATTGATCTAATTTATTTGTGGGAAAAACGTGCAGCAGATTTAGATTTTTTGTCGAGATCAGTAATTTTTGATATCAGAAGAAATTCTCTATAAATTCTCATAATTAATTCATAAACATTCAAATACAAGGGTTTGCACTGATAATAACCTATGGGGGAGTTTACAAAGTAAACTCTAATGTAGATTTTTCGTCCATTAGCGGCCATAAAAATATAATGTTCCGATAAAATCATCTTCTATCCACTACCACAAGCACTAACACGGACGAACGATTGCGGTGCTTCCGTAGGGTAGGTAAGCGTTGGTGCACTTCGCTCTAATGCGGGGTACCTGATAATATCTAATATTAAGCCGAGGTAATGGCCACAGCTTGTAATTACATACCTTTGTCGGAAGCCAGAGAATGATATATTGTAATAGCACGACCATTATTGAAGACACGGGTTGTTATTACGTCGCCATGATAGCTAAGTCGTACAAGCTGTCATTTGGTAGGCTTTATGGGTGGCACACTTTACGACTTAACTACATATGTTCATGGGTAGTATAAAACATTTTTGAATAAAACTGATAAAAACTATCAAACAGATACAAAAAAGAATTATGGAATACGAAGAACTTAGTCGTTTTTAAATGAGTGTAATAAAAGCTATAAAAATATAATTTTATTGTAGAACTAGTGCTTACAAACATAAAAGACAAATGAATAATAATTATTATTTGCCGTAAAATAAAAGGCAAAGTTCATGTTTTAATGAAAAAAAATACCGGGAAATATTTTACTGGTGAGTAAGGATTTGATAATTAATTCAGTTAAAAAGGGCGAGTCATCTAATTAGAAAGTGGTGTTATTATAGTTGATGTTAATTATAATTTTATAATAAACTTCCCAAATTGTCACTGAACATTCATTTGACAAAATAAAAATCGGTACATATTTTCAATTAAATCTACAATGTTAAATCTTTAAGTAAAAGATCTTAGCAGTTCGGAAAGAAACTGGACATATTGAAGATTCCGTGTGAGACAGCTGTACTTAATGAAAGAAATCTTATTTCTACAATAATTACTATATAAAATTGCATGTTTTCTTTTAACATGTTTAATATTGTTATAAATATAATTGCTAGCGCATGAGGCAACAATCGCACGATGTGTAGAATTTTTCTTTACGTTGTATACTAGAAATTTTCAAATCTTTCGTGAACAATCGGTATCAGGATGTAAAAGCAATATGTACACACTTTTTGGTGTTTTATAAATTAGAATTTAAATGGCTTTGATGGTTATATTAAATAAAATAAACTCGAATAAATCAATAAATGAGGTAGTTCAATTGCCCTGGATAACCTGTAATGTAGCCATGCAACACTACCAGGTGGTGCCTAAATTGAAAAAAAAATCGCAGTTCAATACAACAATAAAAATGATCGACTAAGGTGGTATAGCGGTGATGAGACCTGGAATCGGGAAAAGATTTTTTGGGTCTGGGATGAAATTGACTGGGCAACACGACCTGCATAGTTGGCGTTGAAATCGAAAAAACAAACAAACAAAAGATAATAATGAAAAGTGAAAAGAGCATATCTGCAGTCATAGCCCACCAACTGAGATTATTAAATGTGCTGTTCACAAACAGTCTGTTATTGTCGTCATCAAGAAAAGTGAAACCATTCTTGAATCTACACAATCATTATTTATTTTTATCTTAAAACCGTAAGCTTTTAAACTTTAGACTTAGAGTCTGACAAAAGATGGTAGAAAACCGATTTTATAAGATCACTTATAATAATTTCGATAA
Source organism: Ignelater luminosus (assembly GCA_011009095.1). NCBI lineage: Eukaryota > Metazoa > Arthropoda > Insecta > Coleoptera > Elateridae > Ignelater > Ignelater luminosus. The sequence continues at coordinate 20,531 of VTPC01090955.1, forward strand.
GAGAGAGGGAGTGGGAGAGAGAGAGGGGGGGGAGAGAGAGATAGATAGAGAGAGGGAGGGGGGGAGAGAGAGAGAGAGAGAGAATAAAAAGACCGATAAAACTGAGAGATAGCCCAAACAACAGAAAAATATATGGGTAAGGAAAATAAGAAGAAAGTAATTTGGAACGTAAAAGGCGTGAAGGGAAAAGAAGAACTAATTTAAGGGCTGAAGAAAATGAAAGTGAAACACTCACAGAGGGTTGCATAATGCAGTTGGAGTGGAGTAGGGGAAACTACCGCGACACAAGCTGACATCGTAATAACTTTAGAGAAAGATGTGGCAAAGGATGTACTAGATATAAGATACATAAATGGAAGAATTTAAATAGAGAATTTGCTCGAATTGGAAAAAATAGTACTTTACTCTGGGATGTGCACCCAAAGACAACACGAGTATAAAGTAAAAAGACAAATTCTTTGAA
>VTPC01090955.1:30993-73754 GCA_011009095.1 Ignelater luminosus
GGTCATTTTCAACATTTGTTGTAATATTTTGGTAAGTTGCCCGTCTTTCAAGTAATAAGGTGATAACATGAATGCGTAAACGTCGCGATACTCTGTTTAGTCTTTACAAGATAACGAAAGAAGATTGAATTATGAATTATGGCCCTTTTTCGTGCGCTTTTGAATGAGATTCGCATTTCTGACATTAACAAAAGAAGCTATATTTTCGCGTTAAATAGGCAGCGGTCAGCGACCTTCATTTTACTATTAAAATATGTTTTTAGAAAATTGGAAGTACCTCCTAGTTGTTAGGGTAAAGCCAGTGCCTTTGAATGAAGCAGGTACCAAATATTTAATCTCCAAGAAAACGTTTTGACGAGAAACCTTTTTATAATTCTCGCTTTTTTGGATTAAGAAGTAAACATGATGGGGGGGTAAATAAAGTTGCTGTACTTGCTTAGTTGACAGACTTACTATTTACTACTTGCTCGAGATAAAAGAAGGCGATAGCTTATGTTAAAAGGAACCGCTATTTCGCCGAAAGCATGGTAAACATACCAAACCTTTCTCGCACTTTAAACGCTTATAATAGTTTTTCTGGTTTCTACAATGCCATAAATAACCTATGGACACGTTTATAACATTTACTTTTTGATCTGTAAACGGAAAAATATTAAAATTTTACTGTTAGTGACTCTTTTCTGTAAAATTCCGAAAAACCAAAAACTTCAATAAGCATTATGCTACATAAATAAAAATTGGTTGATTTTATGGAATTGAGTTAAATACAGAAGCGATAATTAGTAGTATCTTCCATAATGTTTTCTATTCAAATGGGATTAAAATGTTGCTTGCGAGACTGGAGTCTAATTGCTCGTGACATAAATTATGCTATTATTTTTTACTGTCTTAATACATTTGAACAACTCTGCCTGTTAAACATATCACAATTTCTTTGATCTCCTCAACTTCAGATTTAAGAAGGGAAAGTTGAAAATGTCCAGGGGGTAGCTTATGATGGCATTTATTGTTCATTGTGCTACTACACCTGCGTTAGTTCAAAGGAAATAGGCATTTCTGGCAAATTTTCATTCTTGCACTACAATGGTTTTACAACAACCGTAAATCTCCTTAACTTTCACTTTTTACTCTGAAGGCGAGAATAGAAAGAACACTTTCCTTTTTCTAACTAGAGGCGGCTGCAGTATTTAGTATTTCAAAATTGTGAAAGTTTTCAACTTTCACGGAACCACTTCGTTTTTTTGTCTTCTTTTAGCCTCACTTATCACCTATTAAAAGGATACCCTTTATTTCGGAATCACCCTGTATAATATCTGACATTAAGTATAAGTCGCTAACAAGTGTCTTATTGTGTTTTTGTCTTTTTTGAACGGAGTTTTTTGTATATTTTCTCTTAATACTTAAATGCTAATAAATTTGAAATAAATTTAGTATAATTAATATACCTACTAGATAGTTACAATAATTAGTATAAAATAGATTTTGTACGTGGGTATATCTAGTCTCTTAGCGTAGGCGAAGACGCCAACTAGTAGGTAGATCAAATATTTGTACAGCATTCCCTGAAACAAGTTAGAAAATCAATGGCGTCTGTATAACTAATTAGATGCAGCCGTTTTGGAGTTGAATTGTTTTTATGTAACTCTGATCGTACTTCATACAAGATTTTAAACGTAATCTCAAGCATGGGACTCGCTACAAATTCTCTTTTGATTTAAATTTGTTAAGCTTCTGAAAATGTATAAATGTATATTATATGCTGAAATAAACAATAAAGTGCGGAGTTATTTCATAATTGGTAATGAAATTACGTAATTGCGATGCCAATGCCAAACAATGACATTTACGTCTATAAGTATAAATGAATGTTACATGTTTCCTAACTGTTCAGAAAATTATTCTGACTGAGTGCTATTCTTTCTACATCATCCATTAAGTGGGTGGAATACGAATCTTGTATTTGTATTAATTGATAAGACTAGGCTCACCAGAAAAACTCATGGTTATGGGGTCAAGGAAACTGAATGCTTCTAGAATAAGGATTTTTAGTTAATTTGCGAAGGATATTCTTTTATTCGTCGATTTGAACCGATCATGTCCTTAAAATTCTACATCTTTGAAAGTTCACTAATTTCCGTCGATATTTGGGCGTATCTCATCGAAAAAATGTAAATAACCAAGGCTGTCAAGTTTAGTTGCAAAATTCCATTACTGAATGTGCATTGAATACTTAATTGTGTTTTAGAATAACTTACTTGTGATATCGCTGCTATCGATCGCATGAGACCTTTTTGCAATATTTATTTAAAACCACAATGTGAAATTTCGAAACAGGAAACTATTAATTAATATTTAATTTAGATCCCGAGTTTCATTAAATATTTTTGTTATCTAAATCTTCCCGACTTGCTTATCTTTCAAGCTACAGTAATTTTATTTTAAAGTGATAAATCTACATTAGTTAATATTTGAATAGGATTTTGTATCCATTGTCCGATTGCAGGGTTTCTCTTAATTTTCAATCACTTTTAGCCATATTTTGCTTTTCTCTTCTCTTGAAATCTATTTTCAAGCTACATATGCAGATTCTATTCAGGACCTTTTTTTCTTGCCCTTTTTGACTTAAAGTTCAGTATTCAGGTCTACCATTTTTTACGTGAATTGCACATATTTCGTTTAGGAATCTTCTTTCCTGCTTTTGTTCGTACTTGCTTGATAGCCTATTCGTCTTTGAGTATTTTGGTTCACTAGCAGAAAATGAGCAGAAATGATTTTCCTATACGGGTAGCTGCAATTTTTTTAGAATCAAGTAGTTGCAGCGTTGCGAGGGAATTGTTGATGTTTTTTTTAATATGTATTTCATATATATGCAATCTATCCGCAATAAAGGATAATAAGTATATGTTTTTACATTAAACGCAATAAAAAGATGACTTGGAGAAAAAATTCCAATGGAAATTCTCTATATAAGTTAACTACTAATTGTAGCTATTTGTGTTTCTTAAGACTTATAACTAGCGTATTTCAATCTACTAAGTTTATATCTGTATGTAGATATGACTATTAAAGGAATCTGGTTGGGAGGTCTGATGGTTTGAACCTCTTCAGCCGCCTTTGGTTATCTTCATCGTCTAGTAGGGTGGCAACTAGTTCGTTAGGATGTATTTGAAGTTTTGCACTGTGTTTTACACTGTAGCGTTTAATTTCATCCCGCACTAAGGGTACATATTTAAAAAAGTCTATTTGTGAGAAAAATAAAATTTTTACGTGAACATTTTCGGGTGATGATTTTTTATGATTTTAAATGCGACCTAACTCCGATACAGTCTATTCAACGGCTTCGAGTAGTCTTTGGGGATGAAGCGCCTTCCAATGCAACAACATAACTGGTTTGCAGAATTCAGTCGTAGCTGTGCTACTCTAATGGATGAGTCTCATGAAGGACATTTATTAACATCTGTTTTTGCAAGAAATATCGATGCTGCAGATGATAGAGATGAATCGTCATGTTACATACTGTGAGATTGTCATTTCATTGCATGAACATTTAAATGTTAGGAAGTTTTGCGCTTGATGGATCTCTCATAGCTTGAGTAATGCTCAAAAAAGGAGTCGTATGGATTGGTGTACAGAAATGCTGAAAGAGCTCCATCGAGGATCGTCAAATCTGGTTTACGACTTTGTTACAGATGATGAAACTTGGATCTATTCATACGAAGCTGAAACTAATAAACGCCAATCAACTGTATGGGTGTTCTAAGATGAACCAAAACCAACAAAAGTTGTTCGTTCTCGAAGTGTTTCAAAAATAAAATGATATCTTGCTTCTTCGATTTTACTGGTCATGTTGCTACTATTGCTTTAGAGGATCGAAAGACTGTAAATGCGGAGTGGTATGCTACAATTTGTCTGCCACAAGTCATCGCTGAACTTAGACAAAATAACGTGAAACGCAAGCTCTCACCAAGCACCTCTGACACTGGAATCCATATAGTCCTAATTTATCACCAAATGACTTTTTCTTATGTCTTCAAATCAAAAACCAAATACGTAGTCAGTGTTTTTCTACGCCTGAAGAGGCTGTTGAAGCATATAAAGAGCATGCTCTTTCTGAGTAGAAAAACCGGTTTACCAATTGGTTTGAGCGTATGCAAGAATGTATAACTCTTGAGGGAGAATATCTTGAGAAACAATAACACCATTTAAAAATCTTTGCAGTTACCCTCATACCATCTTACGATTATTATGAATACTGCGGAACTAATTAACTAGTATAGTATGGATATTCCAGGATAGATGTTTATTTACTTCTGATCTATCTAAAGGAAATTCTTACAAATATACAAGAACGCCAATATTAAGATTCTCTGAAATAAAAGAGTGACATTCAAATAGTCAGATTACATCAGATACAAATTTCTTTAATGAATAGATACTTTGAATCTCGGAGGTAGACTATAAATGAACTTTCTGCAAAATTATGAATATTTGAAGTTTTCTTAACTCAAAAGACCATCAGGTATTTTTTTTCGTGTTGTATATTTTGCAAGGCTAGATCAACAAGTCCACCAAACGTCATGAGTAACAAACTAAGATTTTCCAACTATTCAGTGCTTCTCACCATAGATGAGACAAAGTAATATCACTCTGATTACCAAAGCTAATTATAACAAATTTAGTTTTCTTTCTATCTGAGAATTTATAAATTATAAAAATACTGTATTTTCTTGTATACTCTCAAACTTTGAATATTTTTAAATTTTAGTCTCTTTGAGACGCTACAGCCTCCATCATGGAGGTAAGTCATTGGTGTAATATTCGAACACAAAGATTTACTTGTGTGATAATAAGCAGTAACCTTTAATAGAAAAAATCTTGTCAGTTGTAAGCACCCGATTAGTCTGGAAAATCTTTTTCGCATCAAAGACCTATCGATTCGCGAAATCTGGCCATCCAGAAAATACCGAAACAACTTAAAGCATAGTTTCTCAACCTTTTAATATTTGCGAACCAATTCTCAATCACAATTCTCATCGCGCCCCCCTCCTCCCTCATACAATTATTTTCACTGAAATCGTGCTGTAATTGTAATATTAGTTTCAATTTAATTTAATTTAATTGTATTTTGACGTTAAAGCTACACTACGACCTTGATAACGAACCTTAAAAATTACTAAGCAGACAGCATGAAACCTAATAAACTTAAAAGACATTTGGAAACGCTTCATAGTGAATACGTTAGCAATCCCCGAGAATTCTTCGAATTAAAATTAAAATGATATGAAAAGCAAAAATTATTTTTTAAAAAAACTTTGTGAATGAAAAAGCTTTACGTGCCTCTTACAAAGCTTCATATCAAATAGCCAGATGTAAAAAACCTCACACCATTGGTGAAGAGCTTATTCTACCAGCTGCAATTCAGATTGTAGAAGCTATGCTTGGAGATAATTTTTCCAAACAACTGCCTCTATCAAATGATACTGTTGCCCGTCGAATTGGTGATATAGCTGAAGATGTACAGCATCAGCTTTTCGGAAAGTTGCGTGACAATTTTTTTTCAATTAAGCTTGATGAGGCAACAGTAGAACTACTATTCTGCAAACCAATGGAACTCAAAGCAACAGCACTTGCATTATTTGCTAACTTAAATGATTGTTTAAACGAGGCAAATATAGAGTGGAAAAATTGCGTCGGAATATGCACCGATGGTGCTCGTACAATGTCTAGAAGATTCCAAAGTGTACAAGCACTTGTGAAACAAAAATCTCCACAGTGTATCTGGAGACATTGCATGATCCACAGAGAAGCCCTCCCTTTCAAATAAATGAGTCCTGGTCTGAATATTGTGCTAACAACAGTGGTAACCGTAGTAAATTATATAAAAATGAGACCCCTAAAATCAAGAATCTTTTCTGCATTTTGTAAAGACATGGGTGCAGTACATTCAGCGTTACTATTTTATTGCGAGACAAGATGGTTATCACGTGAAAGATTTTTGCAACGTGTTTATGAACTAAGAGATGAAATCGCCATTTTTCTAGAAGAGGAAAACCGACCGGAAGCCGAGAAGTTTCGAGATGATTTATTTGTGATGAAATTGAGCTACTTGGTCGACATATTCGAGAAATTAAATACCTTGAATCTTCAACTCGAAGGAGCAAACACACCTATGTTGGATACGAGTGATAAAGTTAATACTTTTTGTGGAAAACTGGATTTGTGAAGCAGAAATGTAAAGCAAAAAAACCTAGAAATGTTTGCAAATGTAGATGAATGTATTAAAATTTACAAGTCTGAAGAACAGCATGTAGAAGTTGTTTTTGTAACCATTGAAAATCATTTAACCATGCTGGCAAAGAATTTTAAAAAGTATTTTCTTGCAGACTACAACTTGGTTGCAAGTTACGGGTGGGTTAGGGATCCATTTCAAAATACTCCCGAAGGTCTCTCAACTGCCGAAGGAGAAATCTTTATAGACTTCACGGCAAGCGGCGAAATCAAAAGACAATTTAGTAATAAATCACTCTTTGAATTTCGGGCAGGGTTGGATGATGAGTTTTCTGCACTGAAAACAGGAGCATTTCGTATACTATACTATAAATATAGATCTCAGCTAAATATAGAAAAAGAGCTTAGAATGTCAATTTCTAATATTAAACCTTCTTTCGAAAAACTTTGCTCTGCAAGACAGGCCCAAGGGAGTCACTAATAATTAGTAATCTTGTTTTTAATTTAATATTGATAAGTTAATTATTAAATACATTGTGTAGTACTGATACAATCCAATTTATAAGTATATTATATCGGTGTAAACGTATTTTTTATTTTTTATTATGTCAGAATGTATTTTATTGCATCTATTGGGAAAGCTCTTTCTAGCTATCTATAAGCCCCAAAATTGATATTCAGTATTGTTTGAGAGTTTGAAATGAAATAGTAATCTCATTGTATGGTAACATTATTTGTCGTCTAATTTATAATTATGAACTGTGAGCAAAAATTTTTTTCAGGCATTTATTATAACTCTGTTGAGTAGATGCTTCATGTATCTAACGCAGGAGCCGAATTTTGCTATTGTAATCGGACCAAAGCAGGAAAATTCGAACTTTGGGGCTCCTGTCTAGAACTTTTGTCATCTGTTATCTACTTTGGCATCCACTTTATTTCCATGTGATCATGCGAGTTGGAGCAAGCAGCTGAGGAAATGCCTAAACCTGGTTCTGCAGCGTAGTGCTTTTTTCTTCAAACTTAGCCGTGACATTCTATTCGTGAACGTTGCTACACACGTACAAGACCTTCTTCCGGTCTGTAACCGATTAATCATTATCGATTCACCGTTTTTGCTATCCTATTAGATTGTCATTCGTTGACTCCGACAGAAGGAAAAGGACATCTGCAGGAGGATGCTCGTTCTGGGCCGCTTACACCCTTCGGAGGAAATATTTTATTCTAAATTGCAAAATTGTCTTTCATGGAATTCCAAAAACCTGTGGAACATAATTTGGAGAAGGCTGGCATAAGTATGTAGCAAAGAGATTTGTGTTCTTAAAACTAACTAGAAGTCAAATTACATAAATATTTTTATTAAAATCTCAGTCGTTTGGTTATTTTCCCTCACATTCGCTCTTAACGGGTAAATTAAATTACAACAAAAAGATTCCGCTAAATTAATCTCATTTTATTTTGTTTTTCGAAAATGCTTAAAGCTATCCAGAATTGTGTATGCGCTACATATTTGCAGCATTTACGTAATTAATTTAAATGTAAATACATATTTATGACTCTACATTTATACACATTAAATTTTTCTCTTCAAAGCATTCATTCTGTTTGTAACGAAAATTCTCAGTTCAATATGTTTTTATTGAGCGCATGAAATAAAGTGCTTTTCATTATTTGAATTTTTTTATCGTTCCCGTTTACTTAATGAACTGAATGCGCTTTTAACGTTTCGGGTTTTAATGCAACAATGTTAATATTTTATTCATCAGTATTCTACAGAGTAAATTACAATTCCCAAGTAAACGATGTTGGTCTTTTCACGGTTAACGACAATTTGCTCCGAACGGGCGCATTTTAATCTTGTTATCTGTAAGTAGTTGAGACATTTGCCTAATTTAAAATAATTGCGTACTTTTTGCTACGTCAGTGCTTGTAACGAGAGTTTGTAGTCGAAATGCGCCATTGCGCAGCTATCTCGTTAGCATTATTAAAATTTTATTCGAAATTAAAACTGGAATTGTGTAGCTCTAAGAATAAGATGAGAATATTTAGGACTTGTAACAGCCCTGCTTTTCTGTATATGATAAAGAAAAATTATTGTCATTCCTAAATGCTAATCCGGAGTTTTCGAGTCATTGCAGATTGATGATGCCATATTTTACTGAAATAGCTTCATTATTTTTTACACCTCGTAAAAAATGACATAAGATGCGCGTTTTGATACACAAATGATGGCATGCGAGGCATAGATATGAACCTGATATGAACTATAACTAGTTATTTAATGGTCATTTCAGACGGTTCGCAGCGAAACAAATTTTTCTTCCCATTACGGTTAGTACTTTCATATATTTTGCTACATAAATCTTTTTCTTTCCAGAAAATACAGCACAAAATAACATTCAACCCCAGCAGGAAGATATTATCGAAGGTAATAGTTTTGTTTTTTTCCATTTTTTTTCCTTTTTAATGTTATATCCCCTTTCCCTACATAAATTATATTTTAATTGATATTTTAAGTGCAATATTTTCTTGCCTCTCCTTACATAGAAATTTAATTTTTTTCTGAATTGCCTTAAGCTAAACGGCTTTTATAATTTAATTTGCAGACGATGAGGAGGAAAACGAAGAAGAATTGGAAGGCATAATGAACATGTCGGAAACCAGCTATAAATTTTCTGATTTTACAAAACGGTATTAATAAATTTACTACTTTTATAAATGATTAGCATTATTTATTTTATAATGTTTTAGCCTTTGTCATCAACGAGTCGTGCGAGCTTGTGGTTTAGCTTTACGAAACTTCGAGCAAAATTCCGTTCAAACAAATCATTGTATCGTAAAGTTGCTGCATCGTATTGCTTGGGATTGGAAAATGCATGGCATGATATTCCAAGTATCTATCTTCAAAACTTTTCAAAAGATTTACGAGCGTAAAAGCATGCCTCAGTACAAAGTAAGTTTCCTTTATATTTACTGTTATTGTTGTTGTTTATTATTACTGCAATCGTTGCAGGAGTTGGTTAGATTTGCCACATACATACTAGGGAGATTCTTTGAATTGACTAAAACTCATCCTAAGATTTATATGGAAGCGTTATTTTGGAAATCGACACGTGAGGCAAACGATATTGAAGAGGGGTACGAAAGTTATCGAGATGACGGAACAAAAGGGTAATCATAACTTATTATTAATGAGATAATTAAATCTTACTTATTTATTTTTACATTAAGGAAAAAATCGAAAAATAGTTGGACTCACTTGGAAGAAGAGGAATTATCACACTTATTTCAAGAATTTAAAGATATGGAATATGAAGGGAGTTAGTATTTTTTTCGTTTATAATTTATGATGCAGACAAATAATTTATTTTATTGCAGATATAGTAAATTGGATTACCAATAGTCTGATTAACAATACAAGGACAAAAAAGGCAGTATCACAAAAACTAAAAGAAATGGGTCTTTTAAACGACGAAATACCACGTGTGTCGAAAATTAGACCTCCTCGTGAGTGGGGCGAAGATGAAGAGGTGCAATTGAGGGAATTATACGAACTATGTAAAGACGAAATGGGTACGAGTTAACACTAAAATAAATGGAGCGTTCGTTCACTTTTAAAATGTGTTTTAGATCCTCTTGGCTGTATAGAAGCAAGGTTAAACATACGCAGACCGAAAAAGAAGATCGTTGGAAAATTACTCGAGATGGGTCTCATTCAAGACAAAAAGGAAGTACGAAAGAAACGCACCAGAAAATCTCAAGGGTCAAAGGTACAAGGTAAGCGAAAATTTAACTTCTTGTCATTTATTTACCGAACTTACTGGTTTCATTTTAAGAAATGGTTGTTTCTAAGATGTTAAACCCTAAAGGTAGAAAAAAAAAGTTAAAAATTCACACCATTTGTAGAACAAGCAAAGAAATTACTTTTTAACATTTATTCCGTTTTAGATATTTATAAGCAATTATTACGTTTTCTTTCAGTAATGTAAAATTTAATTTATCCAGGGAATTAGTATGATTATTTTTTAAGAAATCTACTTTCAAGTAATACTGAAAGTGTTATTAGCACTGTAGAAGCTTCTAAATTTCAAGCGGGAAAGAGTATATAAAAGACGTAGATAAATAGGAAGGTAGATTATATAGCACTTTCCTTTTTCAACATAGAAATCTCTCAGCATTAGTAGATGTTAAAGAAGATAGATTTTTACGCAATCGCCGTTAAAAGGTCGCCTCTTTTTCTCGAGTAGAAACGTCGTAACCAACCGCTCTAATAGCAATAGAATCAAATATCACTTCTTAAGTTCAGTTATTTCTTTCCGAGTTTACTTATTACGAAACATTTTCGATCTTGACAGCGCTAGTAATTTTTGTGATTGCAGTGATTATTTTAAACCGATAGGGTTCGTTAGGGACTTTCTGGGTTCTGACGGCTTTCAATTATCCTTTAAAATAATTGGAGCGAGTTGGCCGGCATCGAACTGGACAATGCTCGGGTTGCCTCACACGCACACCTTTCTCTAATTGATTGTGTTAGTGCGGGGGTGCGTGGCTTCCCTGTATGTGAACCCCCCTGTTATTCATCACTGCCTCGTGTTCGGTGACTAATGATCCGCCCTAAGGGCACTACTTTCAGCCTGATTTACACTACACCGCAATTCTATTTTGTTTAATGATTTAAAAAAAATTAGTTTGAGCATTCCTTTTAACCGCTTTGTTAATTTTGGAAACCTTAAAAATGTTTTAAAAGATTTTTAAAAAATAATATAATTAATTAATTATTAGTAGCATGGAATTAAATTGAACCATTTAAATACACATAGAAATAAAAAATGAAAAGAATATTCGTGAAAGTTTTAAGTTTAGCGTTTTTGTTATAAAATTTTATACTAGGCATACGAGATTGTTTCTTTGTAAAACTGACTTTTGCGGTTGTGTCCATACTCGTATTGCGAACTGTGAAACTCAAAACCCAAAGCAATAGGTATGACAAAATAACAAGGCTTCTCGATCTGATCTAACAACGAGGGGGTAAAAATAACATACATTTATCTTTAACTATCGATTCTGTAATTTTACATTTTTTTGTCTGTTTGTCACGAATATCCCTTTTATATTTATGACTTTTTGGAACGTTTTATCTCGCGTGATTCTAGGTTTTTGTTTCGGATTATTTCTACATCTGAATTTTTTATTTCCATCGGCTCTAAAAGCTATCCGAAAATTTTTAGTTTTCACATTTTAAATTTTTCTTATTCTTATTACTTTTTCTGCTAAAAATTCTAAAGGAAAATAATAAATTGAAAGTTTTTATATTAATATTCAACTGCCATTAATAACCCAAAAGTGATTTTTAGAAATGAATGGAAACATAAATGAAGCAAAATTAAATGTACAGATTTTCTTGCAGTTTAAGTTTTACGAAACTCGAATAATTTAAAATTCGTAACATAATCTTTGAAAGTTGCAAGTTTGCAAGACAATGCATTTATAACCAAATGCCATCAACAGAATTAAAAGGAGCTGTTTCTAATTTGAAGGTACTCAAAAAATATTATTCCCTGCTAAAGACTAAAAGAAGTTAATCGTATAGAAAAGATTTAAATTTACCTTACTATCATATCATTTTCTAAACAATTGAAAACAAAAATTATTGCTATACTGTGTTCATATAAAAGATTACTCTGATGATACTTCTAGAAGATCAACAGTCGGAAGAGTTTGAAATCCCTATGGTATTGTGGATTGTAACCTTTGATTAAAGCTTGAGTTTTGCCGTCAGTAGTACAATACTAAGCAGTACTAGCTAATATAATCCAAGCTAGATTGCTTTTTTGGACACAAATCATTTTAATCTACAAAAAATTCAAAAATATACTTTAGAACCGTATGAATGTTTCACAGGCTGGAGAGGCGTTTCCTAAAATGGTCTAGTGTTTTTTCATGTTGATTTTCAATCTGTGTACTCCCTTCGTCATCTTTATCTTTCACAATTAATATTGTAAGTAGGGATATGGCAGGCCTAAGACGGTTTCCATAGTAGCCGTGAACGGTATTCACAAAGCAATTTGTTTCCATGTAATAACAGATGCTTAAAGTTAACGATGCTTTGTGAGTAGCACCTTTTCTTAATTTTATTAGTGATCATACAGGATTGAATTAGTTTTGCTCTATAGCAAGGCGCATTATAGCCTGAAAAATTAAATCTCCAAACAAGTCTCTCCCACTAGGCAATATCTTAGTACTTCAAGATAGCTTCATCTCGGAAGATACGATATGTAGCTGACCACCGCCTTGGGTAGACATAAAACCCCACACCATGACACCGGATGAATGCTCAATTGTAAGAAATGCACAGTTTGGTGAATATTCTTCTCGAGGAAATTTTCTAACATACAGTGTGTTTCACTTCTCATCTTCACACCCCTGTTACCTTTTTTATTTATTCTCTGATAAATTCCAACTTTTGATCAAATGTACTATCCTTTAAAAGGGACATTTCTACAATTTCTAAGTGATTTTACTTAAAACCACTAAGCTATTGCAACCAAAAGTAAATACGAAAAATTGAAAAATCATAGTAGGCCTAGTTAGTTAGAAAAAAGTCATTAAAAAATGTTGCTCAGAATCACAAAAATAATCAAAATCCAAATTTTGAACAAAAAGTTTTGATTGTAACTAAACTTACTATGTCTACTTTTTCAGCAATGATTAGATGTATTTTAGCCGTTATTTAAGAATAAAATGCAGAATTTGTTAAATATACAGGATGCTTGATTTAACAGTTCATACACTTTTCGTTTTCCGTGGAACTTTTCTTTAGCAAAGCAATGGAATTTTAATTAATTTAACTTTATTATTAAAAAATAAAAAATTGCAATCGAAATTTGAGTTTCCACTACTTTTGCGATTCTGAGCAAACTTTTTTTTTATAAAACTAGGTCTACTATGATTTTCCAATTTTTCGTATCTATCTTAATATTTAAAATATTTAAAAATCGTACAAATAATTCTTCTAGAGGATGATATAGATATGTAGCTTTTACTTCTTTTGGCAGCATCATCACGAACTGAGGTTGTCCTTGTTTGCCCGCTACGTACTTTGTCATTAATTTCTCTCGTTTCAGCATACTTTCTGTTGACTCGAATAACTGAAGACTGATTACACTTAACTTTGGCAACTTTTTGACAACTGGAAACCCCTTCTTTATGATGAAAACTAATTTCCCATCGGTTTTGATCAATCTTGTTCGTTCTTTCTGGAACACTATTTCTCAACTTTTGAGGAGATTTATATCATTGGAATTTGTAATAGTAATTAATTTTAAGTAGACCTTTCGCATTATTTAACCGATAGATAATATTATGGGAAAATCTTGTTACAATTGTTTTCTATGGCTTTTAAGAAAATATTGAGCAAAGACATTATCGCCCGATAATTAAAGATAATTAGGGAAATATGCAAAATATGTTTGTATTATGTCTGGAAATATTGCGCGTGGGCGATGCATGACTTTCTCATCACTGTAAACAAGCCAGTCTTTGTACCTTGCTTAGTTCGTTTTGTCATTCTTAAGTCTTGGTTTTTGGTCATCACGTAAAGAATGTATATGCAATGAGTTGTTTTGTTACCTTTTTTAAGTGCCGATTTTACGAACTATCATTTCTGCTACACGATTCTTCTACAACCCTTATGGTGGTTATGTCGTCGGTAGTCATGCCAATGGTGATAAATTGTGTTTCGTGGTGTCGTTATTAGAAGGCTATAAGATATGTTAAACACTTCTTTTCTCAGCATAGGTACACAGAGATACAGCGTTGGGAACATTACTATGGTTTTAAGTGACAGTCACATTGCAGAAGTTTGTGTTAAGTTTTCTTTTAGTCAAACCATCACTATACGGAATCAGTACAGCTCTTGGCTTTATAATTCTTATGTATTAACGAATGCGACATTTGATGATAGAAACAGATCTGTTGCGTTCACCTAATATAACCAGGAGATGAGAGGTTTTGCTGTAGCTAAGTAACAAGAAAGAAATAATCAAAAAGAAAAGTACACTGAAAGAACAGATATTTTTAATGATGCATAAAGAACCTCTTTTATTTGTGGTGTGTCCAATATGATCCGCTAGCAGAAATAAGGAGCGCAGCAGCAGTCGCAGGTATGTTCCTTTCCTGGCCTGTCAGAGATTAGTAAAAGTTCATTTAAGTCTCGCATAAAACATTGATGTTTTTTCAAGGCACTTTTCTTCTTGATTTTTGTTTTTCTTGTTACATAGTTACAGCGAAAGTTTCCTTTCTAGCTATGTTATATTGTGTGAACAAAAAAATTCAGCATTTTATTATGGTACTGCTCTACAAGCGTGATGTTAACGTTAACATTAAAATTAGCAGGAGCATAAGCATTCCTGTGTTTCAGCATTGTGATACAAAGTACCGACACCAAACAAAAATTGATCGCAAGTTGAGCTCAATAACGATTTTCTCTCCGCCAGAGGCGTTATTGTTCTATATCAAATTTGATAGGTTTAAACGTCAGTTTATAAGTTTGAGGTTATTAAAACTTAACTCGTATTTCTGATCTGATCATACAAATTGCATGATACAGTTATTTGGATCAACTCGATTTATTCAGAAACAGTTGCACAACTCTACAAAATCTGTTTTACAGCAATTTATAAAAAAATAATTGTGAAAGTGATGAAGATGACGAGGTAATAGAAAATATACACTTGCTCGTACAAACTTTGCAAACAATAAAGAATACACAACAACCAGGCGTTAATAATTACCTTTTTTCCTAAAATTTAAAATTTAATAACCTCAAACTTATAAACTGACGTTTAAACTTGTCATATTTTACGTAAATCAACAGCGCCTCTAGCGGAGAGAAAATCGTTATTGAGCTCAATTTGCCATCGTTTTTTGTTTGGTGTCGATACTTTGAATCACATTCAACTGGCTTTGTCAGCATATAATTAGGAACTCCATCTATTAACGATACGGTGGATTTCTTTGCCTTTCACGACAGCTTATAGAATCTCATGGACGTTTTATCGTAGATCCCTGGGTATTTTCTTTATGATTTGCTTTAAGGTGTAAATGAAAGTATCGGTAATTTTTTGTCATAGTCTAACAGTGTCATATAGGGATATAATTCTGGACCTGAGTATTAAAAGTGCCAATATCCACTTTTACTGGTATGAGATATTTGCGGTGCAAGTTTTAAAAGCAGATATAACTCCATTGTAAGTGTGTAAAAACTCAAAATGATATATCATAAACCTTTAACAATAGGAGATTGGCCTTTTTTGTGTCGATACTATTGAATTAGGGCATTTTAATGTTGGTTAAATCTCAAAAACGGCAAAAACGCAGATTGGCCCTTTTAATACTCAGGTCCAGAATTATATTCATAAAGAAAATCGCAACATGAGATCTCGCGGTGCTTCTTGTGGAATCTCTAGCTCTTCTGGAATTGTTTTGACAAACTGATAAATGAAGTAATGCAAGTTTGTTAATTCTTCATCTTCTGCTATTTCACAGCTTAGTGAAGTTTGGCACCCTATTTTAGAGATACCTATGTATTAGAAGATAGGCCTAATTTATTACTATAAATCTACCTTCCCAATATTTGTATTCATTTTCAATACACCCTGTGTGTATTATAAGTTTTAATCTGCTTTTCAAGTTTTGCATTACACCTGCATGCATGCATGTGCAGTGGCATCATCTTGCTGAAATCAGAATTGGCTCATTCTTCTCAGTGTCATACTTACATAATATTCTTTCAACATTCCGGCATAATGTTAATCGAAAATAAGAAACAAATGTCCATACAAATATATTTGAAAGCACACCATGATCGAAATATGGGTTTTACTTAGAATGTCTTCTTTTTACTGTCAGAATTCCAAAAGTTAATAGCCTTCAAGGGCGAAAATAAATAGTATGTATAGAGGAGAATAAGTGCGCTTTAAAAACGAGTTGTTATGTCATCTATTTGTATCCAACTTAACTATATAACAAGTACTGAAGTACTTTTTATGTGTTTCACTGTATTACCGTCATCAACAAAATTTTATCTGCTACCTTCATACTTTGGTGAAGGTAACAAGTTGAGATTAGCCAAACAAACATGGGCAAATTTTGTAACATTTTAGAATAATAATTCGACCCTTAAAATCAGAAACAAACATTCTGTTCTTTTTGACGACAGCGATATTTTATAAGCCAAAGACTATCTATATCTCGAAAACAATACATTCCGACTATATGTATACAGGGTGTCGCATTTGATTCTGCACAATAGGGAAATAGCATGTGTTTGGGAATTTAAATAAATTTCTAATTCCCACAATGTTTCCAAGAGAAATGTTAATCTGTTGGTGGGGTAGGTAGTAAACTTTCATTTTAACAAAATGAAGAAATAGTAAATTTTTCAAAGATTTAAAAATGATCAATAAGATACGTTAAGGTTAAATCATTAAATTTGATATTAGTACAAGTAACAACTTAACATTAATCAACACTAGCATTTTTGAAATTTCTAATATTGCTCATTTAAACATTAAATTCAATGTTAGAACAATTCACCCTTGACTGCTGCACAATAACCTAAGAATCATAATTACATTCTGTTATCTGATTTTGCAATTAGTAATTTACTAATTTTTTTTTTTGGTGAAATGAAAGTTTAGTACCCACCTAACCGACGTATTAACAGAATTTTCCTTGACAACACTTGGGGAAGGATTAATTTCAATAGATTCCCACATACTATTTCCCTATGGTGCTAAATAAAACGCACCATCTTGTATACTTTTTTCGCATGTTTGACCAAAGTTGACGACGCTCTGAAATTTACTGCGATCATTTCCGAAACACGTTTTACACACTTTTGTAAAAAGACAACTTCAACTGCTTTCTAAAATAAACGAGCATACATTTCACAACAAAGATAAATTCTTCCTTATCTTTCCATGCACAAATAATATGTGAAAAGTTTACAACACATTATATCTAGTAAAATTTAAAACCTCATGCCTTATTATGTTTCGTTAATATTAAAGAAGCTGGGCAAGAACGAAAAATATAAAAAGAAGATGAAATATTCTGTTATACGTTTTTAATAAGCAAGAATTTTAATTCAAAAGACGGTTTAGAATATTTCCTATTCGTACAACGCAGGTAGTACATGAAAACCTGAGAAACGTAAAATGATATTTGGTGTAATGTAATACTATTTAAATATTTTCGAATATTAAAAGTATTTAACAGAGAATTTTTATCATCTGCGTTACTTTTTGCGTATTTTATTTTTCTAAATACTCTTGTTTATAACTGACATTTCTAGATTCTAGACGAATACTTGAATTTTTGAAATATTTAAAGTTAATCTTTAGGAAAAGTATATTTTAATAATTGTGTACAATACTGTTCCGCATAAACTAGAGATATCAACAAAAAGAAAATTAAATTTTATTCAAAAATGAATTTTCAACTTTATACAAAGAAGGTTTTTCACCCTAAAGAATAGCTTCCTGAAGGACATTTTTTGATAAATTAGGTCCATTTTAACGGTGGTATTTTCGAAAGCCGCATATTTTCCATAGAGAGGAATCCGATCGGTCGATGTAATTTATTTCCACTTAAACCGGATGGTGTCCCCCATTTTTCTTTGCAACCCCAAAGTACCCACCTAGCTACGGTGAGGGTTGGCATGTAATAGTCTGTGGGGAGTCGCGATGGAGCTGTCTGGGCTGTACACGGCATTGTCAGAACCAGTGCCCTACTGCTGATTAATTCAATGACAAGCCAAGATTGCCTTTCACTTGAATCATTTATCTTTTGTCCGTGGCCTGAGCCCGCAATTTCACTTTTGCTCCGTACAATGTGCGTCTATTTGTTGAACATGAAAAGTTTATTGTTCGCGAATTAGGGTGCAAGACCTTCCGTGGCGAACGATCATAAACATATGCTTCATATAAATGGATTTGTCTCCCCAATGCGGGAAGCTTTTGCTGCTTGTCCATCTCTGTTTTGCAATTCAGAAGAATAGAAGATCGTGTATTCATGTGGAGAGCCAATGGTAGCGGCACGCGCTTTCAATTGTCTGAAAGATCACAATAGGAATGGGATATCACGGAACTGTAAAGTTCGTAATTGAGAGTTCTTTGTGAATTCCTTGATGCGACGAATTTTTTCTTGAAATTTAACCATTTCCTTTTTTCTCCCTTTTTTTCGATCTTATAAATTTGAATGTAACTTTAACCTTTCCTTTTAAACTTTTTACTTTAACGAAAGTCCTTAATCTCACATTTTTATCAACAGAATTAAAAAAACAAAAGTAGAAAAAGTGCGTGTTTGATAATAATAATCGACTTGTCTTTTTTATAGATGAGTTTCCTGACGATGGATTAACGACGGATGAATCGGAAGCAGAGGCGACAGATTCAAGTGGCAGTGGCAGTGACGATGATGTACCACAAAACCGTCCCGTTCCGAAGCGTCCTACGAAAAATACACAAAGAATTAAAAAATCCAAAAATAAATACATGAAAACTTCAACAGAAGGTCTTATTAAACTTTTAAAAACGGTCTCTGATATGACTGAAGCGTTGGAATGGTTAAAAGAAAGTTTTTCTGACGTAGCTGATGACTTCGAAGAGAATCCTGACGATACTGAAGAAGGCGTACCTTTAGTAGCTATATTTGAATATTCAATTAATGCAATGGAAAATGAAAACTTCGTACGGCTTTTACATGGTTTTGGTGTAAAAGAACCAGCAGATGAGCAGGTAAGTTCACTTGAAACAAGTAGCGCTGTCTGTTATAACAGCGGTGTAAATATCTTTTGTGAATGGCAGTTTCCTATCTTATTCAACAAGGGTTCAACTGAGGGCGCCAACTGTATCTCATTATTGATTATGATTATTTTGTGCCTTTCATATTGAAGCGAATAATTTAACCCCGTTTAACCTGGAATGCACTTCAATACTTTAAATATATTCATTTTTTCTTATTAAATTATTAAATTTGTTTTCAGGAAACTCACTGGCGCATACCAAGTAATTTAACAGTAGACACTCTTCGACATTATTGTCAATTGTTAACAGATACAATAGAAAATAAGCTTCCCGAAACATCCAATTCGGAAACAAACGTACAGCTTGAAGAGCAAGGAAATTCATCTGATGAAGATATTTTTGATAAATTGAGAAGAATTACTAAGAATTCAAACAATAATTTAGATCTTGTGCCATCCCAACAACTACAAGATGGTGATTATTCTAGTTCTCCTTCAAGTATTATAAATTTCACTTCCACTACTCAAGATGCTAAAGAAAAGGTTAGCAAACGATCTAAAAACAGTAAAAATTCTGCAACTCAAAGAAAGAAGAAAATTGCAGTTATAAATAGGGATGGAGAGTCTGGAAGTTCAAATAATCCAACATTTGTAGAAGGAAATGATTTGAGTGGTAATATACAAACTAGTTCAGAAATAACAGACAATGTTTCAAGTTCAGAAGTAATTAAAACGGTGGTTAAGCCAAAAAGAAAAATTATAGCACCAGAAGAAAGTGATGATGAGGATGAAGATTATAGAAATTTTAGGGAATCATCTGAAGATAATGTGAATATGATTTCAAAAAGTCAGAAGGCAAAGAGAAAGAGAAATGTATTAGATAGTGAAAGTGAAGATGATACGTCAGAGAAAGAAAATACATCTCAATCAGAACAAAATAAGGACAGTTCTGAAATGAGATTACCAAGGATGAAAAGAAACAGAATTGCTAGTGATGATGAAGATATGTGAGTTTAAGTTTCTTTATTTTAATTTTAAGTTTCATTATTGTTTCTTTTAACACAATAATAAATCAATAAATGATTTTTATTTCCATCTTGATTTTCTGTTTTGTTTATTTATTTTGTATGAAGACAAATCTTGTAGTCTCCATAATTTTTTTAGCTTCACATGATTTAACAAGGTTTTATTGATTTTGTTATAGTTTCTCAATGCAAAGAACTCAAGAACTTCAGATTCTATCTTACAAAGAGTACAGTCATCCACAAAAGTAATATCCTGATCTAAATTAATGAAAGCTTGTTTATTAAGCTTTTAATTTTCTTATTAGATATTTATATTTTTCAACCAATTATTCTTCTGCTAATGCAGAATTTCCTGTTTTATGTAGAAAATTCTTTGTGGTTGAAGTTAGATATCTATTTATCTGTAATTGGAACATTACTTTTGTGGATGACTGTATATCTAACAGGGCACTGTAAAGCACTTTACAGTACTAGAATGCTAAAATTGGCTAAATCCAGTGGAAGTTGTTAAGACCTTTCAGCAACTACAATGTCATTTATAAAATCTAAGGTATATTCAAATCTAAGATGCACTGGAACACACGCTAGGCACATGATCACAGCAGACATTTGTCGAGTCAATCAGTGGATCAGGACCGCATTAAGGGTTGTATGTTATTTTTTAATTTGATAGAAATTTTAATATTTTTAAGCTATTTCTAAAAAAAGGTCCATCAAAAGAAGTCAGTACATATCAAATGCTAAATAAAAATTTGTAGATATTAATACATGTAATCTCCATTACTTTATTAATTTTCATTTTTTGGCAGAGTAAAAACAAAGCGTGTCGAATAATTATTATTCCATACTTTTTATATTTACATCATATTTTACATATTCAATCAGTTACGAATTAATATCCAACAATTAAAAAATAATAAAAAGAAAGTCACAATATTCACTGTAATTTTTTTCACAGAAAAACAAAATCAATACCTACTATAATAGTTAGCATTAGCGAAGAAATTTACCAATAAACTAATTCCGACTCTTTAAAAAGATTTCCATTAAAGTGCATATCTGCATGCAGTATGTAATTTGCATCTGACCAATAGGGGGGCACATTTCGAGCAATCACGAGCTGACCACACAGCTATCATGCGTTGTTGTTTACTAACAGGTGGTACATGTTGAATTTGAAGATACTTTAGTGTAAATAGCTACAGTTCAAATTTATTTTACTTAACAGTTCTGACAATAATTAGTTTTTAAAATAAAAAAAATTCTGAATTAGCCACATTTACATCATTTTTGCAAAAATGCAACTGAATATTTACTTACAATATGTTTAAATAGGTTGTTGGTTGACAGTTCCAATTAAACCTATTGGATTCAGCTAGTGACATGCAAGAAATAAAAAAAGGGATTTCAAAAGCAATTGATTAAAATTCTAGGACGTAAGATTTTTTTCTATAGAAGGTGCCTTTGAAAAACAACAGACAAACGTTGACAGCAGATTCCAGAAACAAAATTGAAGGAATTTAACCGAACTTACCTATATCCTAAAGTCTATCATGTATAAAATACAGAGTATCAAAGTAGAATTTAAAGTTTCTTGTTTTTCAAATATCTAGGAACAATGTAAGATGTTTAAATAATCAGTTTCTGCATTGCTATAAGATATCTGCTATTCTACCAATTATTGTAGTCAATCTTCTCAATTCACTGATGAAGATGTAGTCCACCATGTTCCCACCGAACATGCACTTCTTAAAACAAAATTTGATACACCACTGGCAAACTTTTGCAACCAATGTGTTTATTGGTAGTAGAAATATAAATGTGGGGTCACATACTTTCTAAAAACTGATATGCCCAGAGTTGAAATACTCAGTACAAAGATGTACTGTAAATATTGTAATCAGTAATGTAGGTACTTTAAGTACTTTACTTTTAGTACTTTTAAAATTGCTGTACTGGTACTGAAATATCCGGTATTATCTCTACAAGTACTGGTACTGATACCTGCTTTTTAAAACTTTTAACAAGTACAAGTACAAATGGAGTTATAGGCCAATCAATATCGACATAAAAAAAGGCAAACATCGCAAAAATTAATTGTTTAATATGTTGTTAGGACCCCTACGGGTAGTATAAATCCAGATTTGCAACCCCGAAAAACCTGTGCTATCTGCATAGTGGCCAAAAAACAGCAAAATTTTCGCACTTGTTTTGGTTTTTTGATCATATCTCCTAAACTATGCCATCTACCGAAAATGTTATTCACATCTTTTTTAGAGTAGATTAAATTGGCTACAATTTGAGATTAAAATGGGCTCTGTGCATCCATTAGTTACTGAGATACGGCTTTTAGATTGGCAATTTGTTTCCAAAAAGTGACATTCTTTTGTTATGGTCATGCTTGGAACTTTCTTTTAAAAGGACAAAAAGGAATGAGTACTTACCAATGACCAAAACAAACGCCGTCTGATTGAAATGCTCTGCACTGAGTTCAATAAACAGGGTACTGAGACCAAACAGTCTGCAGAAGATGCTGATGCACATATCATCAGGACTGCTCTTTCTAAGAGTTCATCATATGAAAATGTCAGATTCCAGCCGGGAGGCGATAGCCACAGCTGGTGAGAAGCTCCTCGTGGCTATTTATGGAGGAGATGACGCCGAGTCTCTTAACAGCCTCCAGTAAACGTGCTTTGTCAAGTCAGCAGTAACAGCTCAAGTGAACCTTGCTCGCCTCCTCCTCCCCTCCCAAAGACCCTGCAAAGTATCATGCGTTTCGCACTTACTATCAAGTACAGAAATGGTTGGGGATGAAAAAACCCAAATGACTGGGGTTGGTCCACTACAATCTAGGACTACTCCCCATCACTACGGCAAAATGTTACTTTTTGGAGAGAATTGTCAATCTTTGAAAGATCGTATCTCGGTAACTAATGAACGTACAGAGCCTGTCTTGATCTCAAATTGTAGCAAATTTAATCTACTTTAAAAAAGATATGAATAACATTTTTGGTAGAACACATAGTTTAGGAGATATGTTCAAAAAGCCAAAACAAGTGCGAAAATTTCGCTGTTTTTTGGCCACTACGCAGGTAGCACAGGTTTTTTGGGGTTGCAAATTTGAATGTATACTATCTGTAGGGGTCCTAACAACATATTAGAAAATCAGAACTACCTTAATTTTTGTGATGCCTTATGTCAATATTGACTGGCCTATTAAAATACTTACAAGGAACATGCACAAAGTGTACCTCACCAATTTTTTTGAAACTTTGTATATAAGTAGTATGGGTCAAAACATTATTTTTTCATATCAGCTGAGCTTGATGTTAAAGGGATGAAACCCACCCTTAAAGATTTATTAAATATTATTTACAGCTCTGTAACTCTCAAATGGTAGTAGATTTCGAGATGGTTCAAATAGCAAAGTTTCATAACTTTTTATTCCCTATCAGGTGGTACAAACAGACTTTTCGTTTACGTTCACCCTCAACCCCCACCCTTTGAAACCCACCCCCATTTCTATACTTTTTATTTTTTCTTGATGGTTTTTTCTGAAGTTACTATGTAATTTTAAGAGTTACGTGTATTTTGTTTTTTGAAATTCGCGTTCGTTTGACGAAAACACATTTTCTAAAATTTGCCTTTTGGCAAATTTTTATTTCCAATTTGATGCAAATCATAGCTTCTTGTAAAATATACAAATGCTTTTTGTTGTTATATTACGAGCCAGTTTGACCCTGGTGCTTCATCCTTCCTGTAAAATGATAGACCCCAGTGATCGCTCTAGGTTTATATTTCTTATACAAAGAGCTTTTTTATGTACATTCATCCTCAACCCCTACCTCCTTTTATCCTTTTGTACCAGTGCGTTGATTTAGAAAACTGTCTTTAACTTAAATTTCTTATATGGTGGAATAACTTCTTGCATTACCACTAACAGTGACCACTCCAAGAATCTTAATGGAAAAATCATATTTTCTCCAATATTATGTAAAAGTATGTTTTGAAACCAAGTCTTGAACTGGCTAAAATTGATTTTCCTGATTTTGAAACCAATAAATACACATTTTCAGCTTTAAACAAATTCATTAACACTCTTGGTCTAAATTCTCTAGTTTGTTCTTTCAGTGCAAGAAATAATGGGGTATAAAAGTTTGACCATCAGCAGAAATGGTTGTATAGTGTAGCTGTGTCCTGTGGCAGACAGGGATTGTGCTAAGGATTCAACTATTTTTACTTCTCCAAAATGTCTGCCCAGAATGTAACTCTTAACTTAAATCCACTTTGATTGGAATTATAAACCTTTCTACCCCATAGGTATGTATTTCAGTTTTAACTGGTGTAATAAAAACTCCTTCAACTTGATATTTATCGCATCTCCAATTTGATGATTTTTTAGTGATAAATTTAGTAATCTTCCTTGACTCCATACACTCATTTAAACTTTACCTACCTTTCAAAAGCTCTAACTTTTTCAGGCATTCCTGCTTTGAAGGTTGCTAGTGTAGTCCATTTTCGAATAGTTACATATATCATGAACTGTTGCTTTCTCCATCGCTTCCATATATTGATTCAGAGCATGAATAGACACTAGAAAGTAATAACAGTACACAAAATTTTATCTTACTATTGCATGTTGTTACTAGAATACTATTTTCTATTCTAGACTAATTTTTGATTTTGGAAATTCTATAAAGTTTGACTTGACTCAATAAGGAAGCATTTTATGAGAAAGAGGTACAAATAACTTTTTAATCAGAATCTGTGGCAGATTTTACAGCTTTTTAGAAAGCGTGTGACCTCACCTTTATGTCTCCATCACTGATAAACATATTGGTTACAAAAGTTTGCTAATAACAGGTTTTACAGCAACAAAGATGTTAAAAAATCATTCAATTATCTCTCCATATCCAAGATTTAACAAAATTTTTTTATTTTAATAAAGATACATTTTTAAATTTATTATAACAGATGCTGGAATTGCATTTTATTGGTTGCTACACAATGATAAATGAAATTCATCGTAATGTTAGATAAGTATCTTTTAGTATCAAAAGTGCAAGCCACACTCATCAAGCCAACTACCTACGTTTTTCTTAGTAACAAAAAAAATTATCCGAAGAGGTGATAGGATATAAGTTATTAACTTTAATTCTACAACACTTGACATTTTGACAACGCACAGTTTTTTGAATATGTTCTGAGGGTGTGCATTGTTTGGTATTAGCTGGAATTTGTGATCAAACTTGTTGGAAGAAATGTAAAGAATGTTAAATATGATGTAAGAAGTTGCTGTAGCTGTATCTACTTTTAGCAGATTTAGTTAAGAAGTCTGTAGGAATGAGCAGTTCTTCATCACATTCTGCAAGAGTTTAACAATTTGGAGCAGCCATGCCAAGGCTGTCCTTTTGTTTAAAATGCCCCTTGTTATATTGACCAGAACATCAAGTATAATAGAGAAAAAGAATACATTGATAGTGTTAAGAGTTTGTCAATTTAGATTATTTTATTTAAATGGATATGTTTCATTTTAATATTTTGATTACTTTTATTGTCTTAAGGTAAAGCAATTTAGAACAACATTGTTTCTAATAGTGCAGCCCTCTTTAAACAGAATGTTATTTACGGCAGCATCATGGTCATCAGCTTCCTCATCTTTTTTATGTTCAACAAATCTGTAAAGCAAATATAAAATTAGCAGTTAAATATTTGTAGTGTAATACTGGTACCTTAGAATATTATGTGAAGTTCTACAAGTTGAACATGCCTTTAGTAGTAATTAAAAAACCATTTTTTTTCACAGCTTACATCTTGCTGATATTTGCTACAGGTGCTTATGACAATGCGTAGTGTCTATCTTTTGCCATAGACTTTACTGAAAGTGCCAACTTGATAAAAATGTAAGTAAAGTAGGTATATTATACGAGTAAACCTCTAAAAAGCTTGCTTATTTTTAAAAATAGGGTTTTAGGCTATAACTCAAAACAAAAACAAGAGCTATCAAATTTTAGTTTTCATCAGTGAATATATCTTGAGAAGCTAGCCTAATAATATGCAATTAGTTGTTTTGCAGCTGCACTAATAACAGAGATACCCATACAGTACCATCAAATTTGGGGCACTCTGTATCTACTTCTAAATGTAGTTTTCATGTAGCTATTTACTTTTACATGATTATTGAAACAAAACAATGATTAATTCAGAAATGAATAAATATAAACACCTTTGTACTGCCTTTGGTAAGGTACTCTGACAGCTGTTTTTACTTGGCATCATCTTTTGTTCTTGTCACTCAAATATTAATCCAAATTTAAGTGACAAGAACAAGCAAAAATAGCTGTCAGAGGTACCTACCTTACTGAATTCAGGCTTAGGCAATTCTTATTGCATAGAATTCTAATCACTATCTGTAAGACTTAATTTAAGATAAAGAAAAGATATACATAATAATAGCATTAATGAGTAAGTTTTTGTACACTGTTACAATTTTGTTTTTTAATAGAATTTATTAAAATTGAGAATAAAAAAATTCTTGTTCTCAAAGCTCAAACAAATGAAAACAGAAAGTGCAGTTCATTTTTATTAGTTGGCCAAATCTATGTCAATATATTATCATACAGTTTATGAGTATTTGACAGTTCAGATTATGATCAAATGTATCATAAATGATATAATAAACATAAATCATGATAATTACTGTATCATTCAAGCTTGTGCATCGATTGCACCACTGATTTGATTACCATCAAAATTAATTGATTACTAAAGGCCCATAACTATGATTTTTTGATCTATAATTGATTCTGATGGCAATCAAATTACTGGTACGATCACCTTACAATTATTTAGCTTTTATGTACAGTTACAGTCTGTTTTACACAATCCTATACATCCACATTGACCAGTCTTATATGGTGGAACTCCATCTATGTTTCCCCTGAAACACAATTTTTTAATTTTGTATAATAGAAACACATATTAGTCAGTAAATTACCCTGGTCCATAATTACATACATATAACTTTCTAAATTTTAAAAGTTCTCTGTTATCAATGAAGAATATATAACCACAACCAACATGAGTTGTTTTTGCCCATGCGACCTAATAATATGATATAAATATTAGTTTAGAATGTGTTCTGTCAAGAGATAATAACATTACAATATATCAAGTATATCACTGAAACTAACTATTACAAGAAACAGTGTAAACTTTATAACAAGTAAAGGGTTTTCCAATAAGAGGTGTTATTTTGAATAGCCCGCTATTTCGGTAGATGTCACTTTTGAAGCTATCATTTTTTGACATTTGACAAGTAGAAACTACGCCATTAATAAATATGGAACGATACACGCTTCAACAACGCATTGAAATTATTAAAATTCACTATAAAAATGGTGAAAATTTGGCAGAGACGGTTCGTAAAACTCGAACATTTTTTGGGTCACCGTGAAGCACCTTGTCGGACCGCAATACAGAAATTGGTGAAAAAATTCGAGCTCTTGGGACAAGTTAGTGATGTGAAGAATAAAACCCGTGCACGTCGCTCAAGAACAGCCGAGAATATTGCTGTTGTAGCCGAAAGTGTTAAAGAAAACCCAGGTTTGTCCATTCCTCGTCGTTCTTTGGAATTAGCCATTCCACAAACGTCATTACACCGTATTTTGCATAAAGATTTGGGTCTTAAGGCTTATAAAGTCCAGTTAACACAAGAACTCAAGCCGGCCGATCATCAACAACGTCGTGTCTTTGCTGATTGGGTCGTTGAAATGCATGAAAATGATCCAGAATTCCATCGAAAAATCATCTTGAGTGATGAGGCCCATTTCCACCTCGGTGGCTTCGTCAACGAGCAAAATTGTCGGATCTGGGGCTCAGAAAATCCAAGAGTTATTGTTGAAAAGTCTCTCTATCCTCAACGTGTGACTGTTTGGTGCGGTTTATGGTCCGGCGGAGTCATTGGACCTTACTTTTTCGAAAATGAGGCTGGAGCAACAGTTACGGTGACTGGATTGCGCTATCGAGAGATGATTAACGATTTTTTATGGCCGGAATTGGATGGTATTGATCTGGACAACGTTTACTTTCAACAAGACGGCGCTACGTGCCACACAAGCAACGAAACCATTGATCTTTTACGGAAAAAGTTTCCGGACCGTGTTATCTCTCGAAGAGGTGATCACAATTGGCCACCGAGATCTTGTGATTTAACACCTTGCGACTTCTTTCTTTGGGGCCACGTGAAAGAGAAGGTCTACGCCAACAGCCCAGCGTCGATTCAAGACCTCAAAGATGGAATTCGTGAGGCTATCGAGGACATAGGGCAGCCACTTTGCGATTTGGTTATGGAAAATTTCATGAAAAGGATATTGTCCTGTAAGCGTGGTCGTGGTGGTCATTTGCCTGATGTTATTTTCCACTATTAACGGCATACCTTCCTCTTTATAATGAAATAAACATCCGATCATTTATATTAAAAAATGGCACTTTTCTTTGAATATCAAAATAACACCTCTTATTGGAAAACCCTTTATTTCAAAAGTTTTGAAATCAAGCGCGGTTATAGTATAGGGTGGAACAAGAAGTATCAACAGCTTTATTTTTGTGACTACATATACACTAAGGTCCAAATGTAACGGATAAATTAATTTTCTATGGTAATAAGCGTGTAAATAAAAAATCCTGAAACACGTCAATTTGTAAATTTAAAATGACATTTTCTAACACTTGAGAATTACCCACCACTTCAACCCCCTACCAAGAGGCAGCAGCACCCCATTTGATTTAAATTGCATGAGGGGTCATGTGATACCTCGTTTCAAAGAGCATTCAATTGCCCATTTAGAAATGTACATTTTTTTAGATTTCGTTCATTCATTTAGAAGAAAATTCGATTTCAAATTTTAGAATGTGTTTACTAAGAATGTACTTGAAACGTAACAAAATACACTTTTGATTTTAGATAACCCCAAAAAAGTAATCAAGTGGTGTCATTAGGAGAACGGGCTGGCCATTCTATTGTATCACATCTACCAATCCATCTCTTTGGAAACACTTCATTGAGATATGCTACAGTGCATTTAGTTAATTGTAACTGCACATTACGGTAGACGTAGTACAACAGAATGGAAAGGGGTTGAAGTGGGGGTAATTTTTTAGCGTCAGAAAATGTCATTTTAAATTTAAAAATTGCCGTGTTTCAGGATCTTTCGTTTACATGCTTATCATCTTAGAAAATTAATTTATCGGTTATATTTGGACCTATCAATGTATTACAAAGTTGTCTTAAATTATTTACAAATGATTCAAGTTTATATTTTGAATATAGTGTTGAGGAAATTACCATTAGTGTAGTCAATACATTCTTGTATGTGTAATGCTAATGCATAACTGAATATGACTATTTAATATTGATAGGTAAACTCTGCAACAGTAGGTTATCCGTTTTGCAAAACATCCGTCATCTATTTTTATACTGATAAAAAAAACTTCCATCCTTTGTGAAAAAATTAAGATAAGTTTGTAATGCCTAATTACAAATATAGTTACTGCAATTCAAAAGGTGTTTATACTGATTGTCCCATCTTGTAGTTTTGTAATTACTAAAATGGAACTGAACATGCTGGAAAACGCACTGTTTCTGAAGTACAGGGTGTTAAAAACAGTATTTGTTCCTCTCATCCAATATTGACTAGCTGCCTAAATATGTAGTAAAGGAGAGGGCGATTTTTAAATGGTGTCCAAAAGAAACTACTTTCTCTGACGTTTCAAGACTTTCTGTCAACGTGAAGTTAGCCAGGTTAGCCATTACAACAAAATTTTCCATAGCAACCTAAATAATAAAATTAAAATGTTTATGGATGTTTGTTAGCATCATTTAGGTTGCTATGGAAAATTTACAATTACAATTTTAAATTCAATTTTCCACAGCAACCTAACTAATGCTAACAAAAATTGAAAAACATTTTAATTTTTTGAAGCACTATTTTTAATTTTAAAGACATAATTTTCAGTGTAATTGAAAGACGAAGTTCCAAATTACATTGTGTAAAAATTCCAAGTCTAAACCTTCATCCTAACAAAAGTTAACATGGGGTAGATATTTTATCATGAGAATTCCTATGGCCAGTGATTAAAAAAATGCACTGTATATCAATACTGTTAGCTACGAAAAAATGGTGACACTGCTCTGAAAAACTCCATGTGCATAAAAAAAATTTCGAAATTATTGAAAAAAAATTATGTCAAGGATTCTTATTTATAAAAATAATTAACTTTAAAAAACACTAATTTTTAAAAAGCATTCGGCCATAGTTAATGTGGGTTATGTTGACGGCAACGGCGCAACGGCGGATTGAGAGGGAACTTCAAAATTCAAGGAGATCGTATTTCAAAAAAATAAATGTTAAAGTTTTTAAAAAACTTTTATGATATATTATAAGACATAACAAAATTAAATAATAATTCGTAAGAAATAAATTATTGCCCAATTTTCTCAATATTGCAAAAATAATTAAACGTTTTATAAAATTGTAGTTTTCAAATTTTTCAAATAATTCAATAGGTTAGTGATAATTTTTTGACTTAAGACACTCGAACTTTCTTTTCTGTCTAGATTTGTGCTGTGCAATCCGTTGGTTATCAATTTTTTCAGTGACTTGTTTACCTTTCCAAAAATAACGTTTTTTTTCTTCGTTCATTTTTTATTGCTTTCAAGAATCTTGTTAAATAAATTTCACCTCTGCTTTATTTGCAAACATACATACATACTTACGAATCACCAACACAATATAATACAGTGGACGCATGCGCAAAAACGGTTAAAGTTGCTACGCTGCCGAATTTTTTATTATTTTTTAAAAAATATTTAATAATAAAAAATTAATTGTTTCATGTAAATTTTATAGTAATTATGAATAATTTGTAATGATTTGATAATTACATATATAAAAGAATAATTTCAACAAGCCAAAAGTCATTTAATCACAAGTTGAAATATTAATTTTTAAAAGTACAATCCCGAAAAAAGTTTTAATCTTTTCCATAGTGCATACTAATTACAGATACCTACCGCGGAGGAAACTTTTTAAATTGACTGTACGTCCTGTACCTTCTTAACGCACGCGTTTTGTTATTCACTTTTCCTTGCATCTCACTTTGTTTGTTGGCAAGTTGATTGGGGTATGTTTTTATACAAGCACCCGCAGTATATATGACTGATACAAGCGCTGTGGTAAGAAACGCGATCCGATAGAGAAACGAAGCGAAGGGGCCACCTGTCTTTGTCGTACACGCTGCTTTGTATTGTACAACACGTGAAAAGGCTCCTACTGCGCAAACGCAGCAGGATTAGACGGAAACGGAGAGAGAAGTGACTCCTTCGCTATCAGTCTGTCTCGGAACGCTTTCCACTCATTCCAATATTATTATATTTCAGTGGTCTGTCACATGTTTGTTATGTCGTCCATTTTTGTTTGCGTTGAGTTGGTGTTTAGAGGTGTGAGCGTGTTATTACTTTATTTCGTGTTTTATTCTTCTCTACTTGTTTCGTTTGTAAGGTTTCATTAAACAGTCTTTTCTCAATACTACTTTCACGTAAATAAACTTGCTGCAGTAACATTTATTCAATAATTGAAATTATATATGGGTATTTATATATTTTTAAGGTTATGATTTACTTGCTTGAACAGGATCGATTTATTTTACAGTTCTGTTTCCGTAATGAAAAACGGAATCGCGATGGGGAACGAACATATTTTGTTGCTTCTTGCATTGAAGAATTGCTCGAGCAACTTCCTGAGCAAGAGTTCGATTCTAATGATATAAGCCGTTATGTTAGAAGAGTGGTGGATTGATTCTGGCAAACAGGTAGTGTCTGTAAAGGAAAATCTACTGGACGTCCAACAGTTCTGATCGAAAATACATAGAATATGTACGGACGCACATTAAGGAATGGAGTCCTTCAACATCATTATGCCAGTTGGCACAATACAAACTGGTTATATGAATTCGCAAAATTACCGAATATGTTCCTTGGAAGCCCCGGAAGTTTTGCATGAAACACCATTACATCTCATAAAAATATGAGTATGGCTAGCAATATCCAGGAGACGAATCATAGGGCCTATATTTTTTCAAGATACTATAACAGACAATCGTTATCGCTTCACGACGACAAGTTGCAACGTGGGTATTTCCAGGAGGAAAATGCACCTGCCTACAAAGTCCTATTTTTATTTTTTTTTAATTTTATATAAAAAATATTTAAGAAAACCAAATTCAAGAAAGTTAGCAAATTACATTATTTGAAGTTGTGGATTGTAAAGGTGAGAAAAATATTTAACTTATTTAATGTTGTAATAGTCTTATAAATAAAAAGTATTTTGCCATATTTCTCCACTACCGTTACTGAGTTTTGTTTGTTTTTAATTAAATTTTGATTTTCAGTTAATTAAAATTTTGAAATGGTAAGCAAACGTTTTAACAGAATGGTTTTCAAGACTTCATTAAGAACAAGATTAATTATAGGCTAACTTCAGCTTAAAAGTAGATTGATGTAAATATAGGTATGATCTCTATGGAAAGTAATTTTTTCTGGACGCCATTTAAAACTTACACTGTACCTAATTACAGGAAGGGTACATATTTATTGCGTTTAAAACCATTGATAAAATTGTGCAATAAGTTTTTTCGATTTCAGTAAAGATAAAATACTATTATTTGTAATTTGTGTTATTAGCAAAAACCAACTAATGAAAGATAAAAGTAACGTAAATGCTAAGAACATTAAAATATTACCTGCGTGTAATGGCCAGTTCCACGAATATGTTGTTTGCCATAAGTGTAATATTTGACTTCATTGAACCATCTATTAACAACTGATTTCCAGTCTTTACATGGATTATGTACAGTTGAAGTTTGTTTTGCTAGATTTTGACCAACATGCATCCAACGATCTGTAATTATACTAAGTGTTTATTATCTGAAAAATATCAAAATATGTCTTACCATCTTCTACAGGGACATGCTCGTACCGCATCAGCTGTGCAATTTTTTGAGCTTCTTCTGCTAAACTTTTATCCCAACACTAAAAATTGAACAAATCTTTTCTGTCAAATATTTATTAAGCAGAGCGCATAACTTCATAAATGAAATTTGTATATGTTGAAGATATTGAAAAGTTTTTTCTTTAAAAAATTAATCATAGACATAATTTAAAAATTTATATTGAATAAATTGTTCAAGTGATTCAAGAAATCTCTTGTTAGCTACTTGGAAGATTACTGTAAAATATAAGTCAAGCCATTTGTAGTTATAATTAGCACCCACAGAAATTTATTATTTATTATTGAGTTGCTTCCACTATTTTATTCTTGTTTCTGAAAATAAAGGCTTGTTTATCTATAACTATCCAAGTATATTTATGATTTTTTAAGAGAAAAAATAGGTTATTTAATTAGTGTAATTGAAATAACCGTAAAACAATATAAAATTGATCTTAATTACTGCAGATTATGATTTAATTTAATTTAAGAATTTTAAATTGTACTTGCTTTATGAACCACACTGCAGTAGGCACATGTAACAATGAAAACTGCATTTTACAAAATAAATGCATAAACAATAGAAAACCAAATCTTGAAAATATTTAAAGTAGATAACTTATTACAATAGACAATCGTTAATTTCAAAGTTATTTATGTTTATTGTATTCACTAATAATAAATACACTTAAGTTGAATAGATTGAAAAAAAAAAAATAACATCCCTCACTTGAAATGGTTTAGGTAGGCAGTGTTGGGTATTATCTAGATTGTTCTATCTATACTCCGTTCACGATGTTTCTGGGTCGTAACACGCCATGCTTTCATTTTGTTAGGTTGGAAGTGCTTCCTTTTTTTAAAAAAAAAAATTGTGCCTGCGACTGCATTTGGCGCTATTGCACGATCAGAAATTTTGCATAAACGTTTAGTACCGATTAGTTTTGTTTTGTTAAAAGGAAATCAAGTTTTCCTTATATTTACAGAGTTATAAAAAAGAGACACCAGCATGAGGTTAAGCTGTCATAAAATCATAACCTTAGATTTTACAAGCCGAGTTAATAGATAATAATAGTTTACAATACTCAAACTGTCATTCCTCCACAGCCATGTACGACCCAGAAACATCGTGAATGCTGTATAGATAGAAAACATTTATCTATTATCTTATCTAGATATATGTGTTTAACGATCGTCTATTATTATCTATATCTAGATAAATTTGAAATTATATATACCCAATGCTATAGGTAGAGAAATACTCAGAGTACCTAATGAACTAACTGGTACCTATGTTATTTTATTTTTTATAGCACAGGATAAATAGACCAATATCAATTATTTCTTAAAAATTAAAAAATTGGTAAATACAGTGTGTCCAGTTTAAAATGACCTGCATGGGGATATTGGAAACGGTAATAGATACAAGGTTGGTTAAATGGGAAAAAAGTTTCGTATTTTTAAGACAATTTATAATCCATGGTTACATTAACAAATATCTGCCCGTTGCAAATTATTATTTGGAAACCTCGAGGCCTACTACGGTTAAATCTTAATTTTGTATTTTCTTTTGTACTTTCTCTTCTTTAAACATAGTCATATTCTACATGGTGAAAATAGGCTGAAGAAGCTCCACGAGGATCTTAAAACGGCCTCCCGCCTTCGGCGGGAATTTAACGATTGACTTGACTTGACTTGACATGGTGACAAGCTCTTTTTATGACGATTTCAAAAATGTAAAAATCCAATATGACGCCCATAAGAAAAACAAAAGTTGGGTACGAGTACGTGAAATCTAGAAGGCCTAGCATTTTTTGAAGTCGTTCTTGAAATCCTCATCAGTCGCTATTTAGTTTCTGAAAATATTGTACATTTATCTCTAATAACAAATAAATAAATAGGATTTTAGAAAATGCACGTTTTTGGTTTTCACCCTGTACCTTTGAAACGGGGCAGATATTTGTTAATGTAACCATGGATTATTCATTGGCATATAAATACCAAACTTTTTCCCCATTTAGCCAACCTTGTATCTATTACCGTTTGCAATATCCCCATGTAGGTCATTTTAAACTGGACACACTGTATTTATTTCCTAATCAAAACCAAATAGTTGCAAATATTGACTCTTCTAAATAATTTGCTGTAGAATAACTAAGGGAGCCAATATTTGCAATTGCAGTAAAACACTTGCAGATCCAGTTTTATCCGTTCAATATACGCAGGTATCCAATACAGCACCAGAGTGCACTTACTGATCAAAATGTGATTTGAAATTTTGTGTTGCATATTTCAAGCTTGTTATTACATCCCCCGACTGACACCACTCACCCTGCTATCTGCATGTGTTTTTTTGCTTCATTTTAATACAGATAAAACAACTTTCATTGGTGCCATCTCAAAGTTTACTTTTGTTCAATTCAAAGGGAAGGTACAGAAGTAGGTGTTACTCTCAAGATTTACAACTTCGACCTTGATTGTAGCATTTCTGCTTCTTTCATTAATTTTTGTCCATGTAGATGTCATCAAGATACATTCAAATTTGCAAATGTATTGTAGAATGCCGTTAATATCCATTCGAGTTTCCGCAGTCAAATTGAGTACCTTCAAATCTTCTAGCCCACTTTGAAATCTCGAAATATGATTCGCAAATGGTTTCACAACCCCAAGTTGTGAAATGAAAAACCTATTGTATTTTTTAAATCTCCCAACGCTGAGGACTGCCTGCTAGAAATGGCGTAGCAGTCAGCGGCACAGGGTGAATAAATATCAAATGGATTATCTCGAAGAATGTAACTTGGTGCTTTTTTATATTCACCGCTAATATTACTACCATCTAACCATTGTAATCGTGTCCGTAGCTTTAGTTAAATAGATGTTACGTGATTTTAAAGTATTACGTATCAAATCAGCAATGCCGCACCAGTTTTCTTATTGTAATCAACAAATGCCAAAAAAGTTCATTAATGTTTTTTCCTTTAAATGAAGATAGCGCAAAACAAAAGTAGTTTGTTCAATATACAGAAGTGGAATCAGTTGACAATTATAGAACAATATTTAGTTTTTTCTTGTTCTTTTAGTATTTAACAAGCACAGAGATCTATAAGTTCGTTTTGTATGGTCGGAGAACATTAATGAACTTGCAATCGCTAGTGTAACTGTTGGGACGTCTTCACTTTATTGAAATGCTCGCGTAATATTGGATCATAGTGGCTTATCAATTCTAAATTTTCCAAAAAACTTCCATTGTTCTCCGACATGATGACTTTCTTCTCTCAGGGCTAAACCTCTTTCTCCCAAAAACAAAATTGTATTTAGGAAATGAGTCAAAATTTCTTGCTATTTCTTAGCTCCACCTTTAATTTGTTCATACTCAGTTTGGCGATTGAAGATTCATTTTGGATACGTACTTCTTAGTCTATGCCACTTCACATAACAGTGAATGTGATCTGCATCAGTCTCATGTGGTTGCGGTCTTTCGTACAATTTCTTCCGCACTAGATTTTTTTAATATCCACCAGCACAACAAAGGTGAGAACGATTTACTGTATTTGCACTAAACAACCGACAGGAAAGGCAAACCAAAGCTCTTTTACTGCGACTTAAAACCAACCAAAGGAGTTCCACCTTTTCACCACTGGACAAGTTTTAGAACAGAAGTGGAACAGGAGATGGTTCATTCAGCTTGAAGGAAAAGCAGTCGGCATATTTTCATGGCTTTGGTGAACCGCTTCATCAACTAGTTGTGAAAGAAAAAATTCAGTTTCCACGGTACCAATACAATAGTAATGAAGATGTATATTCAAGTTAAATTGCTTACACTCTTGAATCGACTTTCACTACAGTTAATTACTGTTAATTTCATAACTTTTAATCAATGTAGCAACATTTACGGTTTTACGTATAGATTCTTTTGCAAACCTGGATCAAACGAAACACAATCAGATTTAGTTTGGGAGGACGAAGAAGCACGGGGAAGCGGCTGGGTTTCTCGCTTTTCAGTTGAATCATGGTTTTGACTGACATAGCATCTGAAGCTTGCAGCAAAATCCTTTGGCTTTTCTAATTATATTAGGGCAAGAATGTGACTCGAGTTACTGCTATTTTTCATTTTAACAAGGCATTGCTTGTTTTTCGTTAAAATGATTCCAATGCATATCTGATTATTGTCAAACTAGACATTTTAATTTACTAATTTTTGCAGTTTTAGAAAATAAAAAATAAAAAGCAATACTAGGTACAGATGCAGTATTCTTTTCTCTACAAAACTCCTATTGACACTTTTGCCGTAAAATAATTAGGGAGACAATATTTGCAATTGTTTGGTTTTGTATGAGATATAATATGTACGAAGGCGGTTCAATAAGTACCCGTGTTAGAAATGAAGACACAATTTTTAGAAATATACACTTCTCCCAACGTTCCTGCCATTTTCTTAACCCCTCCAAAAAATAGGATTTGTCGAACTCTCTAAAATACGCCTCGATCTCGGCGATGACTTCCTCGTTTGAGCTAAATTTCTTTCCCGCGAGCCATTTCTTCATGTTAGGAAACAAGAAAAAGTCGCAGGGAGCCAGATCGGGTGAATACGGGGGGTGCGGCAGCAATTCATAACGCAATTCATGCAGTTTGGCGGCGACAACTCTGGATGAATGTGCTGGTGCGTTATCGTGGTGAAACAGCACCTTCTTTTTCGCCAAATGCGGCCGTGTCTCCTTCAATTTTTTGTCGAAGCTATCTAATAACTCACTGTAGTATTGTCCAGTGATAGCTATTCCTTTTTCTAAAAAATCCATGAGGATGACGCCGTTCGCATCCCAAAAAATCGTCGCCATGACCTTTCCGGTCGATGGAACCATTTTCGCCTTCTTTGGAGCAGATTCACCGGGAGAAATCCATTGTTTTGATTGTTGCTTAGTTTCTGGTGTGTAATGATGAATCCAGGTTTCATCAACGGTGACAACTCGACGCAGAAACTCCTACGGATTTCGCTTAAATTGCTCCAAACACTGCTTCGAAGTTAACAGCCGCAATTTTTTCATCGCCAACTTATCATGTAAAATATTAATTGCCGTTCCGGTCGACACTCCTACGGCCTCTGCTACTTCACGCACTTTCGTTCGTCGATCAGCGAGAATCATGTCGTGGACTTTTTGAATGATTTCCTCGGTAACCACGTCTGCCGGGCGTCCTGGTCGCTCCTCATCAAAAACGGATGTTCGCCCACGTTTAAATTCGTTGAACCAATATCTAACTGTGGTCATAGATGGCGAAGTGTCCCCATAAACAGCATCCAACTTTGCTTTTATCTCCTCGCATTTTTTCCCATCCAAAAAC
This sequence comes from Ignelater luminosus, assembly GCA_011009095.1. Lineage (NCBI taxonomy): Eukaryota > Metazoa > Arthropoda > Insecta > Coleoptera > Elateridae > Ignelater > Ignelater luminosus. The sequence goes on from VTPC01090955.1 coordinate 69,432, forward strand.
AGAAAGCGAATTACCGAACGATACTGCTCTGTTTCCATCTTAGCTAAAATCACGAAACGCGTCTTACTCAAATGGCTGTCAAATCCAAACTAACCTATCAATCAGTCTGCAATTTGTTATACCGTCGTTTGATAGATGGCAGCACACGATGATAACACCAACTTCTCTCAGGAACGCCTTCTGTCGTCAAGCACAGATACTTACTGAATCGCCCTCGTATGTCTCATTCGCTTTAGTAGTTTGTTTGGTGTATGTGCTTTAAACTATTTTAGATTTCCAGCGTCGTCGACGTGATCGTCTGTGCAAAGTACTGTATTTTGGTCATTTCTTTAGTTCTTATTTTGCGATTATGGTTGATTTATACGCAGTTACCAGCCGCAAAAAACGAAATGTAGGTAACTAATAATTTAGATTGTCTAGGCAGAAAAGTATCTCGAGGTCAAGGCAGGCAGGTTGATTGCGGAACTCTCTTTGCCACGACAAGACTCCCGCTATTGGCGCCCTTAGAATTTGATTCAAATTATTACTTTTTTTGTGCCACCCAAAATATTTTTATAGCATATACACAAAGCTATATCGCTTCACTATTTGCGGACCACCCTCTGCTTCTCTTCAGCAAGCTTGCTGGTACATTTGTTTACTATTCGGGTCATAAAATCCCGTTTTGCCCCTAACAAGTTTTGTGTGGCAAATGTTAAAATGTAGGTATATGTATAATTACTAAGGACAAATTTTGGTACCCCTCCAAACGCAACTGACCTTCTGGTAGTGGTTGTAAGCAAAATGTTATTAAAAGTCAAGTATTAATAAAAGAAAACTTGGCTTTGGAACTAACGTAATTGCATTGTTTTCTTAAGTGTATGTTATTTATTTGTTCTTTTTTGTCAGATCATTAATACATACCGTAGACCATTAAAGAAAAATAATTATTATTATTTCCTTTTATAGCTTATTTAAAATTTATGATTTGGATAAATGAATATCTGGTTTATTTGCCCAATTCTTTTTCATATTTCTCTTAATTCCTAATAAAAACGTTTTATCTGAAACTTTCTCAAACGGTGACTTGATGAAATCACATTTTTGCATTTTACAGTTTATATTTTTTACATTTGTGTGCTAAGATAATTAAAAAAAGTTCTTACCAGTCTGTTCATATTGGTAGCTCTTGGTTGATTTGGTACCTGGCCATTAGCTAATTTTAATCTCAGTTCATTGTGTGCATCAAGAATGATCTTCCGATCCTTTGCAGTAACCCCTTTTTCTAGAATTTACTCAGAGAATGTTTAAATCTTTCCTTTAATAGTTTAGTTTAGTTAAGTACTCACCAAGAATCACATTTGCTTCAATTCTTGCAACTATTTTAAAGATCACAATAAGAAGAGAATGCAGTAAAAACATTGTTTTATTCATTATCGCGTCGGTATAATTTTTTTATGGTTTCTTATGGTATTTATGTATATGCACATAAACACAATAATCAGTAGAATTAATTCAAACTTTTTATGGGCTCACTAAATTATATTTAGACACCTCATAAACTCAGTTTAATTAAAGTGATGCGTTTATAAAGAATTTTCGGAATTATCGATATAATATTTATTAACCTTGGAACATGTAATGGAATATTATTTCGAATTCTATTCATGGGAAGATCTTTTGATTTTATAATAAACGCATTTAGTAACTGTATTGTTAATTGGTTGTCAACATTTAAATGAATACTAATTATAAAACATTCTTATAAATGGTAACGTTGTGGTGAAATGAATAAGCTAACAAAATAAATCGAGTGGATGTTTTTAAATTCTATAAAGGTGGGTGTACTAATTGAAGTTGTAAGCACTATTCAAATTTAATATAACGAGATTCGTTCTGAGGTCAATAAACACAATAAAAATTAAAATTCTAAAACTTAAGGTTTTAACAGAGATCTTGGCAACCACATTGTCCATTTATGGACATTCGGTAAGGAGACTGTCGCATAAAGTTTCTTCTGGAAATAAGTAAAACTATTTTGTTTTAAAGATAGTATATTTACACCCAAAGACCAGGATTCTATCGATATTATTAGATATTTAAATTTTTTTAAATCTACAAAGTTCAATAAAGCTGTGCAAATATCTTTTCTTCTCTCAATATCTGCTGTTGCTCAACAACACATTTATCGGATGTATTACCATTGGTAATTTACCAAGTTCAAATATGGCTCGGAAATGATAAAGTGAACCCTCCAAGCTGGGGATGGAGATTGGAGCCAATTGCAGCTTTGTTCCAGCCTGCTCCTCATATACTTCTAAATCCAATTTTTTGTAACAGCAGTTAAAGGCTGTCGTTCCAATTGTGGATGCTGGAAAGCATGATTGAATTGTTCGATAATATGTAGCCACTGTCGTGGTCAATCATGCTTGAATGTTATTATACTTGATTGTAATGAAGAGGAGATTGACGACGACATGGATCCACCACCTTTCCTGGCTCAATCTTTGGCGTCTGAAAAATCAGTGTCGGAAGATGAGGAAATCAATTATTCCAACTTTTGTTAATTGAATAATAATTAATTATTGATTTCACCATATCATCATGAATTGCTTGGCTTTGTCAAACTCAGAAACCGCGAATTAGGCCTACTGAGGATACCACGTGATAAAAAAAACGCACCTAGTATTCGATCTCTATGGTGATGCGAAAGAGAGGGTATATAGTCCTAGTATGACACTCGCGGTTCTATGCACTCGCGATTCTTTGTCAATATCGTGAACTGTTTTTCTACAAAAAAAAAAGTAATGACACTTTTTTGTTATCTCTACTATAAATTTTGTCGTCTATGAATTTGTCGAAAACTTTACAGTTTTCGAGATATTCGCAGAAACGTGTTTTCGCGACCTTCGACCCCTCGTAATTAACCCAGCGGTCGATGAATTGATTGGAAACTCTTTCAAATTATTAAGAATCCCAATACCTATGTTCATGCAAAAATTTAGCCTGTTTCGAAATTTTCTCGAACTTTTGATATTTTTATGTCTAATTTTCTTGGACTATATGTAGATTTTCAGTGCAAAGAATTCAGCCTCAAACTCAGTTTTATTTCTCCAGTTAGAGTATTTTTGCTTTGTAGGGCAGTCTAGGTCGTAAAAAGTTTTCTTGACATGTATGGACAATGACAAAATCGTAAAAAGAAGATAAATGCGACGGAATTTATGGAAATTGCTTAAAAATAACTACATCAAAGTTGAAGTGTTAAAGTAAAAAAGTGATTGTTGAGACAATTAGAAAAGTAACAGAGTCAAAGTTTAGAGAGGGGCGTATAAACTGGTAAAATCAAATGGAAAAAGGGGAATGGTATCAAACGTGTAAATTTAAAACCTAGAGCAAGCATTAAAAGTTTATAGTGTATTGAAGTGTGCCTAAAGTTTAAAGATCTTTATAAAGATATAGTATATAGGGTGTCTCATTTAAAATAAGAAAGTTATTGTTAATAAAAAAGTAGAAGTTTTTGGTCGCCCTGTATAGTAATCGAACTTAGCTCGAATTTGAAACACCACGTAGAACATTTTTTTATTGTGTTATTCAGTGCGTAATTCCACGAAGGCAAATGATAAAAAATATAAACAGCAATTTAGAATGTTTTATCACTCAAAGGTAGCCTTGTGGAAACGTTGCCTGCAATATTCTTTAACTCAAATGTTCGCGTCAATCTTTGGCGGATATTTGTAAAACCTTTCAATTTGCTACGTTTTTAGTAATGTAAATCCGAAAAAAGCCAAGTATAATCACATGATTTATGACATGTGGATTGCAAATTTAATTCTACTTTATGTTTATTTGTTGTTGTCTTTTGATAACCCAATAAGCAATTCTCAACTCGATTAGAAATAGCATAAATGCGTGAAGTGTAAATGTAATCAGTTGTTGGGAAGCATCGATTATTGCAGCAATCTTGTTTCGAAGAGAATTAGTGTATGTAGTCTGAATAAGAAACGGAAATTAATTAGTGAAATAAGTAAAACTGGAAATTATAATTTAAGATACGAAATACGCGTTAGATATTTGATCTACAACAGAGAACGTTGTTACACATTATATGTTACTTTTAAAAATGAGCATAAAACGTTTTATTTTCATAAATTAAACGTGGTTAAGAGGATATGTAATTATTATTATTAGTAGATAATTCTGCATTTTCTCTTGTATACCGGGTTTATAACTGGATAAGACAACAAATGGATTGCAAAAGTAAATTTTACATGTACTATTTATTTCCTTTCCTAATCTTTTTAGAGCAAAAGTATAAACAAGATTTTGTAGAGAAAAAGCTACTGC
>VTPC01090956.1:0-33148 GCA_011009095.1 Ignelater luminosus
TTTTTGCATACAGAACATATAGTTTTATCCATTCCAATTTGGAACGCTGTAGGCATCAAATATAATTTCTTTTATTATTGGCATTTACAAAAATCATTAATACACCAAGTTTTCAACATTCAGAATAGATATTTGCAATAAAGAGTAGCTACGTTTCAAAAAATTTTTATGTAGTTAAAAAATAGTATTGCAAAGAAATGTATGTGTAAACATAATTTGATGTTATAAATTATTAATTTGTATAATAATAAATTCTAGACAATTATGGAAATGGAAACACGTGAAGAATTCTTACCTCCACGTTCAAGAGCAGATTTAACAGCGCTTCCCACTAAACAATATTTAGATGAAACTGTCGTTCCTATTTTAATTCAAGCTTTGGAGTACTTAGCTAAAGAACGTCCACCTGAACCAATAAATGCACTATGTGTATACTTACTTAAATATAAATCAAAATTTGAAAAATATTGTAACATTGAGCCACCACAAAATAAAAAGGAAAATGAGGATGGCGGTGAATAATACTAAATTTCTATGTTGTGGCTTCCTGTACCTTAAAAGGTATTCCTCAGTTTTGTTCTTTATTACAATATATGGTAGGTAAACTGAAAAATTCACATGTACAGCAACTTATTATTTAGGTATTTTATAGCATTGACAAATATTATGTACACTCTATTTTTTTCTTATAATTAAAGATATTCTAATAAACTTAACAGTTTTGTTTTCTTTATTTTGTTATAGGATGAAAATATAAATAGTAAGATTAATGTAAGAAAACAAATTTGCAACATTGAATTAATTACAAAGACAGTAACAAATAAAAGTGAAGGATGGATTTTTAATGAGTTTATTAAAAGTAGCAATGAATTTTATGAAGCACAAGATGGCTTCTCAAGAGGAGAATCTATCTTATATCCACAAATACATCTGCGACTACCACTTCCGTCTGGTAAACATATGTGGCCAGATGGACACTGATTTTTGTAATATTGACACACATTTGTCAAACCAAGGCAGCGTTCAGGTACAGCCACTAAACCATACAATTTATTTGTGCCTCCTAGAGGTACATCTAATGGTGGTAAACGTTGTAGAGTGCGTTTGTCTACTCTTTCAATTTTCTTTCTACAATAAAAAAAAACAATAATTAATTTAAGTACTTATATTCTCATATGATTGGGAAAAGAATAACTCACACTATCCAATCGGACCAATAAATGTGTTCATCAGTAACAGCAATACCAAATGGATATGTGCAATTGTCTGCAACAGTTTGCTTATATCCAGAATCTATATCAATGCATTCGATTTTTTTAGTTCCAGCATCTGCATAACATAGACGTTCTGTTTCGAAATCAATTACCAATGAGTTTGGTAACTGTACATTATCTCCTTTCAGAAAGATTTCTCTGCCAGTTCCATCTGCATTTGCCCATTCTATCTTTGGATCCTTTCTATCCCAATCTGACCAGAAAATTTTCCTGTAATTTATAGAATTTCAGTGAATTAAGAGAAACTGAGATTTGAATTCCTAAGTGGAAATTACAACTGACATAATGATCTAAGTGTTATTATTAAAAAGTACATACTAGGTAGTTTCTGGGGATTTTACAGTTCATAAAAGAAAAGTAGAAAAATCATTTCTATTAGATTAGAAATATTACACTATGAGAAAATAAAATTTCAAACAAGGAGGAATGCATCAACCATAGAAAATGTGTTTTTTATTTGGTTTATTTATTTTTTCTTGTAGCAGTAGCTTTCATAAATTATTAAAGTCAGAATCACCACAGATTAACATTTATAATAAGAGTGGAAACAAGCAGGAACTGTGAGAATGATCTGCCATTCTCTCTCAAAGCCTAGCAACTTTTACTTAACCAGTTAAAAAGGTAAAGCAGTTTTTGGATTAAATGCTATTAATTACTATAAATTTTCTTGCTATGCACCAAGAAATATACCAAGTAGGTTAACTTTACCATAGTATTCTAAATAAAAGTTTAAAACTAGACAACAGATGTGCTCACTTGCATATACAGTGTGTTCATTTTAAAACAAGCTGTGCCTAATAAGCCCAAAACTACTGGACTTACAATTTGAAATTTCTTACTGTTGAAATATCAACAAACGAAGATACTATGATGTAATCTTTAGTTTTTGATGTAGAATCCAAATCTGAAGTCAAAATCTCAAAATTTTAAAAAAATTCAAATCGACAGACAGACAGACTTGTGATTTTATTTGTTTCTTTTTTAATATTAAGTGTTATTTTTGTTGAGAACAAATGTTGATGTTATTAAACTTAATAATAACAATTGTTATGTAAGGTACCAAATTTTTTACACCATCATTCAACCAGTGAAGAAGTCTATCAAAATCTGTAAAAAAACTGGGGTTGTAATTTAAAGAAAATGATGATGACATCATAGCTCAAGAACATGATCTGTCAAAAAACATCTTTTTGTGCTCACAAATGCCTTATTAAAATGTAAAATCGACGTGTTTAAGTATTTTTCAAAAAAAAAATTATAACAAAATTATGAATTTTGTTCCGAACTTTATCACCACTCTGTAGATCCAGTTTCTTCTCTCCTCTCACTAACTAATGATTAATGAAGCTTCTTTAAAAATTTAAACATGTATAGCTTAATTTAATTTTAACAAGAAGAAAAAGAACAAAATCAGTTGCCATGGTAATTAGAGAGTAGAGACAGGCCTACAGTGCTATGATAGTGCTTAATTTTTAAAAGAGATAGCTATGAAAAACAAAAAATTCAAAAATTATTTGTCTACGTTGCTTGCCATTTTGACAGAAATTTCTTTATATTTAGTAATTATCTAACCTCACATTACCTGTAGTGACATCTCATCTCGTATAACTTTGATTTTTAGTTATTTAAAGAAATTTAAAAACAAGACATTACATATGAGATTTGGTCATTTGTCATAATGTGCTGCCTACCTACATGTAGCAAAATAAGTCGGGTATATTGTATATTCTTCTTACCCTCTCTGCGGATGCACTGCTATTCCTCGAGGATTTACCAAACTTGTGTTAAATAGTACCGCTCTAAGTCTTGTTTCAAGATTAGCAACCTCAATAGTATCCTTAGTAGAATCTGTCCAATATATATTTCTTGAAACCCAATCAATGCTTAAACCTTCTGGTGACCCAATATCTATAAAAACATCATTTTTAATAAAGTAAAAACTAATATTTATCATTCATCACCATCTGTAATGAAATCTGTAACATTACTTCCATTATAAGCAGAACTTTTTATAACTCTTCTAGATATATCACTCCAATAAACACGACCTACTAAACAATCGATATCTAGCCCAACAGCAGTCTGATATTCATTAATATGTGTTAATTTGGCCAAATTCCTTTTAGATGCATCAAATGGAATTCTAAGAGTGGCTTTACCCTGATTTAACAATAAAAAGTTGCCTTCATGCTTTGGACTTTGTTGGCAAACTGTACCATTTCCAACATATCCTGGTTGACACTCACAAATATATTTACGTTCTGCATTTGCTATACACACAGCATGAGAATCACAAATGTAAGGATCAACATGGCAATTCTTGTCTACATAGCAAACAAGCCCATCTCCATAAAATCCCTCATTACACTTGCAATGGTAAGTTGCTAGCTGCTGATCGTATACACAACTAGCATGCAAGGCACAATTATTTTGCACATTACATTTTGGTTTACATTCGGTTATACCATCACCAACATGGTCAGGTTTACATGAACAGTAATATGTTTGATATTCATAATCATAAAGACATTCTGCATTTTCAGTACAAATACCACCACCACATGTTCCTCCTAATTGTATACACTGTTGCTGAGAATCTCGAACAAAACCTTCTTTGCATACACATTCATAACTTTGAGTTGTAAATACACATTGCTCATTTGGTGGACAATCACTGTTTGAAGTACAGCCAGTATCTAAAATAAAATTTTTAAATTAAAGGTTTGTTCCAACATAACTCTCAAACTAGTTGCTGTCTCAAGTTTGCACAGAGGAAATTTTGCCCAAAAAAGTTTCCTCTGTGCAAACTCGTGACAGTCAGGATATAGTTTGAGATTTATGTTGAAACAAGCCTTAAGAAATCTCAATCAACTCTTTAACTGACCTAGATGACACTCTTTTCCATTTCCAACATAACCTGGATCGCACACACAAATAGATCTTCCAACATCTTCATTATATGAGCAACTAGCATGAATATCACAAACATCTGACTGAGCACAAGATACTTCTGATGCTTTACAATCGTAACCATCACCTTCAAATCCAATATTGCACACACAGTGATAGCTGCTGATGCTAATTTCATATATACACTGTGCATCTCTGTGACAATCATTAAGATCATTGCAAGAAACTGAAAATTACAAGTAAATTAGTAAAGAAAAGGGCATACAAATAAAATCTGTTTACTATTAAAACCAGAAAAGCCCATTGTTTCTAATTTTACACCTTTAAGAGGTACGCATGATTGTGTATCCTCTTCTAGTTTAAAGCCACGTGGGCAAAAACAAACTGATTTGAAACATTGCGCTTCAGGATGTGAGACTGTGAAATAAATATTTACAATTAATATAAGAAACAATAGCTCAAATTACTGATTATTCTATTTATGTTAAAGACCTTTGTTGTTGATTTTTCTTTATTTTTAATACTAAAGATAGAGAAGTAGTTATTTAAGTAACTAAATCATAGGAAGAGCAATAAGAATAAAAAACATGAAAAAGTTCAAATTGGGTTTATAAAACTATAGAAATGGTGATATTTATATACAGTGTCCTACTCGTGACCTCTTTTTTCATGCTTATTCCATTACCGTTGCCAGAAATAAACTGCCGTCTTTTGTTTTCTCCCTAGAGATAAAAAGTGAAAAATGGCTGATTCCTTCAATTTGCTGTAACTCCTTTATTTTTGAAGCTAGAACAAAATCATTTTAGCATTGTTCAGAGGCTTTTTAATGTAGAATTCAATGATGAATTTTTTAAATGGAAAGTATTGTTGGCCATGGCTTTAAAATATATATAACAACTACATGGGGATGCAGGGACCCATAAAATGGCCAGCACGTTCACCCGACTTAAATCCGTTAGATTTCTTTTTGTTGGGATGTTTGAAAAATAAAATTTATAAATATCCATCTATAACTACAACTTTTTTTAATAGAAAGTATTACCTACTTATTATATTGATCAATTCTCGAATTCATGCAAACAGCTTCGTATACAAATTAATCTAAACTTGCAAAAAGGATTAAAAATTGTTTGCAATTATAGATTAATCCTCCTATTCCGATGTTCTAAAAAGTTACACATTCGGCAGCTTGGAGTAATTCAGTTACGCCAGCTTATCTTTTAAAAAATCAGTGATTCCTTTTCTGGGTCATTGTTTTGCTATTTTATAGTAATAAACACTTCAAGCCATTAAATAAATGCATTTTATTTCTAAGCATAAAAGCTAATTAGGTATAAAAGCCGTTATAAAATCAAGCCAAATATACAAGTGGCGGTTTTACATAAGGAGCAATTGAGCAACTGCACTCCCTAATAAAATAAGCACGCTGTTGTATATGTGGTTCAGTAATTAATAAACTTCTAATACACAATTTATTTATATTGATTTATACATTTTTATTTCTGTTTTCGAAAAATTGAATTACTTTTTTATCTCGTAACTCATAATAACATCCACTGTAAAAATAAATATGTAACTATGTAACAGATATTGGAAGTAACGCGTTACTTGTAATTAATTACATTTTTCAGTAACGCTAAAGGTAACGCGTTACTTTATAAAGACGCAATAAAGTAATTGTAACTAATTACAAAAAACGTGTAACAGTAACGACTTCAGGTCGTTACTTTTGCATTACTGGAATAATCGATTTTCAAATTTAGTTTTGATGATGTTCAGAAAATACATATTTTCATATTGTGTAATTCTAAGAGTTGTACAGTAAGCTTACACAAAGAAAAATTAATTAGAATAACCTTGAATTTTGATGGGTTCTAAAAAGTTTTTCTTTATTTTCTTTATAGAATCAAAGTAACTGACAGTAACGGTAAAGTAACTTAGCTACATATTTGCAGGAACTGTAATGGTGACTAGTTACTTTTTAAAATCAAGTAACTGTAATTGTAACTAATTACATTTTTTGATAAGGTAACTGTAACTGTAACTGTAACTAATTACTTTTTTAAAGTAACTTTCCAATGTCTGCTATGTAATACTCTAACAGGTACAAGGTAAATAACAGTAATATATATAACACACGCAATTCAAAACTGGTATTAAGATAAATAAAATTTAAGTTTTAAAACTGTTGCTAAAGATTAAAACTGATTTTGTAAATGCAAAACATAACTATTTCTATTAGTAACCATGTCACTTTAAGATTTTCAAACGAAGGGCAACCGATGGTAGCGAATGACAAACAACGAATGGGTTGACAGATGAGCATACTCTGGCTTTGTCCAAGCTGTGGTGTATTAATCTAATGGAAAATTCTCGTATCAGCGCGGCTCGTGAAATGAAGTGGAGGTATAGCACTCAAATAGATAAGTTGAGCAATGCTAAGGATATTTAATTCAAGGATTGATCATTCCATATAGTGTAATGTTAGCACTTTTTGTGACGAAATCAGCAGACCTAATAATAAAGAGTGTTGTGTTTCTTGACATTACAAAACTTCTTTTCTGTACTTTATTTCATTTGGGTTAAAGTAAATTATAAATATATTTTATTTTAAATGCAAAATATCTAAAGAAAAAGTAGATATAATTAAAATATGTCATAAAAATTCAATAGCATATACAAAAAACATGCAATGTTACATTACAATATTACATATTATGCGACAAATATGGAATACAGTACAATCAAGCAGTGGCTTTAATACACTAAAAACTTGCACAGAAATGGGAACTTATAGATACAAAAATCCCGTATTAGAAGTACCGTACTAGAGAATAATCATGCTAGATTATATTGGCATCGCTCTCTAATGCAGATTTAGGTGTCCTTCACCCATGACAAGTTGTATCTCACTTGTTAGTGCTGCAATTGCATCTCGAGTTGATTTTCCATTTTGAAATCTAGATTGATATGGTAAAATAACTTGGGTGTTTCTCAAGAAACTGTATTAATCGCTTGTGTATTACTTTTTCGAATGCTTTGGATATATTTGAAATCAAGAAAATTGGCCAGTAGTTCTCAACCTTATCTTTATCTCCATTTCTATAAAGTGCTTTTATTACAGCAGTTTTAAAGACTGTTGAGCATTCTCCTGTCTATATAATTTGGTTAATGATTGTTGTAAGAGGTGGAGCTATAATATGTCTTTTGCTTTAGAAGATTGGTAGTTATATTGTCAATACCAAGAGTTTTGTTATCCTTTAAATGTTTAATAATGTTATAAACTTTAACGTCATCAGTTGGCTCTATAAACAGAGTGTCGAGTTGCTTGAAATGAGTATTTTTTCTGCTAAAATTCTTCCTATTGATGTGTAGCGGTCATGATTATTGAAGTTATCTCTTGTTTGGTTAATATCGCGAGAATCTGGGTTACCTGGTGTTATTCTTTCATATGTCCAAAACGCACCGTTTCTGAGATAGAGGGTGTCGAAATTTCTTGTTTTTAGTTAAAACTTTAACCCCCTACATCGAAAACAGTGTGTTTTAGGAAAAACAGTTATCCAACAAAAGATGTTTAACTTCTGTCAAGGAATGTAATGCAAATGTAGTTGCATCCTACATTCTATAGAAAAGACGCAAGAGTACTTTTTTGTTTCAAATCAACTGCTGACTCCAAAAATAAAAACATTTTTAAGCCTTAACAATTCTCTTTAGCGTGGGGAGGGGGGCCTAGTTCACTCATTTTCCGCCTTTGATAGAAGTAGTAAACGCAAAATTATGTAAAATAGTAGACTCCTTAGAATGACAAACATGTAAGAAATCTCATCCTTATATCTCGCTTTGCTCTTAAAATATTAAGAAAACAAAAAATTTTAAATGAAACTTAGACACCCTGTATATCGAAAACGATGCATTGTAGAAAAAAAGTTATATGAGAAAAAAGGCTTAAAAATAAACGCCAAATATTTGCACTCATTTTCAAAACATCTTTACGAATTGTTTACTTATTTTCATGGGTCCTACACACCCTTAGAATTCTTGCTACTATCTTTTTAATACCTTGTATATCAACCTATTACACAAAATTGCAGTAGTTCCTTGTTGTTCCACCTCACCTGAATGAGGTAACTGTGGTACCTCATCAAACATCTTAGGTACTTTATTTGACTCATTACATTCTGATTTTGACCAATTACACATATTTTACATAAAGTAGATCAATCGAGAATTACCTGGAAGCACAATGTCACAAAACATGTATAAGAAGTTACAGTAAAAAATTGATTTTTGGGCTAACTAACAAAACTGTTTGCATAAACTTAAGAATTGCCCCCCAGTTATAGTACAATCTTTTAAAGGGAACACTTTCATTTCTTTAAAACAATTGCATCATATACCATTTAATTATTGGCTTTCTAGTTTTTGAGATACCACGTGTTTAGCTCAAGTTTAGATCATTCTGTACATAATCAATTTTAAATGCAATGGTTAACAAAATAGCCACACAAACTAAATTATTAAATTATAATTTGAAAATAACAGCTTTTATAAGTAGAAGACATACACTTAGATTATCATAAAATAATTGTTTTATTATACTCACGTGGCTCTGTTTCAGTGTCAATCTCAGATGTAGTGACATCCACTGATGATGTTGTTGACTCTTCGATTAATATACAATAATTTGTATCAGCCTGTCTTTCATAACCAGCTGGACAAAAGCAAACACCAAATAAACATGATACTGTTACAGGTGCTTCAGTAACAATTTCAGTAGTAGTTTCTATCTGCTCTCTCTGACAATTATAACCATCTCCGACATAGCCAGGAAGGCAAACACACGAATAAAGATTATTTTGTGGATTGATAGTACAAAAACCATATGGTGAGCAGTTATTAGCAGTATGACAACTTTTACTGACAATTGGGGTACATATTTGACCATTGCCTGTAAAACCTGCAATACACTGGCATATTGCTAAACCATTTTCTGCACATTCTGCATTTTCTGGACATTGAACATTTTGACACGATTTTGCATTTTCACAAAAGCGGCCATCTCCCTCAAAGCCAGAATTACATCTGCATGAATAACTTCCTATTTCATTTATGCATTGGGCGTTATAATCACAGTCATGTAAACCAGTTTGGCATTCATTCATATCTTCACACACTGCTTCTCCTGTTTCTTTATATATGTCTTGATATCCAGGATTACAAACACATCTGAAAGAATCATTTTCTACAACACAAGCACTGTTTGGTCCACATGAAGCTCTTCCTTCAACACATGGATCACTCTCTGAAAAAAATAAAATTGAAATGTTATACCTAGAGCACTTTGAATATTTATTTCTACCTCCTATAGGTCCAATTTTGTTACTTAATCCAAAACGAACAATTTGTTCTCTAGCTTCATAGCTAATAAAGTTTTTGGAAACTTTTGATCTCCAAGTTACACCAACAGGGTTGGCTACAAATCTACAATAATCAAAAATAAATGACTGATCGACAGTATATGGAACTACTATTTCAGTTCCATCCAAACTTGTATAACTAAATGATCTTGATGATGATGATTGAACAGTGTTTGGTGCTGTTAAAGTTAATTGTTCTTCATATTCTTGCATAGAAACTTTTGAATCTGCTGGAAAATGTGGTATTTCTCCTTGAATATCCACTTCTAATTTTAACTGATCATAAACATCCAAACCAATATATTTATGCCTTAATGTGACTTTTTGATTAGTGTTGGTGAAAACTATTGTTGCGGATTGATTGAAAACACCTCCAGTCAGTTGAAAACCATTGACGGCATCAGACACTGGTTTAGCAAAGATCCATCCCAAAACGCTTCCTAACATTTGTAAAGATTGAATATCTGAACCAATAGATTCAGGAATTTTAGATATTGCAGTATAGGCTCTACCATCTGACATTACGATATATGATTGCAGATCTAGATTTACTAATTTTTCTCCATTAATTTTTCCATTTACTTTACCATTTACACGAAGTGGTACATCTGAAAAAAAGTTATAGAAGATTTGGTTAACATTATTGGAAAAATAAATTATTTGGAATAAACTCTCCATTTGAGCAATAAAACTGGATATAAAATTTGCATTTGCTCTTTAAAAATTGTAGTATAATTACCTATCCTGTTATGACTTTTCCCCTTTCTACTATATCACTCAATTTTACGTTTTTGAATTCTACGTTTAATTTAGCAAAAAAGTCGCTTTTGCATCTTTTCTGTAGAATGCGTCATTTTCTAGTAAAATTCTTCAAGATCTTTCAAATTTAACAGCCTATATTGTCTCAAAAACGGGATATACTTATTCACATTACATTAAGCTTACTTTGCCAAATAATTTTTTCCCTAAAGTGCACATATTTTGAGACTTGGAGTATCAAAATTTCTTGTTTTTAATTAAATCTTGACACCCTGTATCTCGAGAATGGTGCAATCATGTCAAAAGATAGTGCTGTCATACCAGTTCCCTATCTTTATTTTAAACAAAAGAATCGTTTAAACAACGATGCAATTTGACATTTAATTACAATCTTTTATAGGTCTTTTTGGGTAAGGAAGAGCCTCTCGATGGCAAAGTAGGTTGTGGCCATAGCCTGTACTAAATGAATCATTTCAACTTAAACATAATTTGAATACAACCAAAGACCAATACATAGAAATGAAAATATTGGCTACAAAAGATTGTAGTGAGAAACTAATAGCGGAGAAAGGTCAAATTTCTTGTGATTTTTCCATTGCATGTATGGCGGCAAACTTGTTATTATGTAGTTACTATCAGTTGCTCCGACTTGTTGACTGAACATTTTAAAACTAAATATTTCTTTTTAGTTCACTTTATGAATGTTTTCATAAAATTTCTAAAACTTTCGCAAATCTGGTTGAAAATCACCTTTCCAATAGTGATCCGTTAATTACTTGGAGCAGTGTAGATGAACACATTTTAATTGTTTTCATGTGAATTTCGGATACAAAACAAATGAAGGTAGACATTTTTAAATGAATAATGTAAATTGAACTGTTATTAGAAAATCAAGACAGTCTGCAGAAATAACAGTATAATAAATAGCCTTTGAGGACTGTGCCTAAATGCAGTAATTTGCATTTAAATTGTATTATTCAATAAGAAATGTTTACATTCATCTGTTCTAAATATGGAATAAGCATTAAGATAACTGAAACGTAATTACTTCTTCTTCCATATTACCATATTACCAAAATGATTTCAAATGATTTTTGTCATCTTATTTAGTTTTAGACGTACAGCCTACTGTAACTTTTTAAATTGACACCATGTAAATGGGGATGTCTAACTCTATTCATAAATAAATACGAATACTAACCTTTCTTTATGCAAAACTTTCCATTTCCATAATATTGTTGTTTGCAGTGACAACAGAAACCATCGCTATAGTCAATACATTTAGCAAATACATGACACTGAGTGACTCCTTTTTCACAAGATCTTGTTAAGCCGTTATCATATTCTACAACAAAGAAATTATTGAGTAATTTAATCTATTGAATTACAAGATTATCTTACCATCACTATATATATCAGGTTCTCCAATATTGGCATCCTGATCAATTCTACCCACTCTAAAAACCCACTGTCCTGGCAAATACAAGTTAGACCACCTAAAAATAATTACTTGTTATTTAACCAAAATACACATCAAAATTAAATTTACTTTTCTAAACTCTTAACTTGGTCGGTACCAGAACCTTGAAGAAGATAATATCTTCCATCAGCAGCTACAAAACCTGCTTGAGCACGTGCATCAGGTAAACCAGATTCATCTCCTGTGCCTTGAATCCACTGAATTCCATTTTCTGGATATAAAAATTCAACAAAAGAATCGTCTCCATCAGATGCAATAGCAACTTGAAAAGTGTTAAGTTTATCAACGCCATTTTTGTGATAACCTACTGAAGACCATGTTACAATGAATAAGCTAGTTGGTTCGAAATCTTCAGAATATGAAAAAGAATCATGAATGTTGGTCGATGCTTTTAATAGCAGCTTTGGATTATCTGTTTCATAATAAGATACAGTTCCTGCACTACTGATATCGACATTAGAATAAAGTGGAGCCACAACTGGATAATCCAAAGGAAACTCAATATTAAAAAATGTTGGAATGTCGGTTTGAAATGATAACAAACCATTGGAATTCACCTGAAATTAAAATAAATCTTTCTTTTCTAATTAACACAAGCAATAACATAAACAATGTTTAATTTTCTTGCAAATCATGACCTATCGATAAATAAATAAAAATTGTTTATTATCTAGAATAGTTCATTATGAGTCTTTCTTTTGTGATTTTAGATAAAATTAAAGTTAACTAGAAATAAGTACAAATCTTAATTTTATGATAAGAATTAAAAATATTTTTAGGAGCTCAATGACCTTTCCACGTTATAAAATAAAATGAATGAATCAGTGACCTTTAACACAAAGCTCGATAACTTAGAATTATTACAGATTAATAAAAACCTGAAAACAATACTCAATAAGACAATTTATAAATGTAGGTATACTATACTACTTTTTTTTAAAAATTAAAAATATAGATAAAACAAAAATAATATAGGTACTTACAAAAATAGAAGAATAAGTTTGACCATAGAACACAATGGGCACTTTTAATTTTATCTCTGGACTAGATACATCATCAACAGCTGGTAAGTTGGTACCTTTGTTTATGTAATCGTACAGTATTTCGTCAGAAAGACTGTGTGCACAGTTTATAAAAAGTGAAAGACACCACACAAGGGTGTAAAGCCTTTCCATATTCATACAAAGATAAACCATGAACACTAAGCTCACACTGGTTGTTTATCACAGCTTAAACAAGAGACACATATCTTTTAACAGTTCACAGTTCACATTTCTTTTAAATGTTGCCACATATGATATTATTAGTAAATAATAAAAGAAATTTATAAAACTGAATATAAATAAGAAAAATGAAACAATCAAATATCCTCGTGGTAAATATTTTAATGTTCACTTAAATACAACTGTAACAGCTATATTACAAATAAATTTGAATCAACAGTATACAGGTAAAATAAATACAAAATGTACACTAGATACAATACATTACATATTATATGCTGTTGAAACAAAAAGATGTTAAAACTTAGGCGATGTTTACAATTCATACTTATATATTATAATTATATCATATCACAAGAAACAATGAAGTCAATAATAAATGTTAAATGTATACATTCTGTTTAAAATCATATAGCTGAAAAATATACATGGTATGTACCTATAATATATTAAATTAGGTATACCTTCATCTTTCTCTTAACGGTTTCATCAAATAAATAAAATGAAGTTACTACAGAGTGTTGTTCTAAACGACACATTTTGATAGAATGTAAGTAACATCTTGCATTTTGCATTAATTAGTGTTTATATAGCTGATTATATAGTGAGTTCTAATAAGAAAGTTATTTACTGCATTTGGTAATTAAAATTATCAATATGCAATGCTCTGAATACATCTTTAAATAAGTAAGTATAAATGTTTATAAAAAGGAGTGACTGCATCAGTTTCTTATAATGAGTCTATAATTGCAAATTAAAAAAGTTCACCCAATCCAAATAAATTTTACTATTACTATACGTTTGACAAAATCCTTAAAATAAGTATCGCAAGTCTAAAAATACGCATAAGTATGAATTTATAATAGTTATTTATATAACAAGAGTGTAAAAGTAAAGCTTTTTGAACGAGTAGGAACCATACGAGTTCACTTGAGTTGTATACAGTATTTTTTGCATGACCGCATTTTAAAGAAAACAATAAAGGAAAACCATTGACGATAAATTAAAAAATGAAGTTGGCCAAGATGGTAAGTGCGTATCATGAATTCATTATAACAACGATATGTCAGATTTATTGCAACAGTTTATAATTGTCAATTTTTGACACTGACAGCAAGTTGTAAAGTAGGTACCAACTTTACAGGCTGTCGTGCAAAAAATAATCTTTTCTACTCCAGTGCGGATAGAGAAGTACCTACGGCAAATGCGATGACTGTCTTTAATGAACATTTTCTGTTTTCTCTAGTATTTTCACTGGAATAGAAAAAACATTGTATGTAACTCGGGTGTAAAGCACTATTTTGACACTTGCGGGAATTTAAAATGCTCGCTGTCGCTCGTATTTTAAACCTTCCCACGCGTGCCAATATGGTGTAATAAATAGCTATTAATTCATTAGTGCTGCATGTAACTTATAATTATTTCATTTATTTAATTTAGATTTACATTGTGGAACTTTATATTAATAAAGTTATAATACTAATTAAAACACAATTATGTGGCTTATAACCTCAGACTTATTCGCCTGATGCGTTTCGATATACAGGGTGTTACAAATTCGAGTAGTTGTATGGGGATCTCAAAAACCGTAAGAGATACAAATTTGTTTAAATTATTGCAAAGTTGCGCATTTATGTGCCTAACAACATGCCGTTTAGAAAGTTCATTCGGCCTTTTTTCAATTTACCGACAAGGCTCCTCTAAGTGGCGTCATCCATTAGCAATTCATTAAAATTACAATGTTGTGAACTAGGATAATTTTGGAATTTAAAATTAAATAGTCTTTTTTCCAGGAGTAGTAATCACAATGACGCGATGCAGATGAAAAAATTCCTAATTGGTTGACATACGACAAATCTCTTTGAGAGTAAAAAGAGTGTTTCTTATTACAATTCTAGTTTTTAAAATAGCAAGGAGAGTTTATCAAAATATAAAAGAAAAAGAAAAAAATCGGTAAATACATTACAATGTGATCAACTTTAGACAGAGTATAAAAGCCTCAATTAAACACTTACCGCTGTACTCATAGTCACGTGTGTAATGCCAAACGCGTCTAGTATTATGATAATGGTAACTCCCTATGCTTACACGTATTTAGTGTTACACAGTACATGTAATTTGACTGTGAGTACGGGAGGCAGTCAAAAAGAGATTAGAATGAATATTAGTGCATAGGAATTACTAACACCATGTTCAATCTTCAGATTTGGAAATTTATAGCTAGCTCTGGTAACGTTGGTTGAAACTAATGATCACCCCTGCTTTCGCCATTTTGACGAAGCTTAGCGCCATTTCTTAGTTGATGATTTTCCCTTATTAGGGAGCTCCAAGTTTGAGATACAAATAAACAAAAAAAAAAAATAAGTACCTAACGAGAAAAGAAATGTTTTCTTGGGTTACATTTACAATATGAACCCTTATATGTAGTTATAAGTTACAGGTAGATTCTTTATTGATAATCTGATAAGATGACCACCAAGGAACATAAGCCTCAAGAACTAATACTAACTTCAGTTAAAAGTAGTAATATTTACCTTAGATGAACTTTCTTAATTTTTGAATAAACAAATTAAAATTTCAGAAATTGGTGTTTCACCAAGTGTAGAGCTATGGAAATAGAAAATACATCCACTGTCAGCTTACATAATAAAATTATGGATTATTTATAAGCCTTTATAACAGCGTAAGGAATTACCTATATGTTGATTTCATGATTCAGACAGTAGCTACTTACATTGTTAAACATGTTAGGACAAATTGACTTTTCTATCCTTAATGAAAAGGGCCAATGCACATTCTCTGCAAGTAAACATTAACAAAGAAGTTACTTCTACTATACAGGGTGTCCCAAGTTATATGTCCACCCCTATAATAACTCTTATGTATTTTGAAAGATAGAGATGTGAAATTTAGAGAATGTGTATTAACGACCGGGGGGTACAATCCTACCCGATCAAAAAAATTTTACAGTTACATACGTGACGCCTGCACAAATCACTTTCAATTTTTGCTCTAAAAAAAAAGGGTCATATTAATTGGGTACAATCAAGAAATATTCAGGAATCTTGCCACTGACAGTTGCTTGTTATTATTAATAGGGTTTATATTTTTATTTTTTATTCTGTCCATTTCATGATTATTAGGTGTCCAAATTTGGTCACTGGGTGTTCATTTTGACAGACAACTACAACTGCATGTCTTAACATAAATGGTACAATAATATACACTATGGAACTTGAAACACGATACCAATCATTCAATAACTTCCATTTTATTATATAAACAGTTAAAACTAATAGCATCACTTTATTAAACATATTATTATCTAAATGCTGTATTAAATCAATGTTATTATTTAAATTTATAATATTAAATTCAAACCATTCTATTAAGTATAACGAGTGATCATAAAATCTGCATTTTCGGTTGGCAATTGCGTAAGTGCGTCTGAATCATACTTTTGCAAGTAGCTATAAAATGAATAAAAGTTAATGTTAACTACAGTGATTTATTTCCACTACTTTTGGAAATCGACTGTGAAATTCAGTAAACGCATTTAGAATAGAATTCTCCCAATTATCATTAATTCTTTTACCTTCCTAAAGTAGCTCTCGATAATAAAACTTTTCTATTCTTGAGTAGGAATCATGTTATCAAAAAGCAAGTTAAGTTCAAAGTGACAGCAAACTTAACCTGCCATACTGGATTGTATATATCTTTCTCCTTCATGGCAAGCTAAGAATACAAATTTTGTGGATCACTTCTTATCTACTATTGTAAAAATATTCATAAAAAATGTGACAAAGATGAAGGTATACTTGATTTTCTATACATCCTGTACACACAAATGTACAGTTAATATGGAAATTGAGATCGAATTGAGAAGCAGTCTTAAGCTGAGGGTAAATTTATAAAAAAGATTGGCAAGATAATATATTTATTATAATTTTGTTCCCCATCATTGGCGAGTATGATATGCTTGGAAGAATCGAGGAAAATTTGAAGTGGAACTATACAATACAAACATCCAAAAAGCTTTTTTTTTTTAAATTTTAGTATGAAAAATAAGTCCACGATAACTTTTGAAATGCAAAAAGCTGAAAACTGACACCCTTTCCTTTTCAGTGAAATTTATGGTTAACAGCATCCAGTTCTTTTTTCTTTCAATTATTAGAACAGCCGATTTTTTCCTGAGTCATGGCTACTGATGCGCAAATACTATTTATCTTCCTTCAATTCTCATTTCGCTTGGTTTTATTTGTTTAAAAATGAGTTTCTGGTGGTTCATCTATATATTTGCAAGTAAATGGATGCAGAAACCATGAACAAAATGATTTGTCATGTTTATGTTTACATTTGCCACGCCGATTATGCAGATGTGACAGTCTGCTAGTGTCTGAATCAATACTCGAACTTTCACTATCACGGACAACACTATCATAACCACTTTCAGCCCTCCTAGAGATAGCTGCAGGACTATGTTTAGATGTACGCGGAGTGGAATCATGCCCACTATCGTATTCTTCAGACTGTTTCTGATTTAATTTAATAGATGTTAAACCAGCCTCGATACTCATAATTTTCCTATTAATTCTTTCTGTTGAAGGAAGACTGTTTGGGGGAGTTAAAGGGCGTGTATTTTTGGCATCTTCTGTTGTGAGTGTCATATAAGTCTGTTCTTGAGCAGTTATGGCTGAAGCTCCATTTCCAGGAATTCTCTCCGATTCTTCTCTTAAATTCGGATTTGAAGCACCATCTGGGTGTCTTAAATGTGCCAAATTACCACCGTCTTTTACATATTTATGACAATATCTTTGAAATCTTCGACTAAGAGGTGGAACTGCAGGCGTGGGAGTTGTTAATTCTGTGCTGCTGATTGATAAATGAGCATCATCATACCAATTCTGTGCTGTTGCTGGTCTAGACATACTTACTTTACAATTTTCACAAAATTTTTCTTCATTTGGTACGTACGCAGGTTCACTGTAAATACTGCTCGTCTCAAGGCCATTAACTCCATATAGCATATCAGAGAGTGATAAAGATTCGCAACGAGTAAGGGGTTTTTGACTGTGATTAATCTGTTGATACATGTCTGAATTCGTTACATTAGCTTTGGCCAGTCTGTTTGAATATATTTCGTGTAAACGTGCTAACTGATTAAATTTTTGTTGCGAAGCTTCATCGAAAATACCCGTTCGCGGATAAGGATTATCAGGATCTTCGTAGTCATCACTATACAATCCATATTTTGGGTCGTATCGATGTCGTGGTAAAATTCGTTCCAAATCTGTATATACGGACATAGAATCCGTGAAAGTGGATACTACTGTTAAATTCTCTTGACTTAATATTCTCAATGGATGGTCCAACGGGTTTTCTTGGTCCACTTCGGGTAAAGGGTTCTCTAAAATACCCATACAAAAAGCTATATCCTCCTCGGTTACTTGTAGGCAGCAGTCTTGTGTAGGAACAGGCTCGAGCGGTTCTTCTACTTCTATAATTTCTAAAATCTCATCTTCATCACTACCTAAATTATCATCTAATTCGATATCGTGAGCACTTTGGCTGCAATATCCAGGATTCGTTAACAACCGTTCTTTCAAAAGGTTATCTAAACTTTCCAAAGAAACTTCTCTACTACTCAGAGGTTGAATGAGAGGAAGAGCGGGCGGCATTTCTACAGCTTCCTCATCGTCTTCTAATTCCTCTTCAATTGCTTTATTATTGCTATCAACATCTCTTTCTTCAGGTGTCTGACATTCAGGTATTGCATCACTGTTTATCTTTCCGCTAGAAAGTTTTAAACCTGTTCTAATGACAGATTCCTCGATACTTTCGTGTTTCTGAGTGTCGAGCGATTTTAAAACGTCCTCGTCGCAAGTTTTAAATTGAGTCAATTCTTTAAACGGTTCCTTAGAAGGTTTTTGTTCTTGAGTTTTAGTATGCAGATTTTGCTTACGCTGAATTTGAGACGTTTGATGTTCAACCCACTTTCTAATCATATTCTTCTTGTGGCTGTCCATATACCCGTACGTGTTGGAATTCTCTGCTTGCATAGGACCATCAATCCACGTCTCGCGTTTCTTCACGTGACAGGGCTCTTTCATTAGATGTCTCGCTTCGGCGACTTTCGATTTAGAAATACGTGGACCGTCGATCCACTGCTCGTCACTAGCTCCATTAACCGGGTGTTTTGCGCCATCTAAGGGTTGTGTCTTGCTTTTCGCGGACGGAATACGGCCCGGCGATGACTTTGGACTATTTGTATGCGCCGGCGAAGTTTTATTACTTTGACACGGATTTTTAATAGACGAACGATGAGTGGACGCTTTTTCTTCTGAAGCCGTAGGCTTTTGAAGTATAGGGACTTTACTCATTCGCTGTTCTACGGTAGACCCGCGTAACGCTTTACTCATAGAACATCGATTATCCCCAGAATTAAGACTAGGTATGTAAACGGGCGGATGTTCTCCGTCAGTGGCATCATCAGCGGGACCCACGTAAATTACAGTATCCGCTGACAGATCGCTACTCGAAGGGTCAGGTTCACTACTTGTGCCGGTCGTACGTGTAGCTTCTTCCCCGGAACTACCTCCTGAACCATTTCCAACCCCTGCTGATACGAATTTAATCCGTCTTCGTCTCATACGATGAATTCGTGACGCCAACTGGACAGTTGTCAGGGTATCCGAATAATTCTGAGCATACGGAGATACGTGAGCTATCATGGCTGCGTGGCACGTAAGCGAATTTAAACAATCCTTTAGCAGATGCGTTAACTTGTGTTCTTTATAGGGTAAATGTTTCTGACCGTTGAATATTGCGAGTAAGATATTACCGAGGCCTGACAAGGGGATTCCACCACTTGATTTTCCCCGTTCCGAATTCCCCAGGTCGAACAGATGCAGCCGACTTCTGCCTCCGGCGACTGAAACAATTTTTCAGTAGAGAAAATTTTCAGATAAAAAAAGCAGTTTAAGATACGCGATTCCGGGGATTTTGCAAGGAAATATACGACGCTAAGCATGCAAGAAAAGTCTGATAAGAAACCCAATTATAATAAATTTTGAAGAGCAGTGATCAGAGACAATTAGAAACTTTTATCTTTATCCTTACTGATTTTACTAAGAAATACTTTTATACACTCGAGAGAATTTTATATTAAATAAATTCTTACCTCCGCCTTTTCCCGCGACGCTGTACTGATAAACATGTAGAGTAAATAAAAGATGAGAATCACGAGTATCCTCTCGTGCGGGTGCCCTTCCTTCTACGGCGACGTCCAGGTAATGCGCCGCACGCTCTGCCGTGGGAACTCGAAGTTCACAGTGTGGGGGTTGATTACCAAATAGAGGATCATCTCTCAAATAAACTCCAGGAGATTGTTCAGAATCTAAAACAAGAGGGGTTCGTATGAGTAAAAAAAGAGAACATAATGTAACGCTATAACGCAAACAAATGACTCTCTTAACCTTCATGTATTTCACATGCCAGACGTCACCTTACACTCGGTTACAAATTTGTAAGAGCATATCTGTGAAAAGATTAAACATAAACAAAGGTAAAATGATGTATGAGACCTCAGAATTGGGTTCTCGCTTCATCCATCACCGTCAGAATAGCCATGAAAGTAACCGGCACGAATACGATGCCAGAAGTTCTAAAATAATCCGTTTTACGCGATCTGTTGTACAGAATGCAAGGAATTACAAACTCACGAATTCGAAATTCATATTAGACAGCGGAGAACGTTATCCCCGAACCCCAGTTTATGTCTTTCGTGTTACGTTACTTAGAATTTATGCGAGATTAGTTTTAATTAATTTAGGTAATTATCTTAATGTTGTACTTGGATACACAATGCAAAGGAATGCTGCACGACCGACCCTTTATTAATTAGTTGAATTCTGAGAATTCCAACTATTGTAGTATGTTATGAATACACTATATAACGTGATATTCTGCCTTTATTTACAGTGGTTTAACGTGCAAAACGTTCATTTATAAATGATACCATATAAGTACGGTATATTATACAAGTGACCGTTAACAAAATATTAAACTTGTGTGTAGGTATATACTATAATAGTAGGACGTCCAACGAGAGTCGTCTTATTGATTTTTACTTGTTCTAAAGCAATTCTTAGCTAAAACCTTAAAATGGTTCTTATCCAAAACAAGTTAATCGCTTTCAAATATTATTAGGTCAGTTTCATAAAAACCTTGATGAAGAAATTTATTATTATTCTTCTTAGTTACATCTGATATACTAATATAGAAATTTCTTGCAAAATTTAAATTTTGGTATTAATAAATAAAACGTTCATGTTGTTGAAAGCGAGATATTCAACATGTTTGCAATTATATGGGAGAAGATAAATTACCATTTCGTCCTGGTAATTATTCATATAAAAATCTAATCCCAAGTAGGTACTTATTTACCTGCAAACCAAGAATACTCTTAACCCTTAAGAATTTATGGAATGGCTAATAACTGTGACCATTTTTTCTATTAAACCTCTTAGAGGCCATCATATCATTGGGTTTACTATTTCCCATTCTGTTGCAGGATTCTTTAATCTTATAGTACGGGTTGTTTTCGTTTCCTTCTGCTAGTGCCATTGAGCTTGTAACAAAGAGCTTTTTGTAAGTACAGTAAACTTGTGCTGATTTACTTTCGTCCTAGTTTCTCTTTGAAATCTTTTTTGGATATTCTTGCACTACGAGTATTTATTTAGTAGTTTATGTTTTCATCATCTTAGTTGGTAATGAAAAGATCTAATCCCGTAAGATTATCTACAATTCAAATGAATCAAATAGGCAAATGACAATAATAATTGCATTCAGGCATTTTTGCATGAATGATAACAAACTCATTTCTTTGACACAAAACACCAAATATGACAAACATAGATAATAATAAATCGTTTAAATATTATTATGGGTAAATACGTTAATTTTAGTAATACTTTTAAAGTTGAAGGACTGCAAGTTATAAAAGAATTCAGATTTGGAATGATCGTTATATCATAGCACAATCTAAAAAAAATGGAATAGCCTGATATCTGGAGATGTAGTACAATAAACAGAAGCAAAGCCAAATTAAAAATTAGTAAAAACAAATAAACTAGACAGTAATAGGGTACTAAAGAAGCACGAGAAAATTTTAAATTAATGCCAAATTTGAGCGTGAAGTATTCCAGAGCAAACGTCTAACGATATCTTCTACAGATAAAATTAGAAAAAAAATGAAAGAAAAGAAATTAAGATTGAAAGAATTTTATTAAGATGATTCTTGGCACATAAAGCGTTTATCATTCTAAGAAAAATGTTCTTGAAGTAGCAAGAAGTTGTAAAACTTCAGAAATGCATGGAAAATAATAAGGAAAAATCTAGGGCCGGCGTCAGGCTTTTGGCCGCCCATGGGTGTTAATTGCAGCTTACTTTATATTTTTTTATAAAGCAAATAAGACAAACTGTACGAATATACAAATACAATTTCCTGGTTTTTAACAGCACACTTCTCAATTAATTATTTTTGGTTTTGCAGAATACTGCAGTCTTGTCAGACTTTGGTTCATGAAGGGCTCAAGTTTCTGCAAATATGCAAATTTTTCTAGACTTTTATGTTCTTTCTTTGTAAAATCCTAAATTTTCCCAGCCGTTCAGGTTCTTACAAAGCCTTGGACTTCTGTGAATCTTGCAGGTCTGCTGACCCTTAAAGATATCAGAGCTAGACACCTATTTCAGCTGTCTTGATAGTTATGCCACCGGTCTTCTCGTGTAAAAATAACAAATTTTAAAGAAGCCGCACTAGTGTAGGCCATCTTTAGGCCTTTCCTAATTTTGATATCGCCAACGTTGCCAACCCGACCAAATAAGCATCGATGGGGCTATTTCCAAAAACAAAAGAGATATTCAAGAAAATGTGTGAACAATGTTAGACCGTTGTTTCGCAAAAATGAAAACTATGGTAAACAAATTCAGTCTTAATAACAATTACTTACTTGTTCACAAATTTCTCATGTTATAGACTCAAAATTATGACACCAAGGGTCGATTGCACCAATGATTTGATTGCCAGTTAAAACTGATTGCAGATCAAAAACCGTACTTCACTTATGGGCTTTTGATCATTAATCAAATTAAATGACAATCAAATCGTTGGTGAAATGGGCCCTAAAAGTGAAGAGCAACAGCATATTTCTGCTTGACTTCAGATT
Source organism: Ignelater luminosus (assembly GCA_011009095.1). Classification (NCBI taxonomy): domain Eukaryota; kingdom Metazoa; phylum Arthropoda; class Insecta; order Coleoptera; family Elateridae; genus Ignelater; species Ignelater luminosus. Next base: position 23,290 of record VTPC01090956.1, read on the forward strand.
CTGTTACCATATCCAACTTTAATATCATGATTCTAAGCCTATAATGTCAAACAATTTGTGGAAATATCAAAAATTGACATTAAGATGTAATTGTTTTACCACAATGTACGTTTTCATGAAACGATTGCTTAATATTCTTCACTTCTTCATTATCTTTTTTGTTTTTGAAAATAACACCATCGATACTTATATTTTCAAAATCGTCTAGAAAAGTAATTATCAAAAATGTAACACAACACAGGGTGTCCCATTAAAAAAAACCCCTCAGTTGTCACCACAAAAAGTACTTGGAAACGTGGCGTATATTTAAATTGAGTTTGTCGTATTTAGCAATATCTTGAAATCTGGTACCAATCGCACTATTACAGCCATCACCATTGGAAGAATAATTCTAATCTTACTACATAAACTTATAGTAGCGTTGTACAATAACGCAGGCCATAATGATGGCTAAAAATGAATTTAGTGAGTAAGATCCGAAAAAAAGAGACTTTTAGTAGAAACCGGCCACCTTGAGTGGTCACTAGTCGGGCTTCACTTCCATTAACCTTCTTAACAGAGCTAAATGTCACTATGGTTCAGGTTACGCTCTGGCACAGGCCACTTTCGGTGGTTTCTAGTCGGGCTACGCCTTCTATTAACCTACTGAAGTGGGCCAAATGCCACTACGGTTCGAGCTACGTCCTCAAAGTGCTGCACCAAATAGGAAAAACACTCTGTGTTTTGGTGAGGTATAACGTAAAAAAGGTATAGCTCTGGAGTGGTGTACAAAGCAGCAATGGTGTATGTGTGTGGCGCACTTATATTTTGTTTGGCTTTTCTTTCTGATGCAACGACAGTCTTAAATAAAATAATTTCTCTAATGAAATTGGACTGTTAGTAGAAAGAAGGTGTTATCAACGGTCAGCTGTACTGATTTCCTATTAATTAAAATAATGATCATGATGAAGTAAGTGAAGAATACTTAGGGTATTATCTTCGCAGACCTCTATAATGTAGAATTTCTAAACATTTTGTACCTTGTTGATAGAGCATGTTGAATGATCAATACCATATGTGTACAGGAAACAATGGATTTTGCATGTAATATAGACAGGCACTCCCATTCTTATCTGTTTTTTCCAATTTCGGTTCAATTCTTTATCGATCAACTCAAGGTTTACTTCATTGTCATTTTACGTAAATGTTAGGTCTGTTACGAATTTTATTAATATTGTATGTTGTATGAAACAAATGTACAAATAAGAGTACGAAATACTATTATTATTTCTTTGGGCATGTAAAAAACATAAAATCTCTTAAAAAACGTAATTGACTCATCTCAAAAATTAGGTTAGCGTTATGTTAAACATATCTTTTATTCATAAAACACAATGTTATGCTAAATTCTTTTAAATTTAATATCGCCCATCCGTCACAGCATCCATAAACAAAATGAATGTCGGCATATTCATGATTTGAAAATGTAGCCATTAACGAACGTTAAAATGGCAAAAATAATGCAAGATAAACGTCAAACAAGAATCAATTGTAATGATAATGTCAAAACTATTCACCAGCCTACTTCCTGCATTAATTTTAAACAACAACAATGTATAATAATTAACCAAACCATTTCTTTATGGAAAATGCTACCGCCTATAACTCCTTTACTATGATTTTTGGATATATATGTATCAGGTATTTTCGACTTAAAATTACCCAAGAAACACACCTTTAAGCTATGGAAGTCGAGTTGCGGGACACCCTGTATACAAGGATCGTTTGTTGTTAACTGGTTCTTTGTTTTACTAATCCATCATTAATCTTTTGCCAAGAGTTGGATAATTTTCTGTATTAGAACGAGACACCCAGTATAGATTTTTCCAGTCTATTCTTAACTTTTAAAAAGACGTAGTATTTGCCGTTGGCTATATTAGTTTCCGGTTAGCCAGGAACCACTATTTTTTCTATGTTATACTAGTTCTAACATTTCCTATCTTGTTGCTGATTTCTCTTTCTAGTAGGACTAATTATATCTCGAAAGGTCCTAAAAATCTGTTTTTTATTGGTTTGCATTAAAATATTTCAATCTTATTCTCTTTTAACAGAAGGTCCACTTTATTTGAAAATGATTAGAAATTATTTTACACTTGTTATTCAAAATATTTATATTTCATTAGGTTGAATTATTTAACTTAGGTTTATCTTCCTTTGTCATTTTCCCTGGCTACTAATAAATGTTTCTTAAAATCGATCCTTTAACCTCCAACTTTTTATCATTAGAGGTTTACGTTTAATTATTTAAATATTTAAAAATCAAGTTCGAATTTTTTGGTCTTCAAATCCTTTGTTAGGCGTAAATACTGCTATCGGCTTATATTGATAGGAATTTTGTTAGTAGTATTTTAGTGTTAGGGATACATCTCTGTTATTAGGTCGGGTCTCTTATCATATGTCATCGTTTTCTACACTTGATGAATTTTCTTTTCCGTTACTTAATTTTAGCTTTAAGAGGTTTTCTTTTGTAAAACGTCCTTTGTTTTGTTTTAAGAAAAACACATTTTTCTATCCTGTTCTTTCGCAATAGGGGTATTAGGTCACTTATCTGTCCAATCACTTCTAGAATCGCTTACATCAGTGATTCTCAACCTTTTTTCGTCACGGTACACTTTTAATAATTTAAAAATTTGGCGGCACACTAACAATAAGATAGATTTAAAAAAATTTTTCTAAACTAGTATATAGTTTTGTTTGGGTTAAATCTAGAACCAGTCCAGAACTGTAATAGTCATGCGCATTGGTTCAGTCAGTTCCCGCTACGAAGGTGGAACCAGTCGAACTACTTGTCAGACGTCGCTTATGTATGGGTATTTGTAGTGGCGGCACATTTCAAAAACTTCGCGGTACACTAAAGTGCCGCGGCACAGTGGTTGAGAATTACTGGCTTACACTATTGGTAAGATTCAGGGATTATTATCCTTGCCAACTACTTTAGGACCTCTGTGATTAACCAACGAATTAGCGTTTTCACCGAGTCCGGTGTTCCGTGAATTCTCGAAGACGGCTTGCCTACGAAATTCCGTACGCTCTGACATTTTCTTATTTTTCCTTTTGTACAGGGTAGCCACCCTTTTTTCCCGATTAGCGTTGTGCCACGGATTATCTAAAGCAAGGCCGGCGCAACAAACGTATGAACGAGACAATTTTTTATAGGCGCCTCGGTGTGAAGAAGACAAGCGAAACTGGCATTAAAAGCACCACGTACCACGCACCACTCAAAGGTCCCTTAAGAAATCTGCTATAGGCGTCAAATATAAAATAGTATGCACGCAGTATAATATATATAATGTTACCTGTCAAAGCCAACTAATAAATGAAAAAATTAATTAGTAAATACGCAAACCGCAAATTTCCCAAAACCGTTTTTAGGCATCAACAAGGATGTGGTAAAATGTTGCTTGGAAATGTTTGGAAGTCGAACAAAAACCTTTTTGAAAATAAACAAGGTATAACTTGTCGATACTAAGGAGATCAAAAGCAATATTTTTCTCAAAATCGTTATGCTATGGTAGAAAAAAGTATAAAAATTTTGAACAAATCATTACGTAAGTGCACAAGTTCTAAAAGATCTTTTTTACAGATTATAAGTATAATTTAGCTTTGGCGGGCTTTGGAGCCAAGGTATTCAAAAATGAGCGATTAGAGTATTACCTAGTAAACAGCATGTGATAAGACAATAATTAACCTTATAAAAATGCCACATACATTTTATTTAGTGTTACTTTTAAATTTGGTTTTAGGCCAGCTCTATTATTAAAATACCCCTATGTACGTCGCATCGAAACGATAACTCGATTCCAGTTGAATATTTTCTAAGCGTCTACTCACCTTTCCATGCGAGCACCTTCTAAATTATTGTTTAGCAAATACAAAAAAATCTATAGAAAAAGCAATATTTACGTTGGTTGCAATAGCGGCATCCCACCAAATGACTTATGCACGAACCCTTAATTCATCTATACCTAGTTATAATAAGAAAAATTTGAAGGGATGAAACACTAGAACGAATTCCTACATAAAAAAGAGGTTTTGAATCTTAAGATATACAAAATTCAAGAGCATCCTCAATAATTAGTATTTTATCTATCCAGCTTAACGGGTGCAAAAATTTAAGATTACTGTTACTAATCGCATTATAAAAAATGGTTGATTAGAACAAACGAACAGATTACGAAAACCAAAAAAAAAAAAATGGAATAGAAACAATTTTTAGGCCCATAGTCAAAACGGATATGGCCCAATGAGATAACCTTTATAGATCACTGATAATAAACAGTAAAATAACTTTAAAGCTATGTGGAGCAGTTAAATTTAGAATTAAAATGAATATTTTGTAAAAGAAGCAAATACAGTAAAACACGCAAAGTAATTTAAAGGACGTGTTACTTCGGGGATAATATACTGTTGCACGACTATTACAACTGTGAAACATAAATAATGCTGAAGTTGGTAAGGTAAATGTTATCTCGATTTAAGATAGACTTTTTAGATTCTCCACGTAATAATATTTAATGGGATAAATCAATTTTGAAATAAAAACGAGATATAAAACCGATTGTGTTAGTATTTTGATTCATCCAAGATTGCACCATTGCGGTCATGTCTTTTTCCCGTCAGATTTCAATGCTTACAAGATAAGAAATATTATATCTGTAGAAATGAAATTTCACGTAGTATATATGTATATGACTGGAGGTTAGATTTCTTATCATCTCGAATTCCTATTCAGAAAAGTATGTACCCAAGCCAATCTCAATTTCCAACTACTGATTGACAAAGAAAAAATAAAATCTTATTACTTATACTTTTTTTTTGAAAGACGGAAGAATACGAACAGGGAAATTTCAATTATTTAGATTTTTGCTACATTACAATCGCAAATGAAAAATGAGGAGAATACTAAATTACAGTAATTTTCAAGTCACTGTTATCTCTGACACTTTCTTGGAGCTCCATATCAAATGCGGAAAGTCGCAAATATAAATGCAAGATCTAAGAACACGCTACGAAGCTATTTGCTGCAAGCTACTGCAGTGAGCTTTTAAAGAATTTCTTTATTCACGTTGTTATTAATGCATAAAGTATCTTCTGCATATAAAAGCGAGACTACCCACAAAGTCACGTCGAGGAAGAATCTTATTAAAGCAAATCGTATCAGGGTGTTACAAGGTGTCTTACATATTGTACAAATTGTAATAAACCAGACGACATCTGCAACAGATGTATTTTATAGCAACAGTATGCCTCGAATAACGAACTTGTAAATTTGATAAAAAAGCGCATGCAAGGGAGAGAGAATGGTTTATTAAAAAAATTTTCAGTCTTTATCCGAAAGTTATTAACGAAAACCAGCTGATTAAAATTCTTTAGACACGGCCAAATTACAGGAAGTTGGAAAATTTGGGGTAAAAATTAATTATTTTTTGAAGCCTTCATTGAATTAACAAATGTTGCGCTAGAATGAACAATTTCATTATATCGTATTTCCTGCAGTGCTCTATCTTTCTTTTTTTCCGGTTCAGTCTTCAAAATAAATGTTGTAATAGCTTAATAATTATATAATTCATAAACATTCTTTCATTAAGACAAAAAAAAATTGAAACGACTCAAAATGTAAAACTGAAATTAAATTGTTCTGCATTTGTATCCTTTCAAATTATAAAATTTTCTATTGATATTTAAGATATTCAATAAAATCTTATTAAATTATCAGTATATAAATACTTTTTCTTGCGTTCGTAACAAAGCCATACAATCGGATATTTTTACTATTTTTCAATCATCCCTGACTAATAAAGCAAAAATTAATAAGAGCAATACTCTGAAAGAAAAAACAAATAAACACTTTCCCAAAGTGACATCTAAACTTGCTCACTAGAGTCGATCGAGAAGTCACTGTAAATATTGATCTAAATCGCAATTATGCCCATCTTCATCTAGATCTACTACGAAACTGTTTAGACCGCAATAACAGTCCTCACCGAAACTGATTTTTCTACATGTGCAGAATTTTTAGAAAAACTTCTTTCAATTCTTTCCAACCGCTGATGCTATTCACTGTTAATTTTGTCAAAAATCTTTTGGAGAATAGATACTGTTCCACTTCAAACAAAAGAACTCGTACGAGTAGTTTGCAATCTTTCACTTACTAAAATAGAAGATAGGAAGAACCAAGGGTAATATGACCTAACAACATAATACAAATGCTATATTTAATATAGTAAGCATAACTACCAGTGCCGTAACTTCCAAATTGAGACCAGAGAAAAAGAATTCATGAAAGGCTGCTATTCTTCACATTTACGTAATTGGGATCAGAAATTTCAATGCGTCTTTGCAATAAGAATCTTCTTGACCTAGACATGACTCTTCAAAGTTCAATCACTCATTTCTTCATGATTTCCCGAATTTCAGCTGGACGCTGTTTACCCCTACCTGCTGGCATTTCTTGTTGAAAAGTTTTCGTTTTCCCTATCATTAATATCTGACCCATCATGGAGCTAAATATCTTAAATTAAATTCGTTTTCACCATTACGAGAGATCAACACTAAACAGGGAGTAGACCTTTTCTTTCTCTATTCCTCTCTTATCTGTAAGTCAAAGAGGTTTATCCGAATGAACGAAGCAAGCAGAACGGTAAATCGTCTTAGTGTAAATTCTTATTCAAAAAGCTCATCAAAATCTGTTATTGCAAACATCTCCAAAGAATGATTCTTTATCGTGCTTATTTAGATGTACAATACTTTCAATACTTTTGCATCCTTGCTTGTTGTAACTTCGTAAAGTTTGGGAACGCGTGCGTTATCTCACTTCTCTCCTACTAGCAAAAAAAGTTTGTAAACATATCCAACTATAGCTTCTTCTAAATTAATTTGTTAGCATTTACCTGAACTTGAAAGATGAATTTTGGCAAGATGAATTTTGGCAAGATGAATTTTGGCAAGATGTCTTTTAACAGAGCCATGAGTTCTTGCAGACTTCTATATTTATGCAGATTTCCAAAATTCTTTGCAAGGCCCTGCATTTCTATAAACCTCCAGGCTCTTACAAGTTCCAGAGTCCTGAGTTATAGCGACATCCTAGATCCTTATAGTTTTTTTAATTTATTGCAAATCGATGGATTCTTGTAGATTCTCAAAGCCAATTCCATCGTCATGTCCTGGACTTCACTTGTAGAAGAAATTCACAAGAAAGATTTTAAAAGGGCCTATTTTAGCCCCATGCATATAAGAGAACCTTTAGAAACGTATATAGATAAATTAAAAATTGGATTTCCAGAAGAAACTACAACTCAGACAATTATTCTTGTATTAAGTAAAGCAAGAGCACGCTATTTAGCATCTAATTCAGATTTTGCAGTCGTGCGACTTCTACAAAATATGTTTATAATCATGTTGATGCAGCTCAAGAATTTCCTGTTTATTCTTATTGGCGAAGGTGTACATTATGTAACTTAAAATTTTTCTGCTGCATACTTCTAGCCAATCTCGTTCGTTTTGTTTCTAAGTGTTTCAAATTTCTTAGTCTACATTAGAACATCTACGCGTCAATGAACTTTAAAAGGTGAAGCAAAATGGAGTTACTTTAGATATTAGTCAGCAAATAAGTATCAGAATTCATTTGAATCTCCAGGAATCTGAAGAATCAATCCGTCTTGTCAGTATTTATTGCTTTTCAAGCAACACATTGAGCCGTACCTGGACAAGCTAAAAAAGATAATTCTAGCCGAAAGAACACTTATTGGCGGAGATTTAAATGCAAAATCCCCCCTAGCTTTTTGAATCCGACCAAGCTGTAGTAAACAAACCAAATAACCCACACACTTTTGCATCCCCTAACGATATGTGGAAATATGCTTACACAACATATCACCAATTAGATCCTGTACAAAGCCCAAATCAAAAGTGACTACAACCACATCATCTATGAGTTCGCCGTCACAATACTGGCATGCGAAAAGCCAAAATGATTTTCAACCTGAATAATTTCAATAAAATGCCTCTAAACAAAAAAGTAGAGCAGTTCATGAGAGACCTAGAACGAATATTATAAGAACCTACACTCGAAAATACAGATTATCGGGTAGACGACTTACGTAAGGCCTACAACAAGTATGCATAAAAACATCACACCAAAAACTACCTACTACCAAAATCGCCCCCCCCCCCCCTGGTGGAACGACTCAGTTGAGTGAACAAAAAAGGAGGTGCACAGAAATTAAAAATATCTGTCTACATGTTGGTAAAAGGCAAACTGGGAAGAAACCCCACAGTAGAAATAAACAATCAAAACATTCAACGAGTGGTGACGAATAAATATTTACCTTGGTGTCCACATTGACATAAAACTGAGCTTTGACTTGCACATTCCACAGACAACAGCCTGAGCACTTAATATTAAGCATAGTCTGCAATAATACGTATTCCAAAAGTGGGGAATCCCGCTGCACACAGTTTGAACCGCATAAATACACCAAAGCAATAATTCCTATAGTTCAATATGGAATAGCGCCACAGATTGCAGATAGCCAGAACCCGTTTAACACTAAAAAACTTCTATGGGGCTACCACATCAGCTATCATGCGCTCGTACAAACCAACAGGGCAAAGAATTAGATATGCAGAACTGTCTACAAAGGCGAGCTGATGACCACAAAAGATTTCCCGAGCAAATTAGCCCGTAGAGCCCACCTCTGAAAGATAAGCACTTGTAAACGGCAAAAAGAATGAGACACCACCAGCAATAGAGAGGTTACCTACAGATTTCTGCCAGAAGTAACCACTACCATAGCAGCCCGAGATGATCCCCGGCGACGGTCATGTTGAGAGCACTGAAATTAGATGTAAAATTATTATATGTAAAAAAGATTAGATGTAAGTGTGGATGTAATAATAGTAATGGTGGTCGGTCGTTTTTGTTTTCATGTAAAAAATAATGTAATAAAAGGTGGATTGAGTAATAAGAAATAAAATTCCACACATGTACTATTATTTTTATTAGGTCAGTGTATTTACCAGCCATGGAGAGTTCAATTGCCCCTTGCACAGAATTAGGGAAAGGACAGATCCGTTCTGCGACGTATGCCAAGATCGAAACTGAAATGTCCCCCAATATAGAGTCTATATCTGCCTTGCCTACAAAGAGCAACGCCAAGAATTCCAGTAACACATCTCTAACTGGCCTATTCCAACTGCTGACCTTGAAACTTTGGCAATCAACAATCAAGTCATCGCAGAGCTACTACCAGAATTCGCGACGGCCAGACGAAACAACTCTCGCCGTCTGTCGCTAAATGATTTAACAGGAGCGGTTACAGAAGAGCAAAGCGATCCCACTAGCTCAACTGTTGACATGGATACAATCCAGTTTCAACAACCAAATAGAGGCAGTGACAAACTGAGAGTGTAGAAAGAGTAAGAAGTGCAGCAGCCAACTAAGCTAAAACTGACATAGAATTCGCAAAAGACTCAACAGGACATTTACTAAATAAGAAGATAAAAGTAAATAGACAGCTATGTTAGTACTTAAATGAAGTTAAGAATACACGATAAATAGAAAAGAACAAACAAAGACGTGATAAAATTAAGAAAAATGTGAAAGCGCTGGTAAAAAGTAACTGCAGAAATGCAATGTAAAATGTAGAAGTAGAATAACGCATAAATGCCTACGATATGCGACATGGATTGCCTATTTTTGGAAATCTAATACATTAGGATAAGATTTTTTATTCCGTCCAACACTGTTAGTAGATTGGATTTAATTACTGCTTGGCCTCTTACAGTCCAAAATGATAATTAGAATCAAACAAGGATGATT
>VTPC01090956.1:37199-169786 GCA_011009095.1 Ignelater luminosus
TGTTGAGAGCACTGAAATTAGATGTAAAATTATTATATGTAAAAAAAGATTAGATGTAAGTGTGGATGTAATAATAGTAATGGTGGTCGGTCGTTTTTGTTTTCATGTAAAAAATAATGTAATAAAAGGTGGATTGAGTAATAAGAAATAAAATTCCACACATGTACTATTATTTTTATTAGGTCAGTGTATTTACCAGCCATGGAGAGTTCAATTGCCCCTTGCACAGAATTAGGGAAAGGACAGATCCGTTCTGCGACGTATGCCAAGATCGAAACTGAAATGTCCCCCAATATAGAGTCTATATCTGCCTTGCCTACAAAGAGCAACGCCAAGAATTCCAGTAACACATCTCTAACTGGCCTATTCCAACTGCTGACCTTGAAACTTTGGCAATCAACAATCAAGTCATCGCAGAGCTACTACCAGAATTCGCGACGGCCAGACGAAACAACTCTCGCCGTCTGTCGCTAAATGATTTAACAGGAGCGGTTACAGAAGAGCAAAGCGATCCCACTAGCTCAACTGTTGACATGGATACAATCCAGTTTCAACAACCAAATAGAGGCAGTGACAAACTGAGAGTGTAGAAAGAGTAAGAAGTGCAGCAGCCAACTAAGCTAAAACTGACATAGAATTCGCAAAAGACTCAACAGGACATTTACTAAATAAGAAGATAAAAGTAAATAGACAGCTATGTTAGTACTTAAATGAAGTTAAGAATACACGATAAATAGAAAAGAACAAACAAAGACGTGATAAAATTAAGAAAAATGTGAAAGCGCTGGTAAAAAGTAACTGCAGAAATGCAATGTAAAATGTAGAAGTAGAATAACGCATAAATGCCTACGATATGCGACATGGATTGCCTATTTTTGGAAATCTAATACATTAGGATAAGATTTTTTATTCCGTCCAACACTGTTAGTAGATTGGATTTAATTACTGCTTGGCCTCTTACAGTCCAAAATGATAATTAGAATCAAACAAGGATGATTAAATCAAAATACAAAATTCAGGAAGAACCAACTAGAATTCCAGTTTGTAAAGGAGTGGTTCGAAAATTAATGATACATATCTAAATCAAAACATGATTCTTCAAAAAAAAAATTTTGTCATGAATCTTAATTTAAATAATAAGAAATTCCAAACTTTCTTTAATTATAATGATAATCAAGAGTTGAAATACTATCAGTACAACAATAGTGACAAAATGACTACGATAACTTGCAGACAAAGCGATTGCTACGAAGTGTGTTCATCAAGTATTTCAGTTACATTGTGTTTGAATATTGTGTAATTGTTGTATCTCCTAAAACATTTTTAATAATGATTAGCTTTTATTTAAATTTTTAAGTGCAACCCTAAGATCATTCTGTTGTAGTAAAACTATTTCCTTTTGCTTTCCCACGCTTAAAATAATGCTGTAACAAACACCAGCTTATAATCGAAGATTTGAAGTTCTTGCGATTGATTTGTTTGGTCCTTTGCCAGAAACTCTTACTGGGAAAATGAATATTCATCATTGAAGATACTAGATAGAATTGTTTGGGCTTATAAATGTGCTCGTACATTAGTGAATAAAGTGTATTGTCTACCTTGTCAGACTATGAGTGATAACGGTCCTTAATTTACTCCTGTTTACCACTCAAAAAAGCAATGTATTAGAACGCAAAAACAGAGACCCAAAACCTCGTCTTGTAGTGCTGGTACAAGACGATCATGCTATTTGGATGGAGACGTTGTCAACCATAAGATTCACTATAAATGCTATCAAGAATCAGGAAACCGATTATACTGCTTCGTATTTGATGCTTGAGAAAGAGAACTGAGAGTCTCAGATGAAGTTCAGTATGATGTACAAAAAGTTGTGCAGTCGACTACTTTTGTACCCACTTCTTGGAAAATTTTAGTCGAACGTAGAGTAAAGCTCAGGTGATCCATGACCAACAACAAGATAAAAGCAAGAAGTATGCCGACGAGCCAAAACAGCAAGGTTTTGATCTTCGTGAAAACGATTAAGTCCTCGTTATCAGTCATACCGTGAGCGAGGCACAGAAGTGGAACCGTGAAATCTCAACCCCGCCGTGACGGGCAGTATAGGAACATAAAGAAGATTTTTCCTATCACCTACCAAATAGCTAGTTCGACGGATCCCGAGAAGTCCTTTGGCAAATACCATGTTATGTATCTGCACTTCCGTCATATTACAGAAAAGAAACGAGTCCTGTGAGGAAGATCCGCAAGCGTGTTCAGTTGCGTAAGAGAAGTCCTCCTAAAGGTGCCCATCTTAAATTACCATAAAATAAATAGTTTACCAAAGAAATAAAATGTTTTAAGGGTACTACATCATCTTGTTTTCTAAAATCTTTATAGTACTGCGAATGTCGTGTTTGCGTTAATATTAGTATTGTTACCACTACATTCGTAATGCTTCATGTAATTTCATGTCGTTTGATTTCCATTAAAGTTATTTATCACCACAAAGTTCTTTTAATCAATACAAAAGTAAAAACCATCGAATCTTATTTTATTTAGTTGACATCGAAGCCGGAATTCTTATTTTCATTGAATACTGATGTATTTGCTTTAGTCTAACATAAAATTCAATTATGATGAAATAGGAAAAATATCAAATAGAACCTCAAGATAAGAACTCTCTACTAAAATATAAACTTGTACAAAAAAGCTGTAATCAAAAAATCCACCATCTGTACGCTACGCTGTTTCGATCAACGATAAATTAGAATTACCCTTTAGAGGTACAAGTGATGAATAGAATATTCTCTTCTGTTCAATAAGACGCGCAAAGCTATAATTCTGTAGGTGGAAATATTATTTAGAAAAATCAAAAAGTTACCTTATTATGAATTTTATAAAAAAAATATTTTTGTTGTTTAGTACAAGGATAAAAAATTTTTGCAAAGATATAATTACAGTTTTATTTTTATCTGAACAGTTATAATTTATGAAAACGGAAGTAATTAAAAATGAGTATCTCATATTTATTTTTTGCCGCATAAAGTTCACTTCGCATAAAATAAAATTCTGTTTTTATATGATAAGGAGTAACTATAATATTATTGTTGTATTTATAAATTGCTTACCATTAGAATATCCCGCAAGTAAATCTCTAAGTTGATTTGTAGGTCCGGACACTTCGACAGCAGACACTCTTACGGAAAATCTTGCCCCAGTTTTCTGCTTCTGTTCGTTGATGCCCCTGAACAGCCAGGAAATTGCGCAAGGTATAATACCCAACGTATTCGCATTTTCTGGTGTGCCCAACATGGTGTATGATTTGCCTGTAAAAAATAAATAGAGGAAGTTTAACGTCCGGACTAAATTTCGAGAAGGGTTGTCGAGTGGGTGGGATATATAGTGAACAACGCTGTAGCGGAATGTATTTGTAACCACTTTTGTAGGGCAGGTTGTTGATGGAAACAGTTGACCTGCCGATTGGTCCCGAGAGAGCCGTAACGGGGAGGGTTACCAATTATTTACGGGCAAATTGCAAATTCTAGAGGGCTACTTTTTAAAGTTGTATTATATTCTGATAGTAACATATTTTCGCCGTTAAAGAAACCGGAAGTTCATGGAGTTTATCACTCTCGGAGAATCTTTTCTAATAAAAGATTTAAAAAGGCCAATAACATATAAATTATCTGCTTAATAAAAAGCAGTTTTTCTATTCTTAATAAGCCCCTGTGAAGAAACTTTGAATCTGGAAAGAATGTTTTGACTCAATTTAATAAGTAAAAATTGTCCTTTGGCAATTTGTACATTACAAATTTAACTTTACTAAAACTAAGAAATAAATCAGGAAATTCCTTCGTGGAAGTTGCAGTTGCATTCCTTAATAGTGAATTCTTGTCTGTTGCAGTAAGGAATCTGGGTCAGAAATGTTTGGTATTTATTTCGTTAATGAAAAAGTCTTTAATTTCATACAGAAACAAAGAAGGACTGAAATCATAGTTATTTGTAATTTTGGAAATTCATTTTCAGTCTGCTCACTAGGAAAATTCTTTGAATACAAAAATATTTATCTCTATGACTAGCAACTATTGATGCAGATGAAGACTTGAATTTGATGATTCACCGCATTTTATTAATTTTTAACATTATTCTTAAGATAAAGGGGGATATCCGTTAAGACCAAATCTCGGCCCCCCTTGGAACCTAATCTTACGTGTACTGTTAGAAAGACATTTCATAGAAGTTTTATAATTTTGAACTGAATTTTTGTAATATCGATGTTTTACAATCCTATTTTCACCCTCAAAGTTAAGAATTTTTAATATTCTGTACTCATTATGAATTCATCGCTTTACTAGAGCATAAATATCGGTATTTATAAGTAAAACAAACCTACTTGGGATGCAATGCTATCTCAGAGACCAAGCACACATCCTCAACTTTTTCAGGCGACACATTCTACGTAGGCGCAGCCCCCTTTCCCTTAAAAGAAATGGGTATTTTGATATTCCAAACAATTGTGTAACGGAAAAACTGCAGTAATTATCTTTTTTCTAGTTACGCTCCACTTACTATATAAAAAACTGTACAAGAATAGTTGAAGCATCCTGAGTCGACGCACAAATGTTGGGAAATGGGAATGGAATGGAATTCATATAGACGGCAAACCCGAAATACCACAGCAGAGCTGCTACATGACTGCAACACCCCGCAATGCAAGCTTCTAACTTGTAAATATAATAATACCGCGTAATGCATCTTGCATTGTTTTGGTTTAAAAAGTACCTTAAATAAACTTTATACAATTTACCGTCAGTGAATTGTGATGGCATTACCCTGATAAGGTTGAACTCACTATTGTGGCGCGGTAAAGATATTGTCTCTCTATTTTTGAAGTATTTCAAGAGGTGCTGGATGTACAACTGGCCTTATAGATGTCAGCTGTGATTTTGGCAAGATCTTTCATCGTGAATCTTGGAAAAGTTACCAAATCTTCAAAACCAAGCGTTAGCCTATCAACAAATAGTACGTGATTATCTTGAAAGGAGGATTGTCAACCGGTATCATTAATCATGAAAGAGTTTAATACCTGCGCATGGTTGTTATCTCAATTTGCAAAGTAAACTCCGTGTTCATTGAGAATGACAAAATCACAAAAGTCATTGGTTTTAAGAAATTGTAATGTTTTTCCATGGAGTATGTCTTGCGTTGGAACCCATAATCAGAGGATTTCTGAATTTCAATGTAAGTGCCGTCACCGATTGTTACAATTTCTTTCTCTTTAGCTCGAGTTAATACAGTTGATAGTATAGTACTGTTGCAATCGAAATCCAGCACATGTTTTGTGATGATATCCCAGGTGAGATGGCATAGACTTTTCTTCTAGGGCTTCTCTAACACCTTTGATGGGATCACTTACTTTATCCCATGGCAAACCAAATAAATTGCCTAGCACAATCTGTGAAGCAGCATCAATTATTCTATTGTTTGAATTGTGCATTTTGTTTTAAAGGACACTATAAACACACTCAAGTTATTGCTTGTTAAGAGTCAGCCAGTTATTCACTGAGAGACCCTTCTTTGATGAAGCCTTCAATTAAAAACTCGGAATAATTATACTATATTACAAAGTGCTTTACTTGAGAAATTTAAGGTGCCAATAAACATTTTTTCCCCTATATTTCACTCACCCGAGAAATCCTTATATTTCACCCTGGCTATCAAACATGCAAAATTCAAAAAGTACATGAAAGGCAGCAAGAATGTGTTAAATTGCATATATAAGTATGTCAGCGGGCGATTCAAAAACTTAACTAATCTTCACAAGAAGTAATTTGAGAAAATGCATAATTCAAACAATAGAACAATTAAAAATGCTTTAGTAATGTTCCTTATGGTGGTACGGAACAATCTCTTACAGAGTCTGAGAGGTAGTTTACTTGGCTTGCCACAGTTAAAGTGAGAAATGTCACTGGAGGAGTTAGGTCCTACCGAAATCACAAACTGGCGTCTACAATGCCCCATTATAAAGGTCGCTGGATAAGTCGTGCAATACACCTGTTATTTTCCACGAAGAGCCACAAAGTTGATATCACTGCGTAGTAGTAACGTAGCCACATGTAAAGTTTGGTTAGCTTGTCTCAACACGTCTTTAAATACGGCAGGTTAGACGATTGTGAATACGGCGACTTGGTTAAGAGACAAAATTCGTACAGTTATAAAGTATAACTTTTTGAGAGGACTGTCAATCGACGAGTGTGTGGATGAACTAAAAAACGTTATGGGTGATGACTGTCCTCATCAGACAACCGTATTTCGTTGGTACCGAGAATTTCGAGGCGGAGATTTTTCCACAAATGACAGACCGCGGTCAGGGCGTCCATCCGACGTGGTTACTCCAAAAGTCATCAATAAAGGGTCGAATTTAATTACAGAAAACAGGCGAATACTTTATCGTCAGATCAAAGAAACATTAGCGATTAGTGCACCGAGTGTTCATAAAATTCTACATGAACATTTAAAAGTGAGGAAGGTTTGCATATTTTGGGTCCCTCATTAGCTTACAGTTGAACAAAGGGCATGTAGAGTGGTTTGGTGCAAAAAATGTTAAAAGACTACGCAAACCGAGCTCCACGGTATTTAAATAACTTCGTTACGGGTGATGAAACTTGGTTATATTATTACAATGTCAGATCAAAGCGTAAGAATCAGGTGTGGTTATTTGAAAACGAAGAGGCGCCAACGGAGGTGCGTAAATCGCGATCAATAAGAAAGAAAATGATCGTTGTGTTTTTTACAGTTACAGGTATTTTAAAGAGAATTGTACTCGATAGTCAGCCTACAGTAACAGCTTCTTGGTACTTAAATAAATGCCTTACTCAGGTGGTTGAACAGCTGAAGAAACTTCGTTCCCGTTCAAGAATGGATACCTGGCATTTTCACCACGACAATGCTAGACCACACGCAGCGCGATTAACGGAAGAATTTTTGGAAAATGCTGGTCTAAAATTGCTTGCATATCTCTCCCTTTCTACTAGTGAAAGACAAATTAAAAGGCCGCAAGTTTCGCGCCCACGAGGAACTTTTAGCAGCGTGGGACCAGACATGTCCAGAGCTTTCAGAATCAAAACGGCAGGACATTTTTAACGATTGGTTGTGCAGATGAAGAAATGTAGAGATTGTAAGGGTGATTATTTTAATGGAGAATAAATCGATAAAATTGTATTGCAAAACTTACCTAGTAACCTATTACATCCAGCACCGCTTAAAGCACGTCGAAATTAGACGAGACCAATATGTTTACTGTCGCCATACTAGCGAGCTCAACCTCATCACGTTTTACCTATGGTAAATTGTATGAAGTTTATTTAAGGTACTTCACAAACCAAAAAGATGCAAGATGCATTTCGTGGTATGACTGTAATTTCAAGTCAAGGGCTCGCACTGCGAGGTGTTGCAGTCACGTAGCAGCTCTGCTGTATTATTTTAGGTTTGCCGTCTACACGAATTTCATTACATTCCCAATCCCAACGGCTCAAAATTCTTCAACTATTCTTGTACAGTCTTTTGTGTAGTAAGTGGTACTTAAAAAAGATAATTCCTGCAGTTTTAATGAAATGTTTCGTTACAGAATTGTTTGGAGTAAGAAAATGCCTGTTTCTTTTAAGAAATAAATACAATAACGTGTTCTGTACTGTTTTATAGTTATACAAACTATAATTCTTGATGTCATAGTATACAAATCTCCGTTACACTTTCATTATGGCACTAGCACTTAACTTGTTTACGAAACGAAGCAAGCAGTGTGCTGCATTATGAGATCCAGAGTTTATGCCGTTTCTTCGATGACCTAGTAATGTTGCGTTATTATGTGAATACACGATCCAGTCTATCATAGAAAAACACGTTGTGGTAAGGAATATTAAAAGCATTTATTGATGTCTGTTTTATTAATTATTGTTATTGTTGTTTCTTCAATATTTCAAGAACAATATTTTGTACATGTTTGTTACATTCAAGTGTTTAGTATTTTACGCAGTTTTGTATTTGATATCTTCATCAGAGGCTAAACCACTTCTCTGAAAAAAAAAATTGTTACGTCCCTGAAAAATTAAAAAGTGTTTCTATTTTCGGAATTAACAATCGTTTTGATAAAGAGTTATTCTTACATTTCTTCCATATAATGCGTAATCTTCCAGTAAAATTAAACTTTTCAACATCTTTCCAATTCAACGACCTTATGCTAAAGTCGTAGGGTTTTTTCTATCCCAAAAAAGGGATGCAATATTTGCATTGCGTTTCAATATACCAATGTACCTTCTAAGTTCACTTCTTTTAAGTATAAAAAAAGTATTAACGAATTTCGTAAGTTTACCAAAACGCGCGTATAATTGATTTATGGCTAAAGCTATTTTGGAAATATTCGACTATCATCACTGGCGTCTATTGATTTGGCCCATTTTCCCCACTTTGCCATTTAAGAGTAAGTTATCTACGAAGTGCACTGGGGAATCACCAGCCATTCAGATCTGTTGTGCCGTTCAGGCATATCGGTCCGTTTGAGCCTTTCGGTCCTGCTCGGCAAGGCTTCCCAGGCTTTTCGATCTAATCAAAAAGTTACCAGGACTTTTTCGGGTCGCGTTGAGTTTATTCACATTCGGGTCAGGCCGAGTCCAGCCTGGAAATTTCGGCCCGTGCAGAGCCCAACACGTTCCTGAAAAAGTCTCTATTCACTGCAGGCAAAGATTAAAAGATGACCACGACGTAGTCAGGCTGAAGAGGGGGTCTAATCTTATTTTATCCTTTACTTTTCTATAAGAAAATCCTTTCAATAACCTTCCAATTCTATTTTTCTGAAGTTAATTTTTTAAAATGCTGATATCAGTCATTGAACAATAACCAGTCACTGTCTACTTCAATTGAAAGTCTTTCTTCAATCATTTGGTACATGGTAATGGCTAATGCAAAGTACAGGAAAGCGACTGGGCGATTTGTTTGCACTGGAATCGAACCCCTCCAGTCCCTGAACATCAATTTTGGTCGTTCAACTCTGTGTTGGAAAGGCATCCCAACGCAATAAGCGTCTTTTGCAGGTCACCATGATCGAGATAATGTACTGGAAGTAACAGCCAACAAGAACCCAGAAGACGATCTTTTAGACATTTAGTGTTTTAGTGCTGCACCTGCTTGGTAATAAACTAATGCACGACCACCTTTTTTTTTTTGTTTTTGTGAAAGCAGATACGGTTCCATATCTGTACACGTAACGGCAATTCAATGGAGTGTGAATTCTGCTGACCCAGGGACAGAGCAACTGTCTGTACAGCTTAAGAATGCCCACCTGAGTATACTGTAATTCAGTACACTTTTTGTACCTTAGTGATGTGTGGTTTTCTTCTTCTAAATAAATAAATAAACATAAGCTTTTTAAGTTTATAAGAACTTTGCTTAATTTTTTTGTCCTACATTTCATAGTCACCTAAAGTCTAAGAAGCGATTAAATAAACAACATATACAATGTTGATCAGGTGTGCAAATGCAAAAAAAACATCCGTAAGACGCCAGTGCTTGATAACCTGGTCGACTTTTTGATTCTGATATAATTTCTATTAATACAACAAACTTGATAAAAATTCTGTTTGCTTAGAAATAAGAATTCATCTTCACTGTGATTTGTTCAAAGTACCTCTTAATCAAGAGATTATCATACAGGGAAGTTACTGCAACAGAAGTCCTAAGATTCGAAACAATTATTTTAAATCTACTTAACTTTGATTTGGGGATTATGATAAAGATTACCAACTTTCACATGTCTCGATATTTCTAAAATTAATGTTATTTTTCAGTTTTTGTCCAGAAAACCTAAACCATCAGGAATATTCGTTTCCTATTTATTTTTTATAATTCTACATATCGGTCATGGTCATTTAGAGGAAAATACCACCATACACGGTACATGAATGAAAAGGAGAATTTCAAGTTGATACGATTCCTAAAAAATACTGAGCTGATTTTCAAAAATGCGTAATAAATACGTAGTTTCTAAAACAATGTGGACTGCGTGTCACAAAAAAGTTTTCACAAAGCTCTTATACTAGTAATGTTTAGTATCAATTAAGTTAAAGAATATCCATATATTTTCCGTTTAATTATGTTAAAATACGATAACACGTAATTAACATACGCACAATGGGTTGCATTCTTCAGGCGTTAACGAACGGTGTTGAATTCTTTTTTGCAGCAGTTTCAACTTCTAATAGAGCGTCTTGCATTAAAATTATTGTTAATAAATTTTAATTTAAAACGATAATAATTAATAAAGCTTTAATTCATTAGAAACAAAAGAGACAGCGCTCTTTAATCATTTCCATTTAGCAATTGATAATTTCTAGCTAATTAAGTTCGCAAACAGGGTTGAAAATAAGATTGATCTTCCTTCATTAACCCCAATTTCCTAACAGAAAAACATCAGTAACCGAGCTGATACTTATTAGTGAAATTAAACAGACTATGATTAATACTTCTGTCTTACGGTAACTTCCAAGTTCCCTCCTCTATAACTCAAGTCTGGTCTCTTCGCATTTTCAGCGAACTTTCCGAATTGAGCGTCGATTTAGGAATATCTGTAATCCTGTATAGCAGTAAAGTAGATATCTTCTTTTATAGGGAGTATTTATTCACACAGAGGATTAGGGGCTTATCGGCTCTTGAAAAAATGGCGAAACCAATATAGCATTTTGTATGCATGCACTGCTTTGCTACGTAAAGGTTTCATCAAATTGCAAATTTTTCACGTGCTTCACACGCATTGTTCGATTTTATACATGTAGTTTTTAGGAGCCATATCCACGGCCCGACCGAATATTGAAATTCTTTATAAGCGCGTTTACCGTACGTTTCTCCGTGTTGGGATGTTTTTGTTAAAAGTTATTTGGCCTAAAATTTCTCGTATTACGGTTGCGTATAGAGTTAAATCGAGTAGTTCGCAGCCAGTAACAAGATTTAAATATAAGAGGGAAGAAGTTTTGCTTCCGAAGGGTAACACTAGTTGTAATAACCCATTTACATGCAAACGCGATTCTAGAAAATGCAAAAGCTCAGCCGACAAGGCGATCCGAACAGAAGTGTCGCATCACATTTTATTTTATTTATGGAGACTGCTTTGTTCCTGTCATAAACGGTGGCATTTTCAGCTGGAGATATTGCAATATTCATCAAGATGCATAACTATTTTGTCTTAATATTAAAACAACCATACTGTGCAATATGCAGAATTGTTTGGTTTAATAATAAAATACCTTACGGATGTACTATACGTCTGGTGTTAGATACGAGATGAATATTTCAAGAATCTCTTATTATCCATTCAGTTTCAACGTTTGATCCTTATTAGGATATGTTTTATTTTTGGTAGAAACAACCCCAATCTAAATTATTAATAAATAATATTGTCACGGCAGGGCTTGCTCATCAATAAGACATTATTTAATCACTCAGCTTGGCCTGCAAAAGGATAGCCGCGACATGGGATCGTTTAGTTAAAGATAGGAAAGACATTTCAAAAGTACAATACAAAAATAAGGTATAACAGTTTATTAACACACAATAAAAGAAATAAAATAAGTTACAAGAAAACTTACATTGTTGCTGGTTAGGGGTAGTCACACACGACTCGATTAACACTTAATAATATAACCCAAATACTGACTGGCTAAAGCCCATGTCAGAAGCTTTTATTACTTCAACCCCTCCTGTTAATCTATTGTGTTCCCGTAACCATATTTGGTTAGTGGACGCCTCAATGTATGAAATCATCATTAGCTCAAGGTTTAATTAGATATAAAAAGATATCGGAAATTATACGTAAGTCGCGGTTTCATCTTTCCCGTGACCATTTAGAAGAAACGCGTGTATTCTTGCGGGTTATGAGCTAGAGACATGTCATCACCGTTGAGGTTACCTAAATATAAAGTGAGATTACACAGATAACATACATAAAATAAGTAAGTATGACTAACATAAGTAAATATGCATTCTATGCATTGTATTTCCTAACAATATACGTATCTATATATTAACTGCTACTATCATATTGATCACTAGATAAACTAGGTACTTACTTATTCTCTACTACTTTGAAGAAACCAATAGGCGCCATTTAGATTCGTTCCGTAAGTCTCTCTCTAACCAAAATGGTCTTATCATCATTTGTGTCCATGTCTCCTGATATGAGTAGAATAGAACAGTTATGTTGTCCGTCTTACTTGGTTCTTTTCTCATTCGTCTCAGGATTTATTTTGTTACAAATATATTCCTGTTCAAATAGTCTTCAGCTTCACAGTTCACACTAATCTATTTTTCTTTTTAAATTAAAACGTACATGAGCGTAGCCGTAATCTTTAAATGAGGACCTTTTTAAACGGATGAAAGCTAATCATATCTTTTTCTAATACAATTGTCGATCCATCGTCAACAATATCAATATCAGTTTTCGTTATCTCATGAAGAGTACTGTAATAGTATTAAACCATATTTAAATTGATCTCAAAAGTTCAAAAGTGTCCTAATAATGGGAATATTCATATTAAAATGATGAGTTGACAAAAATGAATTATTACGTATGACAATTACACCTAAGTAAATTCCCGGTTGAAATTCTAGTATGAGGTACCCAAACCACCAAACCATCAAGCGAAGGAATGGATAACACAAGATGTAAGCAAAAGAAAATAGCAGAATCCTTTTTCCTGGCTGAAGGCGCAACTAAAAGAAGAACATACAATGCGCAAGACAAAGGTAAAGAGATTTCCTTATTCTCAGAATGAACAACTAATTTGGCAAAAGAAGTGGTTCTTGCATCTTTTTCGTAGAATGCGTCATTTTCTAGTAAATTTGGAGTTTTCAAAGCCTTTTAAGTTCAATGGCCTTTGGCAACGTCTCAAAAACATGATGCAATTATCTGACAGGCGCATTCCTTGAAACATTAAACCATTTCTGTCATATAGCTTTTTTTTTCCTCTAAACTTTCCTAAACTTTCGTTTTCTAGATACGGGGTGTCATAAAGAGAAAAAGTTTTATTTTAAATTTCTAGTTTCCTCAAGAATAAAATGAGATATTATTCCCAGGCATGCCTAGCCCATCCCCAATTCTTAATACCACGTACGATGGTAGACACCTTAAAGCAGTGATTCTCAACCACTGTGCCGCGGCACTTTAGTGCACCGCGAGATTTTTGAAATGTGCCGCCACTACGAAAATCCATACATAAGCGACGTCAGACAAGTAGTTCGATTGGTTCGTTCTACCTTCGTAGCGGGGACTGACTGAACCAATGCGCATGACTATACAGTTCTGGACTGGTTTTAGATTTAACTCAAACAAAGCTATTACACTGGTTTAGTAAAATTCTTTTAAATCTATCTTATCGTTAGTGTGCCGAAAAATTTTTAAATTATTAAAAGTGTATCGTGACGAAAAAAAAAGGTTGAGAATCACTGCCTTAGAGTAACAAACATTTGGAAAGCTTCATCCCGATTTTGTTCTTGAAAAAATATTGAGAAAACAAGAAATTTTAAATAAAACTTTGACACCCCGAATCTCGGAAACAGTGCACGTTAGGGAAAAAGGTTATAGGACAGACATTCTTAACTTTGGTGAGGAATGCGCCTTGCAAGTATTTGCACTCATTTTCAAAATACTATTTCTTTAGCTATGATGACAGCCTTCTCTTCGTAATCAGCTAATAAATACTCGCAAATACCGTTCATTATCTTCTTGTAATTCACAAAACATATAAAATATAGTTACAGCAATGCTTTTCTAATATGGAGTATAAACAAGTTATAATTACATCCTTACTTTAACGCCTTAGATTCTTGTTTAATTAATAGTCTCAATATAGGCAGCAAAACCAAGCACTGTGTAACCTTTTAATGTAATTTGATGCACTACTAAAATAACAATGAGTTATTACGCGCAGTCTGGACATGGATGCCAATGCTATTAAAACATTCCATATTTACTCGAAAATTACAAAGAGTATAATATACTGAAATCAGAAATGTAAAGAATATTCCTTTGGTTAACTCAAGGTTTACTACGAAAAGCAAAGTCTACATTCAAACCCTTTTCAATATAACTCTGTAAAAGTACTTTTTCAATTCAATCTTGTTGAATAAATAAAGCAACGATAAAATCACAACTTACCAAGTCCAGCATGTCCGAAGCAGAATAGACAGCCGTCTGTGCCATTGATGACGGCGTGGATGACATCTGTAAGAGCGCTGGAGCACACCTCCGTCTGCAATCACATCACTCTGATCAGCACGTATTTCATTACACTTCTCAACTTAACTAATAACTGGAGTGTTTGCATACATAAAGATCAGTCGAGAGATTATAGCCACATCACTCTAAGTGGATGCATACCGACATAATCATTAACATAACATAACGCTACAGGGTGTACTAGTTTATTACCTGCGATAACTCGTTTCATTTACGTAATGACACAATAAAATTTTCTCATTACCCTCGCATTTCATGTTTCACTTTTTTTTTCTGTCGTCGATAAAAATCTTTCCAGTAAGCAGAATACAGAATAAAAAGAGATATACTTTATATTCTTTTTCTTAATCCAAAGCACTTTATAATTGTTAGAGGCAAAAGAAAATTTAGAGATTAAATCTTATTTACAGTTCAAGAACGATGTGAAGCGTTTATTTTGACATTGACGTTGATTTGCTATAAAACACGTCTTGTAGTAATAGTTCTGCAAGTAGGAAGAGCGAAAAGGAAGGTAGTAATAAAGAGCATCTGTAAAGGTAGAGCGTGTCAGCTAATGACGAGAGGTTTATCACGAGGTCTCCAAAGCAAGCTATGAAAATACGCCCGGTACGAGATAAGTGTTTATTGCAAATTTGAGTGAAAACCATAAAAAATCTTGACTTCCAGCTATAAAAACAACATTACAAAAAATACTATAAAAAGAACGTGAATTGGGAAGTTCCCAGTAAGTGCCGCACTTAAGAATCTCGGAATCTTAAAAAGATTGAACAAGACTTCTACATTTGTGTCCCCCTGCAGTTTGATTGTTTCCCGGAGTATGAGCGAGACAAAAATCCGAGGGTGCAATGCGACACCACGGTAAAATAATAAATTATGGTTAAGTTGCACCCATCGAAGTAAGTGTTCTCACTTGAAAATTCATTAGCGAGAAAATAAAGAGACGTGTAGAACTTTTACTTTGCCGAGGAGAATAAATTACGACAAAAGCGAGTAACAAAATTTTTTTGTTTTGTTTTCATAATTGATATTTCTAATTGTTAAGGGTGTTTTGTGTTTACCACAGAGCAGTAAAGTTAGAAATACTTTGTTGGAAATAGTTTTGTGAAAGTTCTCTAATCGTATTAATGTATTCAGAGCAGTGAATGAAAATATTTCCATTGGAAATTTCCCTCTTACTACCAACTGACTGTTTATATATACAAAAAGTAATCTTCAGGGATGTGTTGCTTCAAAATACTTTGGTATTTGGCAAATGCCATAAATAGTTAAAAACCAAAAAGATGAAAAAAAGATAATAAGCCAAAAAAGCATAAAAAATAAGTATGTTTAACTGTAAGACCTCTTAAAATTGAATTTTAGAAACATACATATGTACATTTTTATTATTCTTGGGTAGGTATGGCATAGAAACGATGTAAGGTGCAGTTTTTTCAAAAAAAAGTCTGGAACAACTAATATTCCATAATGTAAATATGGTTTTAAAGAACTACTTAATTATACCTTTGAGCTATTCAAATTAATTTTCGCATGCTTTAAAAACAGTTAATTTTGACACAAAGAGAATGCATACTCTGCCTGTCATTACTTGTGTAAATTTCATTCCAAATACTAAAAAATGAGTGTGAGGCTTCGACTTTTCGAAATATTTATTCTATTTTATTGTGGCTCCAGCATCTGTACTTTTATGTAGATTAAGAAAATTTTCAGGTACGTTTAAGTTAGGTAGTTAGGTTAGAAGCTGTAGTTAGATTTATAATAATCTCTTAAAATAAAATGCACTTAAGCTATATCAAAAGAAAACACAAAGAATTAACAATAAATATTGACTTTAAACAACGGCTTAATTCTTGAGATATGCAATAAACAACATAAACTCAGAAATGCCTTCAGAATCTAATTCAGCATTTCTGTCAACAGAGGCGTAGCGCTTAACTTGAATTGTCGATAACAAATTTGTTTTAGTGACCTTTGAAAATATAATGTGAAGCCCGTTTCACACGTTGTTAAAAATGCAAAAATCGTTCAAAATACGTATTCCGAACTTTTATACCCAACGGTTGAGGGTTCGATTCCCGGCCGAGACCCCGAGATTTTTCACGCGAGAAAAATGTGGAAAAAGATGCCATACTCCGGGAGGTATGTACAGAAGTGGATTCCGTGTAACTACAATGAGTTGCACGTTAAGAATATCTGTCGAGGTTGAAAAACCTCGGGTTCGGTTAAATTCTAGTTGGTGGCGAAATGATCCTAGTAGTTGAAGCCACGAGGTTCAAGAGAGCCGCGACCTGAAGCCTCAGCCACAGAACAACAATAACAATAAAACAATGTGGGACCAATATCTACAGACGCACAGTTCAGGCTAAGAAGCAACCAAGAGACTAACAATATACAGACATTCACAAAGACATTAAGAAACGCAGATTAAACTACTACGGACACACCAAAAGAATGAAACCAGACAGACTCACCAAACAAATAGTTGAATTCTACGAAAACCGAAATACACCAAACACTGACACCATTATTTAGATCGTGGAAATCAAAAATGATCTAAAACTAGTAGAAATCATGCAGGGAGATATCCAAAACAGGGAAATCTTTAGACCCAAAGTTCACCAATGGCAAGTTGACCAAGAGGAAAGACCGGAATAGAAGATTGGAACGACTTGGATGGAAGAGAGAAAAAAACACTCACAGCTTGAGAATGAAAGAAATGTGGACAAAAAGAAAAGCCAACCAATGGCTCTAAGTACTTTGCGTGGTGCTAACGGGGCTTATTTTCATCAAGAAAAAGAAAACAATGTTGTTCACAACTATAGGAATTGCTCAAAACAAGACAAATCTTAATTATCATCACCGCTATGTTTCTTTTGTTAAGATATCTGTCAAATTCTCGTTCAATCTTGGAGTAAGTCTCCCTAAATTCTTTATACATAATCTGTCCTCGTAGTCCAGTGACCCGGTATTTAAAATGTAAGACACAAATATGTATAGATCCGGTAGTAATCAATAGATAAAATCAAATCTCGCATTTTCTTTTTTGGATTCGTTGTTAGTAGACATCACCTTTACAACACCAACTTCAATTGTCTCAAACCACCCAAGTTTTTCAGTTTTTTTCCAATTAGACAATCAAATTGACTGTTTTCGGAGTATCCGATGAAAAAAGTCATCTTGCGATCATGATGGCCAGCTATGATGGTTCAAAGGTGATCGAAATTCGAATTCCCAGAATATCAAAACACATAAAGAAGATCGAAGATTGTCCAAACCCGCATCATATTTTGAGTCATTAAGTGCCATTCTCTACCAAAAAAGTCTCCATCTCGATAGGATGTTTCGTTTCAAATTGCAGGAATAGAAGTGAAAAAAAAAGAAGTTCAAGCACTACCTGCATCAGTCTTACTTAGAGACTCTTTCTTGATACATATCCAAATTTCTGGCGATCGGTGCATGTTTCTTTTTCGATATTTTTGCAAATGGTAAACTCGCTGATCATCTTTTGTTTTTATGTTCAGAACGTAACAGAAGATCAGGCGATTAGTGAGTCCCCATTACAACAGTGTACTTCACGGTTGGCATAGTAATGCGTAGTAATTCTAGCTACCCTAAATCAACGTCTATTTCCTGGTTACCAATTGTAGCAAATATCCATTCTCCAGAAATACGTAGAAAACATATTAAGTTCCCAACACTGAGTTTTCAGTATCAGAAGGTTTGGAAAATTTGTCACCATCATGAAAAGAGGACTACCTTAACAAGAACTTTAATGTTACAGATGCATGGAAGACATACTGCGAAAGTAAAAGAAGAAATTTATTTAACGGTAATTTAATTGAAGGTCCTACACAAGAGATACCTGGAGTACCTTAAATCGTTTTAGGACTGGCCAAGCTCGATGTTAATCCTTTACTAGTTACATCAATGGAATATAACCGATAGCTTAGAGCGCACTTGCAAAAATCCAATGGATTCTTTGCGTCCAATGTATGTTCCGCCTCGTGTCGCAATACAATATATATCCTCATGAATAACAGTCATTATGTGCGAGTTTAATACGACGTTTTATCTGCGACTCTAATTATAATGATAATGACAGATACGTATTTTATAATCTATAAAACATGGGGTGTGTAGTGAATGGGATTGTGCATCTATAGTTACGTACATAACAATTAGAGAATCGTACATAAAAGTAGCTTTTAAGCCTAGGAATTGAAGCGCTGCTTATTTGCGCTGCAAATATTGCGTCCTGTTTTTGAGACATTTAGAAAAAAACCTAAGAGGTTAATATAAGGTCGTTGAATTGGAGAGATATTGAAAAATTCAATTTTACTAAAAAATAATGCATTCTACTGGAAAAAGGTAAAAGCAACTTTTTTTTATTAAATTCCACATTTAATATTGTATTGTATAAATGACAGACATTCACTCAACTCATTTTATTGTGATAGGCATGTGCTCGTATGCCTCCTAGCAGATACCGCCCCCGAGTATCCATAGATGTGCGTTTGATGTTGAAATTAAGAGAGGACTGAGCTAATCGGAATCTTTCCAAGAGGCTGGCGAACTAGGCAGATGTAGGCGCAAAGTCCGTCGGGTGGTGAATAAACTATAATATTACTATGTGCTACCACTGAAGTTACTCACCAAACGAATAAGATGTTTCAACTTTCACACAGACTTATCCCCAAGGTCGTTATATCAGCTTGAATCTTTCAGTAGATGGCTGTCTTGTTTTTTTATCAACTCTTGATGATTGGATATTAAATTTGTAATATAAGTATCTTAATAGTGAATCAAGATTTGACCAGCTACCGATAATGCAAAAACATACAGGGTGTTCCATTTAAGATTTCAAAGTTGGCTGCATTTCCGGAACAAGTGAAAGTCGTATTGTAATGAAAGTATTGGTATTCGATGCGGGACATGTCAAGATCTCTAAATACAGAATTTTGTCTAAGTCCCAACAATAACGAAGACATTTAGATAGGTTCATACTTTTGTCCACCGTTATATACTATGTAGTCAATTTATAGTACTTATGTTAAACGGTGTTTACTTTAGTCATAAGACGTTTTTACATTTGACTCAAAGGTTTAGTTCTGCTGCAAAGAAAAAAAATCTCTATCAAACAGTGGGGAAAAATACTTTGAGTTGTAATTTAAAGCCGTATAAAAGATAAAATTGTTTTCTCGTGAAAAATGGTAGAAGTTATTGTCCTATTTAAGAATCACAAATAAAGGTGCTACAGCTTTTTCTCTTTTATGCCGAAAACGACAAGAGATTGAAAATCACAAATTTCTAACGATGAGTTAAGCCGAGTTATTATTCAGTTATCTGTACTAGTCCATTTGTACCAGTCCATTATTTTATAATCCTTCTAGTCCTCGTCCGAAATGAATTAAAATGAATATTCAGTTCATATAAATTCCCCAAACGTAAAAGTCGGCAGAATTTTTTGAAACTTTGAAAATCAAGCACAAGCAAATAACACGAACTAAAGTTGAAAAGCGTATCCTCTACCTTTTACTTTTATACCAGGAAACATTTCATTAGCGAGAAATACGGCAATATAATTTTTTAAAATAGTCCTTCCCCTCGTTTACGGGCATATTTAAACACATACCTACCGTATAAAATTTTAGAGGTCCGAACGTGCTTCCCCTTGTTAAAGTTGATATGATGAAGATATATTACAAAGTCCAGTGTAAATTTAATTACAATACCGTCGCGATAAAGTAAAAGATTGTGCAGTACGAAAATATGTATAAAGCAAGCATAGACGAACCCAAAAGGCAAATCATTTAAATTTCATTATAGAACCCCGCTGGCCTGTCATGATTCAATTAAGTAACATTCTCGGACGGATACCAGTGACCGAGTAGGATGAATATCCGCTCCCGAACAGTCGACCGGAATATTTGATTCGGCATTCCACAGCTGCCGGGTCAAATTTTAAACTAGGACTCACAAAAAGGGTTGTTTTAACGAGCTCTTCAGCGCCTGCTTTTATTATGTCTCTGATTAACACATGAATACGTTATCGGGTATGTAATGTAAATTAGCGAATTTTTATTTTTTTATGCGACACTCCAACGCGCGGCTGCTTTTTATTTGGCCAATTTTATTTTTGATTTTTTTAGCGAGATTAAAAAATAACAATGAGCGCGCATCATATCCATTTTCATCTCAATGTAATTTCATCCATAAACGCAATTTCCTAAATTACACGAGTTAACTGAACATGAAATTACGTTGCCTTCTTTTGCAGGCGGATACTAAATTCATCTGTTATTTTAGGAGAAGAAGCGTACTACGTTTTTCTTTCGTAAGTCTTACAAAACTTCCTAACTACGTATTTCAGTCAAAAGGCAGAATCATCTAAAAAAAAAACTAATTAGAAACTTGAAACCTAGAGAAATGTTTTATTCACAAAGGTAAAAATTAAAACAAAATAATCTTAGTACGCTTCAATTAATACTACCATTCTCTATGTACAATAATCTTGTTGGAAATGAGCCATTTACAAATAATCCTTTGTAATATACTTAACTGGTTGCTTTATCAGCTTTAGAAATACTTTAGGAACAGAAGAAAATCATCAGTGTCCACTTCTTAACATATAAGGAACATTTCATTGGGAAAAAATTTTATCCGCTCCTGATCAAAACTTGAACATTCGATGCAATAACTTTTGAACCTGACGTAATACATAAAAGATGGTTTTGAATTCATATTCTGTCTAGGGGTATCCATCACTGTTTAACAAATCAAAACACATTGTGCAAACATGAAAATTTGCAATTAACAATAGTTATTTGTGTTACAAGGGAAGAAAGTGATAACTTTTCTTCCGCCTGTGCCACGAGGAAAAAAACACTTTCTTCCAGAGTTTCGTCGACCTTAAAAAAGTTTATTCTACATTAGGAATTTACTTGTGCAAGTAATTCTAAGATAGCTTTGGTATTAATGGTATCCAAAACGTATCTAAAAAAACCAAATAAAAATTGAACAGGGAGGAAAAATGACTCTGTCTCCCGCTCAGATACAACACAAAATGAGGGTCGAAAAGCCTACTGTCTAATAAAGTCGACGAAAAATATTTTTCTATGAATACTTTTACTGCCCAGATTTCCAGTTCCAAAAATGCTTATGACATCTAGAAGCAAATCGAGTCTAGAAAAAATGCGATTCTGAAGATCGAATTTCTGATGTATGTACCTAACTGGTAAAAATAAATATCAAAAAACAAGTTATTGGCTCAAGGTATCTAATGCAAGTGCATAATTGATTGAGTAAGGTACGAACAATAGTTATGGTAGAAATGAGAATTATCCACAGAGTATTTGCAATCGCTGTACCCAAGATATATTTTAGATACTAAAACACATGATGGTTTTCACATTCCAGATTTATTCTATTGTACTTCCTCTTCTTACTTCTTGTTTATATTATGCAAGTGTACTTCATCTACTGCCGCCTTAGTAACACTTTGAGAGCCCTCCTCCCCTGCACTAGCATATCATGACGGAAGCAAAAGGAAATCGGACAACGTGAGAATCAAGATAGGTTAAAACCAGAGTATCGGCAACCGAGAATACCTCGAGCAGAGAGAACGCTAGCCCACCAGTGTATAAAGCAAAAAGCTGTTTGTTTTAGGAGATTTGTGAGGACTTTACTCTTTCGGTTTTATTCTAATATTGTGCTGGTTTCCCTTTTGCACTAGTCCTTGATTTGAAAGTTCCAGTTATAATATTTTTAAAGTTTCTTGGAAAAAGAAACTTTTAAAATAAGCTGGTTCTCTTTGAGATTCCCAGACAACCAATGGTAGTATAGTGATAGGCATAATCGAATGACGATTATAGGATCATTCAATTATGTGTTTATCTGAAGATATTTAAAGATTATTCGGACAATTTATATTATTAATAATAGTAAATTTATCCGAATTAAAAATTATTCAATTTCAACTTAGAATCATTCGGATAACGCATATCAGGTGTTAACACTATCTGATATACTAATGAGTAACTGTAAAACTGATTTTAAATAAACTTTTTTAAATAACTGTATGAGTTTAAAATTTGATTAGTAAAGATATCATAAACCACAATCCACCATGTTGAGTTAAATTCAGTTTTACGCGTTTTGCTAATATTTCGTTGTTTCTTTAACAAAGTAAAAAATTATATTAAATACTAAGCGTTCCTTGTTATTCTTATAAGTTCACTGCAAATGCCAATATAGTGCATATAAGAACATGCATCAAAAGCATAAAGATCAAGAATACTTCGAAATTGAAGTATTGTATTGATCTATAAGACAATATTCTGTACATATTCAGTAACAACTTAAAAAGTGCAATTTTCCTAGATGCTCCAAATATAACATATCTCCAGCACTAAGCTAAATTATATTTGATGATTCAGGTATAAATTAAATGACGATACGAAAGAATAGTATTGCAAATGAAAAGGAAATATTCGAAACTACTGCAGTTTAACCATTCAACATCAATGTAAAAATCTCAATCAATCAATCATTTGACTATGCCCATCGCCCTATTTACAAGTAGGGTTACAATTCTGTTATTACTTTCTTTATAATGAACAAAGATTGGCCTGTAGCATTACAATCAGGCTATCAATTTTCTATCTATTACTTAGTAGCAAATAATGATCAGTCTACAAGTGAATATGCGGAGGAGTGTGATAATGGAGGCATATCTCCTGAATTGGATGTTGAAACAAGTTATAATGAATTCACAAGCGAATATGTGCACAAGAGCGTAGTTTTGAAGATATATCTCCTGATTTGGAAGTCCAAACAAATGACGATGAATCCCTAAGCGAAATAGTGGAAAAGCCTTTAAATTTTTTTTCTTCAAGATACTGCAGATGTATTTCCTGATTTGGAAGTCCAGTCTAGGGAACAGAGGCTGAAAAGGGGGCCTTTGCTTGCAAAAGGTTGTGTCTTCTAATTTTTGGATATGTTTTGTATGTCGGTGCCCTAGCAAAAAAAACCCAAGTTCGCGACCCCGTCGCCCCTTTTCGAGCGCCGTGGGGCACCAACAACCATCAAAATTCCGGACTTTTTTAATTTTTTGTTAACATCTTTTTACCAATGCATTACAGAGGAAAAAGTCTTCATTAAAAGTTGTAGAGTATTACATTTGCTACAACATGAGTAGGTAGATAGTTACAAAGATAGTTAATAGGTAAATAGTTAAGGAGACGTTCATACAAGGCAATCCCGCTGTGAAGTAGGCAACAGAAGACGCTGATGTACTTATTGTAATATCCGCTATGTTCATCGCTGCAGAATATGATTCTGTGAAAATCATCTGGGAGAACATTGATTTGTTAGTTCTTTTGATAAGTTTGGCTCAACATCTCCCCATTTATTTCCAAAAACCTGGAAGAGGTAATACTTCTGAAATATTGTTCTGAAAATCTCCTTGTTCTTCACGTCTTGAGTAGGCGTGACACCACGTCTTCCCTGTTCGGTTTTGGAAAAACCAAATTTTGCATTCGGTTCCAGAACCAGCCAGCATTGCATGAACTTGCAACTATTTTCAGGGATCCTGATGCCGTTGTTTTAATCATCGCTGAGGCAGGGGAACGTATACTTCTTCATCTTTATGGTGGTGACAAGGCAACAACATTAGACACTTTGCGCTATCAGCTTTTTCCAAATCTGCTACTGCCAGCAAGATGCTGCTATACTCTGTCTCGTTTCTATAACTCCTTCTAAATTTTTGTTGTAACAATACCTTTTTTTTAATTCTGAAATTCTGACTTCAGATTTGGATTCTACATCAACTACTAAAGACAACGTTGTGTCTTCGTTTTTTGATATCTCTTCGGAAACAGTCAAAATGGCCACCAAAATTTGAAAAAAGTAATAAAACGGAGTTCGTCGTGGTTATGATTTGCATTCCCAGATGTTTTTGACTGAATAGATTCACAAAACCGGTTGGATATATCATACGCAAAGATGCTTATTCTATATTTCCAAATCATCCTTCTACTTTACCATAACAATAAAGAGTACAACAAAAATAGATCAACATCGTAATAACAACAATTACTCAAGAATATGTTCGGTTTGGGGGTTGGGGTTGTTTCTAATGATATGAAAACTGTTTACACTTTGGCTTGATAAATCGATGATATGTAGAAAGAAAACAAAATTGTGAACTTCTAATTGTTCTTGAGATGAACTTTTGAGGTCTTTTGGCAAAGTGTTATAAAACGAGAAACGTACATAATAATATGTGTAAGTTCTTTATTCTCCAGATTTAGTAGATGATGATAAGCAACAAACTGCAGTCTAGTATTATACTAGTGATCTACTAAAATTAGATAATTTTTGTTTTCATGCATCAATCAAATCAAATGAAATTCATCGTAATTTTAGATAAGTAAAGTAAAATAGGCTTTATCATTGCCTAGCAACCAACGGAGCGCAATTCAAGCATCTATTACGATAAATTTAATAATGCACCTTTATTAAAATAAAAAATTTAATTCTTCGAAACCCAACCACCGATTTGATTTTTTCAAACACCACTGCATTTTGGTATTGAAAACCTTTAATTTGCTGTGCTACATGCCATATCATCCAATTTAAAATTTTAAAGTAGGGATGGCTGGAGCTTAAAGGTAGAATTTTAATCGAAAAGTTTGTACATAGTTTAGTCCTCCCTCCCGGTATAAGAAAATGTCCTTGGATTTACTCCAATATCTTTTTGGTTTTCAAAACATTCAGAATGGGAAGTTTTAAAATGATCACCCTGTATATTACTACTTTTTGAAAATATAATTGACAGTGATGAACAATTTTTGATTAATTGTATTTTTTATTAATGGTAGTTAATTTTTTTAATCAAAGCTCTCGATCACATAAAATCTGGTGTCCATGGTACCGAATATATGAATTTTAAGTGTACACTATACAATGTGTCCAAGATAAGGATGCACAGCGTGGGGATCTTGGAAACGGTAAGAGATACAGGATCAGCTAAATGGGATGAAAGTTGGCTAGGTAGAGGACCTTTTGTTCGCGTTTGCAAAATTTAGATATCTTGGATAGTTTCTGAAATATTTAAAAATATGTTGATTTTTCGATTTTTGTTTTTACTTTTTCTTTCACTTATTTGAAGAGATATCGGAAAACTAAAACCACTTTTCCGTTTCCACTTTTTGCGCTCTATAAAATACGCTAACAACATTTATGTACAATGTTTCGGTTTCGAGTAACCATCATCAACCTCATTTTTTTAAATGGGAGGAATAACAATTAAAAATTGTTTTGAATAGTTCTTGTTGTCATGATTCTACCGATGTAAACATGATAGGGTTATTTTCGTTTTTTTATGCTATAAATTAATGCATTCAGGCATACACGATTACCTGATCTAACACCATTAGATTCTTTCCTCTGGGGTTTCATCAAGAATCATGTGCTTCACCAAAATTTTGAAGAAGAACAGCAATTATCACAGTTAATCGCAGCAGGGTTCAACACAAAAAATCAGAATCAAAATAATCCTATCATATTTACATCAGTAGAATCGTGACAACAAGAGCTATTCAAAACAATTTTTAATTGTTTTTCTACCCATTTAGAAAAATGAGGTTGATGATGGTTACTCGAAACCGAAACGTACTACAGAAATTTTGTTAGGGTATTTTAGAAAACAAAAAGTGGCAATCGAAAAGTGGTTTTAGTTTTCCGATATCTCTTCAAATAAATGAAAAAAGAAATAAAAACGAAAATCGAGAAATCAGCATTTTTTAAATATCTCAGAAATTATCCAAGATATCTAAATTTTGCAAACGCGAACTAAAAAGTCTTATAAATAGCCAGCTTTCATTCTATTTAACCGATCCTGTATCTCTTACCGTTTCCAAGATCCTCGCGCTGTGCTTCCTTATCTTGGACACACTGTATACTGGTATGAATGTTCAAAATTTGAATAAAATACAATACTAATGCATGTCAGTAGTAATGGACTCATTGCAATTAAAATAATAATACTGATTTATTCAAAGGGCTATTTCATTTCTTTACTAATTCGTCTTTTATTTTGTTTGGTTAATTAATTTTAGTCAGTTTTTGTTCTTATTTTTGAAACTAGTGCTTGTAACTTTTTAGTTCGCCAGGCTAAATCCAAAAAACATTATTACAGAGATCCACTTACTAATATTTTTATTTATTTCTAAATATAATTGATTTTATTAGATGATATGTTGTTATTTGTTTTATAATTTTATAAATATGCACAATTCAGAGGACGAACTAAATACTTATAATAATAAGTAACTAAAAGAAAATAAAAACTACAAACCCCAAGACAGAAATTTTCACCTGCTGGGTGTATTCAAGCATGCTAATCGCCAACAAATGCAGTGAAGTATGCTACTACCATGGCAATAAACTTTTGAAATTCTACAATCAAAAAATTAAAGAGAGGCTTTCCAGTTTAGGTAGAAAAGGAGGGTATCAATCATCTGCGATAGGCGATAGTCTTAATTTTATTATTGTCATTAATCATTTTTGCGTACAAGCTGCTACTTGAGACCTCACTTTAGAAAATTATTGTCTTTTTTTGCATTACCCAAGGTGAGCCGTAAATATGAAAAAAGCAATAGAAAAAGGTACAAAAATACATTTTCTATTATCATATAATCGATTGCTGACTAAGATTTCACACAAATTTTGATTTTTGGACTTGGAATTACTATTAATTACTGATTAATAGCTACGATAAAGACCTCTTCTAATTTCCGTATTACATGTGCCTACTAATAAAAATACCTACCATGCACCTACATTAGAAAATAAATTTTTTTAGCAAGTCAATTTTTAAAATTCACTATTTATAGCTACTTACTAACGACTTCTCACTTTCAAGCTTTTGTTGAAGAAGAATAGAATTAGTTTGTATGCACAACAAAGGAAATGTACAAAGTTACTGTTGACACTTTTATGACCAGTAAAGTACAGGTAAAAATTAACCTCCGGCAGTATTTGCAAAAGAGGTTGCCTAAGTTCTACAGATGTTTTCTATAATTCAATTATTTTCTATAATTCAATTTTGTGTTGCATGCAAATTGTGGTCTACACATAAACGATAACGACATTCTGATTTGATGTAACTGACGCTCAAACAAGACAAAATGTGGCAGTGCATTCCTTTTTTTCAATTTCTAACCAATAGTGAAGTTAATCACTTGCCAATTTACGTCAATTAATGCTAATAACTTTGATTAGAAAATGAATTTCTAATTTTTCGATGCATAGACATAAAACTATTGATGAGTTAAATAACTACAGGTATTGATATCACTTTAAAAGTGAAAGACAAAGTTTGTATTTGCTTGCAAAATTTGAGGAAATTTCAGTCTGCAGCGTTCTCTCTGAAACTACTAAATACAACCCTTAAGGGGATTGCCTTATGCCAAAAATTCTGGAATTTGGTGCTCTAGCAGGTACTTTTGCTTCCTACCAGTGCCGAAAAGAATCCACAATTCAAGCAGCTCTTGATGTTTTAGCGTAAAAAAGAAGGACACTGACAGTACTACAACATCATAATCGATGGTACGAGTCAAAACAGATAGTGCTGCATGTCCTATCATGTCCCTGGTGTAAGCAATGATACGACCGTCCGCCTCTTCTGTGGTAGAACAAGAACGTCTTCCAATAAATATTCCAAACTGTTTTAATGATTGAATAACTTTGCAGACATTTGTTACAACGTGAATAGACGCATCATATTTCAAGGTATAGTTGGTTAACAGATAGAACAGTTCCTCCTTATTTTCAGAATTTCTAAGAAAAGCATTCAAATTGTGAGGGATATTTTACGTTGCAAACACTTATCTTTGCGTCCCTGCTCTGCGATTTTTTTAAAACTTTTTTTTTAAACTGGCCACGGAACACCAGTCTCATACGAAACCTACACCCTGAACTTCATATGGGTTTGTTGCCCTCTCAATACATACTTCGTTTCAAGTCTTCATCCGGTAATCAGATACAACGAACAAGTGCAGTTCCGCTATAGACAATTTCTTTACATGCCTCAGGAGCGGTGCTTTCTAAGAAATCTTCTAGAATTTAAACAATGTGTCTTTTCTGACCGCATCTTCGTTCACCGTTCATTGACAGGGACGGAGGTCATCCTGATTTTCGTGCTAAAAAAAGGCATTCAAATTCGAAAAGGCTGTTATCTAACTTAACACATTTAGAAACTTCAATAAGATTGCACTTTTTTTTCGGTCCAACAAAGACCCGGGTGTTGATCTTGTTAATGTGGTCAAAAACACTTTAATTTTTCTACAATTTGCTGTTTAACGAATGTCAAAACCATTTTCCTGGAAAATTGGTCAATCACTACGCGACTGTCAAGTAAAAAAGCTCAGCTCGAACGGGTTGCTGAATTCGAGAAAGCTATCTATCAAGGCAAAACAGTGTTTCTTGAATTTCTTTTGAAAAAATGCGTATTGTTCGTGGTACAAGTCCTCAATCTCTATGTACGAGAATTCTAGAAGGCTGCGAAAAGACCGATCTTACCTACTGAAAAAGAATTGAAAATGTTAAAGAGTTTTAAAAAGGTCTTCGAACACCTCGGTGTACCTAATAAAAATTAAGTGCCCAATACAAGATATACGAACTTTATTGCACTGTCATCTGAGCCTCTGTTGTCCTTTTACGTAAATTGTAATGTTATTTTATAATATTGCATACATATCCGGACTCAGCTTTGAATTTCGTTCTAAATGTATTTATTCAGTATGAATTTATTATTTTATTTCGTCTTAAACGCTTGCTAAATTGTTTATGCTGTCAAATAATATTTCTTTCAAGGTTCGTTAAGTTTGAATTACCATGCGTACGTGCCTTATTTTAGTGTAGAATTGTTTGATACACTTCTAAATATTTCTATCTTACGATGAATTCGTAGAAACTTTGTTTATGTTTCAGCATCTTTATGTTCAAAAGAAAGGCTGGTTTACATTCGAAATATAAGAGTTAGTATTTTTCCATAGTTCGTATTTCTGTCGGTATTTAGTATTTCATAATGCAGTGTTATCTTGAGATAATTATGCGTCAAAAACTTTTGCGTCCCTCAGAGAGTCTGCAGCAAGGCCGAACTAGCTCCGTATGTTTGACTCGCCTGTTAACATGAAGTTAAAGCTTACCGTGAATTCCAAAGTCATAAGTTTTTGTGAATTATGGTGTTCTTTCGGGGACTGGTCCTGAAGAACAATTACGACATTCTCGTCGGATCAAATTATAAAGTTTACGAGTAGTGGATAAGAATTTCCAAATTTCCGTTTCGAAATTTAGTTGCCGTCCTTAATGGGGATTGTTTTGGTTATTAGCGAGTTCGGTGAAGACTCCATTATCGTGGTGCATTTCTAATCACCTGTTTTGCGTTGTGTGTTAGCAACAAGTTTCGTTTTATTTGCAATTTAGTTGCCGCCGGAATTCCGGGAAAACATCTTGTGTGTTGACCACGAATGTAGTAACTTTGATGTTTTTATTCTGTATAATCTTCCTCGCATCTGAATATCACGATAGACACTGTCTTGTAAACGAATAATTTGTAAGAACAGCTTTGGTAACGTTTTGGTTTAAACAACGTTGAAAATGTTCACGGGCGCGTGGACTGCAAACTTGACGGCGTGCGAGCAAGCATCGTCCGCTAAAAACCATCTGAAGCCTAGTCACTACAGTTTATTATCTCGAAGAATCCTCCTGGACCCATGTTGGCAGATTTTAAAAAGCCTAGGATTTAGCATGTAAAGGTATCGATTATATTATTGTTTGTGGTCAAAGTTCATTGAGGTTTAATAAATAATTCAAGGTTTTCTGAAAGAATTTCCCTCTGAGATTTAATTTGAAAGTTACAATAATAAGTTTTTATAAAACGAACGTTCAAAGGTAGAGTTAAGTCTTTTAATTTATACGTTGTTTTGCTAAATTAAAAGAAATTAGCTGTATTGCGCTTGTTTATAGGTGAAAGAACTTGAATCATAAATAGTTATTTTAGATTTAGGAATTTTGTATAAGTATTTGATGATGAAATTACAAAATTTATCTTTTTAACGTACCCTTGTTATTTGAATGAATATTTAACTTTCTCATATTTACTTTAACTCTTTCTCTTTTTGGTGGAATAATAATATTTTGCCTTTTTATATATATTTTGGTGTTTCTTTGTTTTTTTTTTATTATTGAGTTAATAAACTAAAGTAAGTTTATTCTTGTGCTTCATTGATTTTTATCTGTAAGGACTTTTATATGTGTATTTTTTTTTATTCTTTAAACAGTGTAAGCCAACCGATGGATCCCCAGAGGGGCTTGTGCAAACAAATTATTGTGTATAAGATTAATACAATTCTTAGTATGAAATATTGATGTTCATGAGTGTCCAGCAGGTTCCAGATTGTTTGAATATTTTTTTTGGTAAGTGAGGGTGCATTAAGCTATCCACCCCCGGTAAAGTTGTGTGTAATAAGCATTTTTGAAGCTAGAATGACAAATGATGTGTTTTGAGCAAATAAATAAGTAAGGTGTCTAGTGTGAATCACATAACCTGCAAATATTGCAGGCGAGCCCGTATACAGGGTGTTATTTTGCGAGGAGTCCATATACAAGGTGTCGATCGACAAGAAGCTATGGTGGTCGATACGTTGTTTTGCTTCTGGCGCCTTTTTAGCTAACATATTTATATCTGATTTGAGTTTTTACGAGTTTGAGCAAATCATTTTACAGCCTTGAGGGAAGTCCATCTTGAACCACGCCCGTCTTCGACTTAGAGCTACGAGATTAAACATCTTCCGACCTCCGTAACGGGTAGTAGGCCTCTTTTCTAGGTTCTAACTAACACGAAATTGCATTATATGCGTAACTTTTTAAAACATTTGCAAAAATATGTCGAACAAAAAAGACATAAAGTTAGAAAAAGTCACGTACAAACTATTAAATATACAACTGCTAACTTGGTAAATATAATATGAAAAATAATGCAGTAAAATTGAAATGATGTATTCTTAATTATCCTAACCTCATATATAGTTAGTTACTAATAAAGAATTTCTTAATAAACTCCAATAAACTAATTTCAACTGATAAATCTAGTCAAAGGTTTCCACCCATTTACTACATATATCTACATATAAATATTATAAATATCATCTCCGTAGTGTTTAATTGTTCTTATAGGCAGTGTTAAATTTCTAAATTATGCCTTGAGTATAGCGATACCGTCACTGGCTTTGGGTTAAGAGCTCTCCTGACAATACACAGGGGAAGGATTCTTCTAGACTTTCTAAGGAAACACCAGGGTGTTCCCTCTCGAGAAAGAATGCAAGACACTGGTTTTGCGGGATGTAAAATCTAAAAGCGGGACAATCCTACCAAATGTGGGACGAATAAAACATGTATAAAACAAAACTCTTAAGTCTAGGGTGACCATCCCTACTAGTTTTTGCTTTTGTTGTCCTGGTTTACTATGCACTGGTTTTTGTCTGATTTTTCCTCTTAGAGGCTGAAGGTCCCCCCATATCTGTTTACAGAATATGTAAGAGACACTCCATGTTAGTCACCTTACCTAAGCCGACAGGCAAAACCAATAAAACTGGTAGAATTATCTAACTTGGAAAAAGTACAGTATGTAAAGCCCCAAACAGAAACAAAAGATAGTATAATAGGAATGGAGCACAGACCAATTTGCCAATGTTCTAGTTGTCTTAGGACAACAAACAAACCCTAGTTCAATAAAAAGCATGAAAAGCGAAGTAGAATAAGTGGTGCCTCGAAATAAAAGTGCATTACTACTACATTTACTAGCATCAGTTTTACAGCTATGAGCCACCATTACTTCACAGTATGCAGTTGACTTATTTCAGACGTCCTGGAAGTCTAATAAAAGTTTTGCAATTAAAAAATATTTCAAAGGCAAATAACTTTGTTTTTCCTTAATTTCATTTTTTAATTAATAAGAAAATATGTTGGAAGTTATAGCTGTTATTTATTTTATTTATTTTCTTTGTGGAACTTCGTGTTAATAAAATTATAATAATTAAAACACAATTCCACTTATAACCTTAAATTTATTCGCCTGACGTGTTTCGATACATATCATCTTCAAAGGCATAGATAAACAACTTGTTATGGTAACCAGCTAACGTAATCTAAATTCAACCAAAATTATAATCTTCAGTCTTCATCGAACATCTAGTTTGTGTCTATCATCGCAAAAGTGTAAAAATGTAATAGGGTTGTTTGGTCATAGGGTGATTATTTTCTACCAGGTGTTTTGCATAATTCGATTTGTTTAGGTGTTTGCGCCTGTAACACCGTACGTGTTCTTGGTATCTAATGTCAAAATTTCTAAGTGTTTGGCCAACGTAAACAGTTGAAATTAGGCTGCCCATAGGTAAACCCTCCGTTTAGAGATAAATTTTGTTGTAGAAAGTAAAATATTTGTTATTAAAACACAGAGCAAATAATTGAACTGTTTCTAATCTTTCAACTAATTTAACATTTTCACTGAGACATTATTTAATAAAAGAATACATTCTTGAGGGGGAATATTGGAGAACGTGTTGATAACCTAGAAACTAACAAGCTTACACTATAGTAATAGTTGTATGGATTGTAATTTGTGTACTTCTTCAAGAGAGTTTTTAATGAAATATTTTATGTGACTGACGGCTTCCCTGATGTCATTATCTAAAATGTCAAACTGAATGTTCTGTAATTGTAATTTGTGTGTAAGTTCTAGGTGGAAAAAAAGCCGCAAGCATCAGAATTATATGCAGCCATCAAAACCCACAAACCAAATAATATAATTCGTCCCATCGTGTCTTACATTAAGTATCCTAACCATATCTTACCTAAGAAAATATACTACGTCATTAACAAATGTACCATACGAATCAAAATACACAAAATACAAACAATCAGCCAACAAGGAAAGAAAATAATAATAAAACAAAAACTATTCGGATTCAGCAAGTCCTAAACATAAAAGTGATAACGAAAAACGTGCAATAACAAGCTAGTTATTTAATATTAATAAAATTTAAAAATCAGTCAAAAACCTGCATTGTTAATAAAATCTAAAAGGATGTAACAAAATTAATACACATTTGATTTTGCTAGTCCATTCTGGACTAAAATTAGGTAATAAGTTAGGAGACCACTTTTATTTTGGTTTTTATGTAAAATCTACTTTCTAGATCTGTCTTTGCTTAATAGTTTTTCTTTTCTTTCTGTCTCTCATTCAGAATCTGCTGGTAAATTCGGCGGCCTACCGTATACAGCACAATATGCGGAACATCCCAGTTTTGTTTTGATGATTAACTAATTCTTCCAACCACCTCAGTAATTGAGGTACAAAGCTAATAATGTTTCTTTATTCCTTACAGCTCTTTCTGCTAATCCATTGTCTGCTGGATGATATAGTGTTGTTTGTAGTACTTTTGTTTTCACCTAACCATTTGCAAAATGTTCCATTACAAAAATCTTCCTATATCAGATACCACCACTTTTCAGATTTGCCAGTGTGGCGTTATTTTCAAAAACCTTTTTTATTTATCCGTTTTCCTCAATTACTTTAGCAAAGACGAATTTAGTTCTTTCATCAATAACAACCAAGAATGGTTTTGTAGATTTATTTATTACTGCCTTTCTGGATAATTTAGCAAAATCTATGTATACCGTATGAAAAGGTATTCAGGTTGAAATTTAAATTTTACTTTTTGACATATTAGAATATTTCTTGATATTTTTCCAAATACACTTTTGTTTTATTTTGTAGTAATTTGCCATAGGCCTTTGAATTTGAGAGGTTTCGACAAATCCAATTCTACTCGAAAATGATGCATTCTATGAGGAAAAAATTCAAACGACTTTTTTGCCAAATCGATTAGTGATTTCAAAAATAGAACAATTTCTTAATTCTTTAGTAGCGTAACAATTTTCTTTAGGGTACTGTAGGGATATTAAAGACAAAACTAAGTAAAATAGTAGACCCCTTAGAGTAACAAGCGGGAAGAAAATTTCCTTTCGATATTTCATTTCGTTCTAGAGATATTGAAAAAACAAGAAATTCTAAATGAAACTTTAACACTTTGTTTGTTTCGAGCTCTAAAATAAGCCCTTAGAGTTTTTCGCACATATCTCGATTCACTCGGTATTGTATTAATCATGCATGGAAAAGGCAGTTATTGCCGTCTGTACATTGATCAATAAATCTCTTTAGTATTATTATTATTATTATTATTATTATTATTACTATTGTTGTACCATCAAATGCAGTATTTAGACGGTAACTTTCGTAACTTCGTTACTTCGAAAAATCAAATAAAATGTCAGAGGAAAAGTTTTTGAGGTTTTAGAAGTTTTTAAAATACTTTAACTTACATTTTTAGCAAAGTCCACATTTTTCAAGATACAAAGCACATGTTCATTCTTTTAAATGGAAACTGTCCTTTACTTTGGCACTACTGGAAAACTTATTTCTTACGGCTTTTCGAA
This sequence comes from Ignelater luminosus, assembly GCA_011009095.1. Taxonomy (NCBI): domain Eukaryota; kingdom Metazoa; phylum Arthropoda; class Insecta; order Coleoptera; family Elateridae; genus Ignelater; species Ignelater luminosus. Next base: position 72,022 of record VTPC01090956.1, read on the forward strand.
AATATATAGTTTTTTGTATTGTTCCAATTATTATTAACTGAGTTACAGCTTATTGTAGTCAATTCGAAAACAGTAGGCCAAGGAAAACAAAAGAATAAACCTTATTTCAAATATTCTTACTATTAAAAAAAAAAGAAATCCATATCTAGATGGCCAAATGAATACTTTTGTTCTATCTAGGAAATTAAGAAAATATAAACGATGAAATGTCATTGTCGTTTCTTCCATGGCCATCTGAGTATAAACTTTTATTTGGGGGTTGCTGTAAATTTTATTTAGCAACTATAATACAGCTTCGGGGTATTTACAAAATGGGACTAACGATAAGTTATTTTTCACCTCCAATTTCATCCGAAGGATACGTCAAGTATACCACGCAGCTCAGTTTGTAACAAAGTTCTCTCTTTCTCGTTATCTTATAAATATATTTTTTGATCAATCTTGTATATTGGTTCTATAGGTACATACAAAAATATCAAAAGTTAGTTTTTTCTAAATTAATGCATCCCAATAGGACATGGAAAATCAGATCAGATCAAAAGTTCAGCTACTGTACATGCATGAATTGATATACACTGATTATAACGCCTTTCTATTACTATTCAGTCAAGCTAAAACACTGGAAATAACCATGACGTGCTCGAATTTCTACATAACTTGCAGTAACAATTCTTAAAATACATTAATTGGTTTTCGAAACTAAATCTAACTTAATTTCGTGATTGAATGCCAATGTATGCAACCACTTAATATTCAGTATTGAGACATAAAAAAAAGAAATACCTGCGAATCGTCTTGGGAAAATATTGCATCGAAGGCAAACATTTTCGGTGCTGCAACTCCTACTCTTCTATCTTCAGGAGCCGCAGATCCACAAGTGGAAGGATCAACTAGAGTGACTTGTTTCTTTCGTTTATCGAGGTTGAAAAAGTTATTCGAACATCCATTATCAGGAGATGAGCTTCCAGGAGGTGTCGAAACACGGAGCATCACTTTTACCTGAAAAAGGGATACAAAATTATGTCTGGAATGGATGTACGGGAGAAAATGTTCGCAGGTAGTGTTAGTAAATTGTTTTCCTCTATGTCCTGCGTGTGCCGCATTGTTGTCTGTATGGGAATATTTCATGGCTGCCAATGTTATAGTATTATGTAATCTAGCCACACGCACTGCATACTTTACATATTATTACATCGTTAATTACAGTTGTGGTAATTAATTAATTTATGACCCATTTCAACTAACGCGAAGCTTATTATAGAACAATAAATTCTCGATTGTGTTTGCGGTGATGTAGATTGAAAATAAAACAGTGTAGATATGAAAAAATGACAATGTGAAGCTTTTACGTAATCTTAAACTTAAAAATATAAATTCTCTGTTACTTCTCCCTTCCTTCAAACGCAATTTCAAAGAACACACTTGATATCTGAATAAAACAGAAATAAGATGCTAATTTATTTCATAAAGAATTTTATATCATTATATTAGGGGGAATGAAAATAAGAAGAGAATATTTCAAAGAAATTTTGTGTTAAAGAACGTGTACCTCGCACAAGGACACTTAATTATACATCCAAAAAAATTTCTTTGCTTCTTAAGGTGTTTCAATTTAACCAAAAACATCCTTAAATCCAATTAATTATGCGGCCTTAATTAAATTTTCTTTTAAATAAGGCAACGTAATCGGTATTAGCCGGTTCTCTCGAAACTTCTAATGTATTTTTTCTTCAATGAAGGCAGCTAAAATATTAATTAAGGGATTTTTCAAAAATCTTTATAAATAGAAGGAAAGTTTAAATAACGCCATGGAGGTTACAATACGTGCGAACCTTATACTATATTATAGCCAAGCATAAAACACTGTACGCTAGGTCTCTGTATATATACGATCGTATAACTGAACTAAACTATGAGCTCCGTCGTAAAGTAAAAGCTGTAAAATTTAATGCTTCATTTGTTTCCAGTCCCTCTTATAGTACAAAATTTAAATTGATAAAATCAGAATTACTCCTGTAGGCCTTAATGATAAGTATAAAGCTATTATGATAAAGTTAATAATAAACTTACTTTGGTTCGTGTTCATGATACTTATAATTAATTAATTATTATATAGCAGCGGTGGGAATTACCAATTATATTAAGTTAATCTGTAATAAATTCTAGGACGATAAAAAAGGTCCAAATTACGTAAATACCTACTTCAGGTTTTAAATAAAAATTCTTGCACAGTGGTTAGTTTATTTATGTACATAAAACAATTCTAAGATTCGTTTATTATTCGTATTGTACAAGAAACAGTCTCCAGGAAAGGTTTGATGTTACATCACTATTCTACACTGGAATTCTAAATTGCCAACTGAAAGCAATGGTGTTAAATAGAAATGAATAATTTTATTCAATAAAACAAAAAAGCAGAAAATAATGGTATGCAGATTTCTAAATAAAGTGTTGCTGAAGATGTATCAAGATTAGACTAAACAATCCACCAAAAATAGCAGCATGCAATGTTAAATGAATTCTTGCAAGAGGAATCTTTGATAAGAACATGCTTCAAATTTCATTTATTACAACTGTTTATAAACGTGTCGGCATATACCTACAAAAGTGTTCATTTGCTAAGTGTACGATAACAAAATTGTAGAGAGATAGGAAGAAAATATTCTTAGGGCTTATTCGCGAACTGTGAAGTAACGAATTTCCCACAAGCAAGCAAAGGGTTAGTTTGGTTATTTAATTGACAGTTGAAGCTTAAATTTGGGTTATCTAACAGGCCATTTAATTGTAATAAAACTTCCTTCAAGGTGATAACATAGTTTCTTGATTAAGTAGCCTTGTTAAGTCCTATACCTTGCAATATTTCAAAGGGGGAAGCTTAGCCTTACATACGATACCATCACCATAGTTCCATCACAAAGTGTGCTAATGATCTTGGAACCTAATTTAACTTCTCCAATCAAATGTGAAGCTAATTCAGGTGTACTTGCATTCTTTTATTTCAAAAATCTTCTAGAAAATCTAATTTTTGAATCAAAAGATTTTACTTACTTGTTAGTAAAACTCTCATTTTCGTCTACTTAGTTTTCCAGAGTAGTTTATAATCAAATCTTTTTTGAATTCCACCTTTAATCACTAAGGTATGATGCAGATTTTAAAGTACATCTTTATAATTTTAGAATTTCAAACTCAAACCATTACAAAACTTGAGAATTTCAATCTTCAAAAAATTAGATGATGCCTAAATTGTAACCTTCTCTGTATGAAGCTACAGTGACCAGGTTATGCCGTCATTAACGTTATTTAAAGAAGCATCGGCAAACTGTATCCTAATAGTGTCTAGATACAAGTTGAAATCACTCAAATAATTACAACAACAAAATAAATTCACGATTTTTCCAACATTCTACACACGTAGAGAATTTAGAATATATGAGACCTGAGAAGATCTATGAACTTGTACCACCCTTTCCCCAAAGGTGCTAGGAAGCAGTGAGTTGTAAAAGAAACTAAAAAATAAAAATTTAAAAGGCGTCAATGCCATTCACCTAGTCGTATCCTCCATAGGGACAATAATAGAAGAGGATGACTCCAAAGCGAACTGAAACTTGATTTTAAAAAAAGCTAAAGATATTAAACTTACTAAAAGCGTAATAATTAGGGTTTCTGATTTCTCGACTTATTTTCTTCCCGGAGCTCGATAATTCTCGACTAAGAATTCCCGGGAATTCTCGAATATTCGAGAAATATGTAAATTTAAAAAAATATATAATATTTTTAATTAAATGCAAAATAAAACTACGCTTATTATGCAATAATCATGAACATTTATTAATTCTTCAGTCTTGTGAGTAGTTATACATATTTTTAAACAAAATAACTAAATTTCAGTATGTTTTTTATTAAACAAATAGTAAGTAATGGGTCGGGGCTATTGCAACTGCGGGGAAATTGCACCATTTCCATTTGGCTATAATTTTCGATCTATAAGGTTTATTAATAACGACATTTATTTAACGAAATAATGAGTACTTCCTCTACTGAGACCTTATAGAACGAAAGTTATAGTTAGACGGCGCAATTGCCCCGCAGTTGCAAGCCCCAACCGACTTACCTAAGTATCACCTTAAAATAACAAGTATCCTCATTCAAACAATCTTTAAATTAAAGTTGAATACTTACAGTATCTTTCTTCCTATAAATAATTAGAACTTTTAATCACATTCGTTTAATTAAACAAAAAAAATTATAATCTACTAAAGGAACGTCATCATAATCAACTAAAGAATTTACTTTCAGTCTATCAAAAAAATCTACCCATAAAACGATTGACTACACAGTTTTTTAATTAGGTACGTAAAAACATGAGAATCTTCAAAGCAGACTAGCTTATTAACCTTAAAAATATAAGTGCAGGGCGCACCGCGCGGGAGGAGAAGGTGCGGACGCAAGCATAATCAAGACGCGATTTCTCGATTTCTCGACACTTTTTTCTCGTCTCGAATAGAGTCAGATTTCCCGGGAATTTTTGCTTCGAGAAGTCTCGACCAGAAACCCTAGTAATAATTTATATTGTAATACTCGCAAGATCAAAGAACAACAATAGTATAAGTAAACAATATAAACAGGACAAAACACCGACCTTAGATTTAGCGAAGAACAGCAACACCCTTTAAACGTGTTTATCCAAATAGTATTCTGATTTCGCTGATTAGGTTCGCGTGAGCTAACGTTGAAACCAGAAGCCCTAGATAAATAAGCATAAACGCAACTGAAAACAAAATCAAATTTCGCTAAGTACGGCTACTTTACACTTTCAGAAAAATTGAGATTAATCTGTATAATAAATGTTCTGCTGTATGTTAAAAGTTTAATGCGTCTAGTCGTTTGACAATTAAAACTCAATCATGACATTTAATGATTTCCAATTAACGAAAATCACAAAATGATCAATAAATTTGAATATTCAAAGATGGTAAGTAAAACTAATTAATATTCCGTGATTAAATATCACATTAATCAAAAACTGACCTAACTGAACTATAAACAAGTTAGTACATAATAATTAACAAAAAAAATATGTAAATTGTAAAAGACTAACATGCGAAAAACAACTAACCTTACTGCTTATATTGTAAGATTGAATCGAATTTAAATTTAAATTTACCCTAGAGTTGAGTACACTATTTTGTAATCGACCTCGAGCTTCCTGGGTGACAGCTAAATATCTTAGAAGCGTCCGAAAGAAATGACGGAGAAGACTTGAGAAGCGTGACTCTCATAATAGCAGCTAAGAAAAAGACTTTGGTGTAATAAAAGACTAGACAGCAAGGTATGTCCAAGTTTCACGTACAGGTGCGTTTTTAAAACAGGTTAACCCAGACAGAAGTAGCATGAATTTAGACATTGCGAGTCAATGTAAGTTTGACGTCAGCTTTTAAGAGTTCACCCTTGCTACGATGTTCTCTCCATAAACTTGCACTATGGAACGTACCGTTTCGGATTTACCAACAATTGTTTTAGCGACGAAAAGAATCCTGTGGTCTACAAAATTGCAGCAAAGCCTCCAACGGATACTTCAGATAATTTAAAATCAAATCACTAGGGTCATACGCTATTTCAAAAACCACGTGGAAGTTCTGGCTAATGCTGGACACTAGCTCAAAATGCTGCTGGCTAAATAAGTTGACTGAATTCAACTAGACTGAGTCTATTCAAGCGCTTAGGAATCCGAGGCGATCTTTTATAATTTTGATACTAGTGTGCAGCGGGCAGGGCCAAGAATCAGCCAATGAAATTTGGTAACAGGCCGATTTTAAATTTTGACCTACGTAACCTTTTTGCAAGTATAAACTAGTCCGTAATATTTAAACAAATTCCGGCGGCGGGCGCATTCAGCCACTTAGGCTATCCTATTTCGATAACCCGACAAAACTACAAACCTCATATCTCAAGAAACAGATGTACGGCTGGATCTTTAGAGCACCTGCTAATTCTAATTCGCCTAATTCGCCACTAAAAGCACCCCCTGCAAGCACTTCAACGCAACCAGTGACGAGACCAGTCTTCTGTTATTTATTTATTTATTAATTAAATTTTATTTTAATCAAAAACTTAACCTAATTTCCAAGGACACCCTAGCATAGCACGATTAACCAAAATTATCATGCAAATTGTAATTTAAATAACTTGCAAAAACTAACTTCACTATTTATTTTATAGAATAATTAATTTAATTTAATTTAATTTAATACTAATATAAACAAAGCTAATAACGATAGGATCTAGCTTTGCAATAAGGGGCTGAACGACAAGGTATGTCCAAGCTCCACGTACCAGTGCATTTATTATAAAATATTCAATCTAGGTAAAAATGGCTTGAAATCAGTAACAAACCATGCTAACCCAAATAGTTTCAGTATAAGTACTTGCTTGTTTATCATTTACTACTGAACGCTCTTACCCAGTACAGCTTCTGTGTGAGTTTTTTCATCAAATTGTCAGTGACCAAAAGAATATATTGATCTGCACGGTGACCCCAGATCACCTAAGATGTCCCAGATAAATCAAAATTATTCACCAGGACTATATGCCATCTCGAATATGATGAAAGGTAAACAAAAATTTTTTAATTTGCTTATGTTTTAATTAGATTTTGACCCAAGAGAAATCAATCGACCTCCTCTAGAAGCAAAAGAACACCAGTCGCTGGCAACAAAATCAGCAGCGCATCGAATTCGTTTGGCAAAATAAAACGAAAAACCCAGCAAAACGGATTCAAACAAAACGAAACGGATCGGTAAATATTAATATTAATAGAACCGGGCAAAAACACAGTTAAATAACGCCCTAGGTAATAATTAAAATTATAGATGAAGCTTCTGCCATCACAGCTCAAAACTACCACAAAATGATTTTATTAACTTAAGACCTTCAAAAGAGGCTATAATAAATTAACAAACGTTTTTTAGAAAAGCGTTTGGTCAACAGGATTGCCATTTAATAAATTAATGAAAAAAAAAACTTTTCGACAAGCTCTGTGTTTTAGGATCCCATGTGGTAAATTGTTTAAAGCTTTTTATTTAAAATATGTTTATATTTAATATTCTACCTTAACAAAAGTTTTTACATTACTAATTTAATTTTAAATTTCTTATCTACTTAATAAATTATTATTTCTAAATTGCATTGTTCCTAACTAAAGGTTACTTCACTTCATTGCTTAATAATCATAATTTACTCAACTTTAAATTTATCTTAATCGACAATTTTTTCTTTTTATTTTTTTCAAAGGTTCATCGGTCGATGTTATTGCTGACGCATTTCCAATGGCATCAAACTCTTTTATCAGTTGATTATACCGGGTGTACTATTCCATAACAAGGTAAAGAAGAGTATGCAATACAGGTAGGTCAACAGTGACAAATGGGATACAATCCATTGTAGACATTTAAAAATGAAAATGTAAAACATTTTACTGAATAAAGAGCAATACAAATTAAGACAAAATTATTTTAAACGTTTATTAAAAAAGTAAATGTTACAGTATTCAATCTACAGTATTCAATCTACAGAATTTTAAAAGACACATGCAGATATCAAAAGAAGGTTATTATTGCATTAGAAATAAAAGCTGAAAATCTGCCTTTACAAGTATGCGTTAATTACTCTACAATTACAGCTGCAGGTTGTTATTTAATTTAAAACAGTTAGAAATAAATTTAGTTTATCTTATTTCTCCAAAAATGTAAAACTAACCCCAAGTATTTCGAAATTAGAATTCGTACTTACACGTATGCTTTATAATTTTTAAGACTGCTAGTTTCTTTTTGTGAATAGTAATTATAATATTTTAAATAAAATCTTTTTTAATCTGCTGTTAATAAATCAACTGACGCACCTAAAAGAGTTTCAAAATTCTAGTAACGGGCAAAACAATTTAAATTTATTTTTTAGCCTTAATCGAATCTGATGCGAGTTAATTTGGTATGATCGGTAAAATCTTTCTTGTTTTACAACAAAAAGCGCAGTGATGAAACATTTCTGATTCTTAATATTTAATATTGGCATTTAGCCTCACCTACATAATAATTAATTAATAATATTTCTAGTAATCAAATCGACGACAACTTTGATGTTTCGAAAAAGATTTCGTTAGAAATGCTGTTATTATAAAAGGCCAAAATTTCAGATGGAAAGTAAACGGAATCAGGGATTCGTACTGCAGTTTCAAATTGGTTATGTTCTAGACCAGTGATTCTCAACCTTTTATTCGTCACGGTACACTTTTAATAATTTAAAAATTTGGCGGCACACTAACAATAAGATAGATTTAAAAGAATTTTACTAAACTAGTATATAGCTTTGTTTGGGTTAAAGTCCAGAACTGTAATAGTCATGCGCATTGGTTCAGTCAGTTCCCGCTATGAAGGTAAAACCAGTCGAACTACTTGTCTGACGTCGCTTATGTATGGGTATTCGTAGTGGCGGTACATTTCAAAAATCTCGCGGCACACTAAAGTGCCGCGGCACAGCGGTTGAGAATCACTGTTCTAGACAGTGAGGATCCGAAACTAAACTTGAAGTCCGAGTCCGGGATTCTGTTTACTTGAAAACTGAAATTCTCATGTTATCGCAGCTTGATGAATTTTGAACAAACAAAATCTAGAACGAGTTTATTATTTTTGTTGCAGCTATTGAATGAGAATAGAAGAGTAAAAAATGAATTTTTAATTGCAAAATTATCCAATTAAAGAAAACTAATCTTAAAATGATTAGACAATATAATACGCGAGATAAATTTGGCAATTTGCCTAATCGATAAATCTGGTTACTAAATACATCATAGTATGTTGTAATAAAACAAAAATCTCCTCTTAATGTTTGATAAGTTGTCTAGATTCTTACTTCAATCCATAAAACAGCCTAAGGAGTTCTAAACTATTGATGATGCCGTACACTTCACGTCAAACTTCAAACCCAATGTTCCCAACACTTCGTAAACGAAAGACGGGCGAGAAGATTAATAAATAAGGAACGGAGGAAAAAGACAAAACAGTAAATCACGTTTTATCGCAAAGTTTTCCTCTTCTTCGTCGAACAACATAAAATTCATTTTCTAAATTCTTAATAGAGAAATCGTGCGTGTTGCAAGTGTTCGCCGAGTGAAAATACCAAAGACAAGAGATACTTGGGTAGATGGAGGCGCTGATTTGCGAGATCGATTTTGTCTCGGAAATTGGGTTTGTAGATTGGTGCGATAAGCGAGAACTCCAGTTAAGATGTTGCCGCGAGAATATACGAGCAAATATAGTTTGCCAAACGTGAGTGAGAGATGATGAAATATAAATCACAAAATTCCCTTCACACCCCAAAGAAACCAAATATAATTTAAAAGAGTAATACACGATGATTTTTTCTTCTCTAGCTTCCGTGGACTAAAAATAAAATGTGAATTATTGTAACAGTTGCATTGTCACATATTTTATATTCCATTAAGCCATAAAAAGTTCTTCAATTAGGAAGCTTGTTTTGTTTCGTGACTCGTGCGCTTGTCATTTCGATTTTATGATGATTTTTAGTTCGGCGAAAAGTCGTAAACGTACCTTTAAGAGTAGTAAAAGACAATTTCGTTCATAGTAGTAAAACACTCCTATGCAAAAAACACGCGTTACTACCATTTTTATAACCGAAACGCTTTAATAAAATCTAATTTCGTGGGAACGTGTTAACGATTATTTTAATAAAAGATAATGTAATAGTAATAATGCAACAATTTCTCCAGAAAAAGTATAACTATCGGTTGCACCTAAGATCTATTCAGTTTGTTAATCTTCAGGATATGTAGCGTACAGCAACAATGCATAAACAGTAAACCAGAAGAAGTTCACCATAATTCTGAAAACATTATAGCCACCTAAAACACTACTAAATTGTTCAGCTAGGTGATGGCAGAGAACGTATTTACTTTCCATTATCGGGACAATGCGAAGCTGAAAGTATATCAGGTGCTCCATTAATCACTAGTTATCCTCATTAGCATCGTGCAACTGCACTTTGAATTAATTCGGTGAACTATCGTATAATTATAGTTATTGCCGTAAAAGAATCTGATATGCTAATTATCAGCTTGCTTTATTATTTTGCTTATAAGCCTGAATATCGATTGCAATTTATAAAAGTTTATAAGCAGTGTGGTATGAAAGACACTTATTTCACGAGGAATATTCAGCAGTAAAAAGTGAAGTTGAAAAAGATCGCAATCAAAATGTTTAATTGGTGAAGTAACTGGTGTTTGTGTTTTAGAAGTTTTTTATAAAGTAAGTAATCAGCGTTGCTGCTTGCAATAGGCACCATATCCAATCGATTGTAGTGGCTTTTATGCAGTACTGAACGATCGCGGTTTCGCTTCAAATGAAGTTATTTTACTTCTGTTTTCTTTCTACTGTAATGGGAGCGCGCTTAAATAGGTAATACATCCACTACGTTTTCAGTTTTATTTTTACAAGATAACAAGGAACATGAATGCGTTGTACATTTTATACGAGGTGATTAATATCATGATTATTATTCAAGAACGTGATAATATTATAGTTTATTATCATGATTCAAGAATAATTGTTATAATTATTTAGAATGCACAATGATTGTTGAATGAATTAATTATGCAGGATTGTGGGTTGAAAATAATGTTGAACTGAACTCTTGAAATTGATGCCAAGAATACATGAGAAATAGAGATGTCTGATAAAAAAAACAAATAGGTTAATAGTGGATGACATTCAAACAGACAGACCCAAATTCATAACCCTGCTGCTGCCTTTTCCACAAACAGACATGAGACTTAGACTTCTTTTGCATAAAAAAACTGGGAGCATAAGTAATGTGATAATAATTCTGTAATCTGAATAAAATTGATAAAAATTTACTGAGATTTAACATATCTTATATTATCAGGCTGAAATGAAGGAAATTAATGCTGCTGAGATGCTCTATGAATGTACGAAATCTTTCTGGTTCTTCTGAAGTTCTTCAGGAGTGTCATACGAAAAAAATAAAAATTAAAAGTGCTACTATCAGTATCAGTATCAATATTAAGAAATACTACTGTAGATTTGAATATCTTTAAACGACAATAAACCTAGCAAACAAAAGTGAAACAAAACGCGTAATAGAGACGTATATTATTTGTGAGTTAAGTTAAGTTACCAATATACAACCTGTTATTAACGTAATATCTAAAACGTTTATAAAACGTTATTTTCGTAACGTTGAATAGACGTCTCCAATAGGTCGTAACTAATGCCTTGGCTTACATTATCTAGTCGGAAGCTTTGTGAGGTTAATAAGGTAGGTAGAAGTAGCCGACACAATAAGACACTTTAAGTATTGAATTCAATACAAATAACCAAACACATCCTTCATAAACAGATAACATTAACCGCAATAGATAAATGCAAAATTACAAGTACAAATACAAATAAGTAAATATATCACAAAAACAACAAAGCTATATACTTGTATATTAGAGTGGAGTGAAAAAATTAATTTTAAATTTTTCATTTCTAATAGCGACAAAAATTTGCGTACGTGTGTACTAGTTAATTACAAAAAACAATTTTTAGTTTTGGATAATGTTAAGAGGGTCCCCAGCGCTAATGAATATTTGGTAATACAGTATAGAATAGAATTTATTTAGTAGATTTGCTATTTACATTATTACTGTTATACAGATTCTCAATTAGCCATACTGGCTGCAACAGCGCATTGTGCAGAAATCACGTGATGTCTTGTCATACTGAAACAGAATGTGACGTGTTCTGTGGACGACACACCGTTATAGGATGAATCACAAAGTACCAACCCCTATATAACCCGTGCGATGAATTCTGTTCTTAGTTCGGAGCGAGATTTCGTGTAATATTTTTGCGTTTTATACTGCGCTTAAAGTCTGTAGAAAGAACTTGTGTTTTTGGAAGTGAGAGTTACCAATACCAAGTATATGTAGTTGTATTATAATGCATTATAATATTTTATAACCTCGAAGTCATATTAATTTTCTTCAAATCTTCTAAAATGTTATAAATTGATTCTGATTCACCTAGAACTAGGTAAAAGGTGAAGTGTCTTCTATTTGGAGCACCGCAGACGTTATCTGCACTTGTTTTACCGACATACGATCATGTTGCAAAATTTTATTTGTTTACAAGGACTGTTTTAAAGCCAACCAAGGCAAATAAGGACCTAAATGTGTCTGATGTAAGTAAGTTGCAGTGAAAGTAAAGGATATTTGGAAAAATGCGTCGATTCCAACAGTATCTCATACCGGGGCTTTGAAGCCGATAAGAGCACATAATGAATAGGTAGCTTAAACTTTTGAAGCCGTTTCAGAGACGTCAAAGTGAGAAGAACTATCAGGAGAAATTGGCAAATTTTTGTATCGAATGCAGAAACAAACTTTCTGATACAGCTGCCTGCTAGTGGCCAAGTAAAACTGTAAGTGCGAGAAATCACAAAAGATTCCTGCTAAAGAGCTCGAGCTTCTTGACGATCAACGCTGTTTCAGAAAAATGTGGATCAAAAAGAAACAACAATTTTGCAAAAAACATCTGAAAGGAAGCAGCTGGAAGAGGAAAAGCAAACCGCTAGTTCAGAATCATCTGTTAGTGCTTCCAAATCACCAGAAGAGCTTGTACGAATTGATCTGTAGAAAGTGACTCATCAAGTGCAAATGAGAACTGGGCTTCAACCTCGAAGCAACCTCAGATTTGTATCACTCGAAACTACATGCGGGCTCGTCTTCCTAATGTGGCAAAAATAAGTGATCGCTATGGTTTGTTTGGCAGAGCATCTGCAGCTGTATCAACTGCTGTTCTTCAAGATGTTGGTCTTGTGTTGAAAGCAGATTCTGATAGCGTTACTGATAGAAGCAAGTTGAGAAGAGAAAGAGGAAAGCAAAGACAATCTGCTTTAAGAGAACTTGAAGAAAAACTGTTTGGACTATTTTTTGATGGAAGAAAGGACAAAAAAATTGTAAATGAGAAGAAAGGTAGCAAGTACTATAAGAAAGTTGTAATGGAAGAACATATCTCTCTAGTAAGTGAGTCAGGTTCTACTTTTATTGGACAGCCATTAAATGGCTTATCTCAAAACACCTAAAGAGGTATTGTCGACTTCTTAAGAAATAAAGATATTTCCACAGAAGATCTGATTACAATAGGATGTGATGGAATAGCGGTAAATACAGGAAGAAAAGGAGGAGTTATACGACTGTTCGAATTGTGCCTTGGAAGATCACTTTAGGGTTTATATGTCTGTTGCACATTAATGAGTTACTACTAAGGCATTTGCTACAGAGCATGGATGGAGTGACAAGTGAACCTATTTTGCGGATCGGAATCCAGAGACGACTTCATTGCAGCGTTGTTACAATCAAGAAAAATAATGCCTTTTTTAACACAAAATCTGACTATAATATACAACAGAATCTCTATAAAAAGTTAATTTTGATTTTTTCTGGCGATTTCACTCCACCCTATTGTATATAATACAGGGTGAAATCGAAATGGTTAGAAAAACATTATTGGTTAATGCCTCATGCCTAGAAATGTTCACTGACAATATTTTAAATTTAGACAGAGCTCTTCTTTGAAACAAGAGTTGGGTTTCCACGTTTTGAGAACCGCTAGTGTATACCCTATAAAGTTCTCAAAAAACTCTTTACAATGACATTACACCATAATATAGATTAAAAGTTGCAGAAGTTTGTTTTTATTTATTTAAGCTTTGTTTCGAGTTACAGGAATTCCAGTTCAATGTTTCGAGTACACAACTAACCTATCCCATTTCACACATTTTCATTAAAGATGGTCGAATAATTAATTATGGCCAATTTAAAGCAAAGCTCTACAGATTACTTTTACCGAGGTAACAAAGGGAAACTTATCTAATCGAAAGACCTTCAGAAAGAGGCGTAAATGCTTCAACATCACTTGATCCTCTTAGATATTAGAATGAAGGTCTTTGTCGTTTTTTAATGTGTTATCTGCATTTGTGATCAATTTCGTATAAAAATTGGAATTTTGGGATTGATTGTAGCAATTTATTCAATCAATTACAAAATTCTATTCGCTTAGGGGGTAAACCACCGTTACAACAAAACTAACAACAATAAATTATAATAATTGTGCATTTTTGCTGTTATCTCATCACATTTGAGAAAGATCTGTTAGTTTACTACCTTGACCTTTCTCGATTATACACAAATGACGCACACTTACACACACGCAAGATACTAAAATGGCAATAACTGATAAATAAAGGTTGAACACCAGGTAAACAAAGAAAAAGCAATAATAGGAGAAATCAGACACCTTTAGGAATAGAAAACTAAACTAAAAATATGTTTTTCTTGATGTATAACTGCCACAGAATGGGTGGTCAGATTTTTTCTAATTATTTCAATTTCGCCCTGTATATTCTTAAAGGGACTATAAACTCTATCAACTAACGCAGAAAAATAATTTTTATCTTTCATACTGTAAAAGTAATGACGCCACAAAGTACTTTTTAAATTGCAACTCAAGTATTTCTCCTTACTATCTGATAGAAAATTTTTTTCTTTTTTCAACAGCACTAAACTTCTGGACCCTCAAATATGGAAATTTCGGAGCGAAATGTAAAAATTCTTTGAGATTAAGTAGGCTCTATTTAAGGTATGGATTACATACTATGCAACAGAAAGCAACAAAAAAATTGTAAGTGTAATCAGAAGACAAAAGTTCTGTATTCATCATTAGGAAAGACAAATAAATCTAAGGTACAACTGTTCCCTGTTGGATTAAAATCTTATGTATCTGCCATGTTTTTCATTACTTTTTGTTTGTTTTATTTGGTTTTCATTTGTTTCGTTTGTTATTTTATTTGTTTCGTTTAGTTATAGCATTTTCATGCATCCAATCTACATTTTACTGCTTTTCTTGTTTAAATAACGCCCTCCCTTACTTTTCATCATTTTTACATCTTACTCCAAAATTTACCTGCAATGTACAGTATGAAAGATAAAAATTGTTTCTTCTAGCGAACTGGTACAGCTTATTGTCCCATTTAAAAACATATGTAGTTTGGAGAGTGTATTTTCATAAATAAAGGTGCTATTTACATCTCAAGGCCTTTTCAGTAGAACAGATTGTATACCTCCTAAGTAAGATAACGCCAAATCCATAGTGCGAATGACTAATGTACATGCATTTACATACATATGTAAAAATACCTTAATTAGTTAAACTTCTGATTGCTCGAAGTATCTTTTCTTTCCCTTTGGGTTCGAGTTATCAAAGTTCGACTGTAGATCATACATAGTAGCTTGAAGCCTTGCTTGAGAAATTCTTTCACCAACTTCCTTCTTACTGCTAGCGTCACGTCTTCTGCAAGTACACCGCTTTCGTCCTATTTTATTTTGGCATAAGTAATAGTTACTAACTGTTTAATTATTATTGTTATCCCGTTATTAGATTATTTGAAGTGTCAGTATAGAGGAATAAAACTGTCTTACGTTATTTTTGAAGTTCCTTTATCTATCATTTTAATAACAAATGTTGTCTTTCAACCAAAAACGAAAAATGTTTGTAGGAGTCGAGTAGCATTAGTGGTTAACACCGAGAAAAAAGGAGGTGGATTGATCCCCTTATAAATCGCAAAGCACCATCAGAAGTGGCATAGAAAGTTCATGCAATCAAAAGGTGCTGCTTTGAATGTGATAGGTAACTTTAGTAAAACTTTCTATTTTGTACAATACTTTTATTATTTATCTCGATGATTTTATGCTGACAGATGATTTTGAGAAAGCAAAACAAAAAGTAAGTTTGGCTGAGGTAACATTGGATATTCAGTAGGATCAAGAGCAAACTAGAAGAATAATAAAAAGACCACAAAGATTGACTGACAGTGACTTCAGCAAGGAAGAGTAACAAAACAATAGGAAGAAACTGAAAAAACCACCTCCACTACCACCACCACTTCCAGTGGTAAAACCCTTTTTGATGACTATTCAGGAATTCCTTTGTGGCACCTCTAAACCGGTTCCTTTAGATATTGTAATTATAGCTCACTTCATTTCTATACAATACCGATCAATGTCAAAATTTCCTAACTTATGTTGACTAGAAATCAAATTTCTTTGTTTTTGAAAACCAACAACAATAAGAATAAGTAAGTAAGTAGGTTTTGCAACCTTCAAGTAGTGTGACAGGTATTACCGTACTATACGCGACTTTATTTCAGAACTTTCTGATTTATTAGATAATGGCTTCTTCTTTCTCCAACAAAAGTATAATTGAAAACGACCACTTTATATGCGATGCACCTGAATGTCTGTTCTTTTTCAAAACGAGTTAAATCACATCGGGGTGATTTTGCATGCGGGAAATGCATAGAAGGAAGTAATTATATAAATGAGCGTGTAATCTTACAAAATTAGTCAGTAAAACCAAAAAGTCCTACGCCTGTGACATTTTATTGTTAATACGACGCGTTTAACACGTCAATACGTGACGTAACTTAAGTAAATTCACACCTTTATTTAACGTCGTTATGACGGTACCTTGTTTTGCTGAAAAGTTTTTTTAAACAACTCACTTCAGTCGGCAAATAACACCAACGTGTTTTCGATTGAGTAGCCTTTACTGAAACCAATTCTGTATAATTATCACTTGAAATTCTTTTATTGCTTCACACTTATAGTGTTGACTTACGTTTAACATGAGAATGGAACTCCTGTTCTTAGTACGCTTAAAATGATCTTGGGCTTTTCTGACTATTCTGTGATTCTAGTCCAAAATGCTAACATCAAGTATTAACAAAAGTGTAGACGATGAAGTGCCTTTAAAATCTCTGTTATACCATTCACGCGTGGAGGGAAATTAACGGAATTAGAATCGTCAAGACTTCAAAGAATTGACCTACAGATGTCAGGAAAGGTCAGGTGCCTTAGGATAGTATTGGACTCTAGATTCACCTGGACTCAACACACAGAAAGAATACTTAGAAAGGCGGAGCCTATTCTAGGGTTAGTTAAACACACGCATGGCAAAACATAAGGATTAAAACCATCCATGGTGTACTTGTTTATAAAATAGTAGTTCAACCAACAGTCGAGTGTACGTCTATCTTTGGTATGAAGAACAAAGACGCTAAAAACGACAACGATTGAAAGACTATGCAAAGTTTCGGACGCACTATTGGACCTACTACCCTTGCACTTGCACTTGCACGTACACATATAGACATTAAAACGAAATTTTAGTCAATTTTAACCGTTTTTGACCGGATTAAGTCATTTTTGGAAAGTTTGATCAGTTAAAACTAAAAAAAGTGGCTTTTTCCCAACTGTAGAAGAACTAGATATAAATAAAAAGATAGACCAAATATAATTTTGATACCCCCTTCGAGATTATTATACCAGATGGAGATAACTGGAAACAAAGAAGCTCTGAATTAATTTGTAAAGGGTAAACCTGGTACACAGGCAGGTCTAAGACCAAGACGGGATCTGAGATAGGAATTTATAATAGACAGGCAAGAAACGTAGCTTCCAACTAGGACGTCACAATTCCATACTTCATGCAAAGATGCACTCAAACCTGTTTTTATGCGGGGGATAGAGACCGCATACAAGAAAACGCACAAAAAAAGGATTCTGAAACTTCGTAAGTAGCTATAAAACGTATAGTTCGCAACACATTGTGAAAAAAATTGCATAAAAAAAGTCTCATATAAAAATGCATGTTTAAAATACGCATAAATATGGTTGTAAGCTTATAGAATGCATCTGTCCAATGATAAGTTCATTGATTTTAAAATCCTTTTGATGCATAACATGCAAATATGCATGAACCGTCTATGCTTTATACGATTAACAATGATAAGTAGAGTCCGGATTTATAAGCATTAAAAAGATTGATATAAGTGCTTTAAAAAGCATAAAATTTAGTTAAAATAAGCACAAAAATAGCATAAAATTCCAAAATATGCTTATGGAAGTTAAAAATACAAGTACATATTACAAATACTTTGCTAATACAAAAAATTCAAACAAGTAATTTAAAGTGAATTCTTAAGAAAATAAACATTTTATAATAAAACAGTCTCTTCATCATCAAAACAGCTAACAACTTCTCTATATTTCCAATTAATAGATTTCTACGTCTTTCACTTAGAATATTTTTATATTTGGAGAGACTCCTTTCGACTTCTACATTTTCACCACTTAAAATCTTACCAATTTTGCTTATTGTCTGGAATCCTTCATTTGTTGAAAACACTTTTAGTATTTTTTTGTTTAATGACGTCACCGATATTTCCTGGTACGGCGTTTATAGATATTTTAAATTATTTACTAACTGCAACACTTTGTTTTATGGTATCTCCTGCTCTTCCAGTCCTGTCATTATCCGACTCATAAAACATAAATTCGCCTTTAAAAACGTTAAATTGCATTTTAATTCCCCTTTTTTTAAAACCGTTTGGCATTTTTCGATAGCTGCACTATTCTTATCTGTTAGGTCAAAAACGGCAGTTTTAAAATTTTCATAATAAGTAGCATAATAAACAGCAGCATCTAGCCAAGTACCCCAACGGGTTAATACCGGTTCTGGAGGTAGTAGGGTATTTGGGAATTTTTCTTTAAAATATTGCACTCTTAACGAAGTTTTAACAAAAATCATTTTTACATATTTGATGAGGTCCTTTATTAATGGAAACTGCAGTTTTACGGTTTCTGGAATTCTGTTTATACCATGAACTACGCAGGTAACATGAATCAGATTTTCGTAAAATATTTTCATATTACAGCCTGCTTTTATCATGTAGGGAGCAGCGTTAGTGGTCATTAATAATATTTTCTCTGTTGCTCCAGCTCCGGGTAAAAAAAAGAACTACTAACGAATCTAGAACAAATTTAGATGTTGGTCTTTGCTAATTCTTTTGTGCTTATCAAAGTCATTTTGATAGAGTTCCTTCATTTAGCACTCCAATGATTAAATTGGCTATATATCGACCACGGGAATCAGTAGTTTCGTCTACGCTGACCCAAATGTAATTATGTCCGATTTATGTTTGATTTTTTTTCAACGTTTCAGTATAAACTGAACTAACATAATTTTTACAAATGGTACTTTCATCTGGGATTGGTCGTTTACAATATTTTTCTAAGAAATTTTTAAATAAACTGTTTTGTAGTTTATTCAGAGGGATGTTTGACTTTAACATCATTTCACACAAATCTAATTTAAAATCGTCTATCATCGTTGTAATTAGAAGTTGATGCTGGGGCTGATTCGATGGTTACTTGCGTATTGGTTTGAGCTTTGAGTTTCTTTAATTTTTCTTGATGTTGAGAAGTATTTATGTATGTGTTGAGTTATATTAAATTTTTTATCACTTGAAATCTGGATAATAAAAATTTATTTTGAATTGTAGAAATTGTATTAATCTTGAAAAACTTAGTTTTAACACAGGCTAGGCAAAATAAGGTCTTATTCGCATATTTTAAATCTGGATGGCTTTTAATCAATTTGTCCACAGTAGATCTTACTTTCGACATTTTTTGAAATTACATTTATACAGGCACAGCTATGCAAATAAATATAGTTAGCACGGTTTAACAAACAACAAACGACTGAAATAAAATGTGATATTTTTATTAAAGCTTGCAGAGTTGCATAAAGCATTTCTTACAGTTTCAATTAAGATTCTTGTAATCGTATCCGTAGTTGTAAAATAAGGTATCAGCAATCTTATTAAAGTGAGCGAACATTAACTTTATCAGTGCAAGATATTTTACGACCTGTTTGTTTTTAGTAACAAATAATATTTTTTCTAATTATTCAGCAGAAAAATATAGAATAACTATTAAATAAACATTAAAACTAAAATATGCATAAAAATTTAAAATATGTAAAAAAAAAGCATAAAAAAGATTTTTCTTAAATGTGTATTTCGACGAGATTCGTGAAGATATATACAATTTTTGTTGCTGCTATAATTTTCTAACGTAAGCATAAAAGCTAGATATCCGGTCTCTAATGATAAGACTATCTATGTCCTAAGTTTATACATATATAATGAAATTAGCTGATACAATGTATGTAATGTGATGATGAAATACATTTGAGCATTCAGGCAACCAACCTTACGGCAAATTAATTTTCAGATTTCTTACTTTTTATTACTTTTAATTCACATTATGCACTTTGATGGACATTTTTTATACCGCAAAAAAATTGCACAAAAAAGTACCGCATAAAGACAGGTTTGAGTGTATATGTTATCCTGCAATGTGCGCAGAAAAACAACAGAAAGATCCAAATATGCACAGATAATCAGGCTACCCTGAAGGCAAACCCAAAAGTAACATCTAAACTAGTATGGGAATGCCTTGGAGAACTAATAAAAACTGGTAGTTCAGAATACAGTAACTAATCTGGTTACCAAGACAGGCAAAGAAAATATCAGACACCATATTTTGGTCCTGCTCTAGGAGTACCAAAAAATGCAGTCCGAGAACAAGCAAAAAAATATGTCGACATACAATACACTGGCAGAGTTTATCAAAACAAAAACATGAAAAGTTGTATTATCCGTGCGGAAAAAAAACTGCTTACATTAAGTAGGAATCAGTTACGAATACCTTACTCGGTGTGCACCCGTAAAGAGACACCTAAACAAAATGGGATTGTATGTATGAAAATTTACAGCGCAGAATATGCAATAGGAAACCAGAAATAGCTCAATACATACTGCGATGCCTTGGCAGTCGTTTCTTTAGCAGCTAAGAAATTCAAGTTTGAGTAATAAGTCAAGCTAATATTAAAGATATTAGTGTTTTTGTACGTAAATTAACTTTGAGTTATCTTGTATTATAGTTTTCAAAACTGTCACACATCGTTTAGTATCTTCCTCTTGTTATAGGGTTAACTCTGTTGTGTTCTAGTTTTGTCTCTTAATTGTCCTGTGATGCAGACATCCAGCTGTCTTTCCAGCGCTTTCGGGGTCTATTGCGCGGCCTTGTTGTTTGTGGTTTATTCGTCATTGCTACCTTTGTCATTATATCTTCTATATCTTCTCCTATCCTGTTTACGTGACCCCTTCATGCTCTTCTTCCTCCTCGTACCCATCTCACTACATCTTGTATATTGCACCTGTCTCTTAGTTCTTGATTTCTAATTCTGTCCCTTAATATGACACCATTCACAGATCGTATCTGTTGTTCTTAGCAGTCGTTTCGTCCTGGCAGTGTCGGCTCAAGTTTCTCCAGCGTAAATCATCACTGATCTTGGGCATGTCTTGTAACATATATGCGTGATTTGCACTGTATTATATAGATTCCTGCTGCTAGAGATATTCGCGCCTAAATAAATTAAATTCCATAACCTGTTCTATTGGTTTGCGAGTTTACATCTTATCGGATCTACTACCAAGGATTGTGTCTTGTTTATCGTTTAGTATAAATCTAGAAATTCAGTGTAATGATCTTGTCCCAATTGAGCTTTTGTTACCATGTTAAATGTTCTTTTTTATAGAAATGTTAAAAGAAGATTACTTTTTGCACCAAGTGTTAAAAATTAAACGGTAAATTACAATTAGCTTAGCAACGAAATATTAGAATAGTTCAAAAAGCAATACAGAAGTACTCAATACATCTATGTATTAACTTACGAAAAGTAACAACCAAATTTTCCAAACATAAAAATCAATTTATAATGAAAAACAAAAAAATTAAATAATGAAGAGAGTATCTAATAATATCTGTACAACTTATAAATGAAAAATGTTTCTGAATATTACAAACCGCCATGGAGAGAAGAGGAAGAAATATCTTAACATAGCCTTTGAATTTAACTTACAAGTCAGAAGTCTCGTTACATTATATTCAGAAAGTCTGAATGAAACAACTTAAATGTCAACTCAGTTCACGTTCTTGTTCGAAAAGTAATTTTACAAGAGTAGCTTATTAATTTATAATGCCCTACAGTTAAATTGTACTTCGAAAACTTGCGAAGTTTAATTTCTTTAAAAGTATATATATATATATATACAAGGAAAGGTTAATGAAATGCGTTTAAAATACAGTCGTTCCTAAAAACGATAACTAATAAACGGCAACGGTAAGATGATTAAATGAGGGTAGGCCCCAAGCGAAAATCAAGAAAGTGTGATTAAAGCTAACCTCTAACGTACACTCGTCACAAAACTCCCGGAATTTGACAGACGACAGCCGGAGGCTTAGTGAAATTGACTCAGTGACGCGTATAATGTTAAAATATCCAAGCTCATACCTACACATCAAAAGAAGAAGATAGTTATACGCATTTCTTACTATTAAGAGCGAGAAGTACTATCATTAATACCAACCGCCATAGCTAATGTAATTATAAAGGCGTCAGCTATAGATGAGGGGAGGAAACGAATTCACTTGTTTCGACTTGACGTCTCATTGTTAATTAAAGTTAATTGTAACGACGACGCAGAGAATCAAACTAATATTTTGAATTGCTTTTGAGGGAAAGCGTCGTTATTTCGTTTTATGATTATGGATTAGGAGTTTCCTGAAATTAGTCTCTGTTACGATCGTAAATTGTTAAGTGGATAAACTAATTAAGAAATCACGAACTAATACGGCCCCATTCACAAGGCAGGGCAAGGTTTGTCACGAAAAACAAACCCTTCCCTTAATTCCGGTTGTATTATTCTAATTGAAACAAAGAACTTAAGTGTGAGGGTATGAATTAAAAACGAATTGTAGTATTTTGTATTATTAATTCTATCACAATATTTTACAGTGGAGTGCAGAGAATTTATAAAACATACATGGTAAGAAAGAAAGAAGAAAAAAAAGTTAAAGGAATAGGAACTACTGGAACAATTTCATTAACGGTGTCTAGACCTATGATGCACACGGAAAAATCCCAGTAACGGGAAAAACGTATTTAAGTATATGCTTCAATAAACAACAATGTTCAAAATGAAAAAAAATTGCATTTTTCCAAACTCACATGCTGATGAAGCTGTCAAACAGAGGAAGTCAGCCGAAAAAAGGAAATGAAACAGCCACAACTTTACATGAATTAATAGAATGATATGAACTCAGCAGCAAAACAAAAAATATAACTACCACTATTTGTGGCCACCTTGGGGAGTCAAAAAACTAAACGAATAGTATTATACTGAGTGTTACCTAATATCCTGCTCATACGGCAATAGTAAGTGCAGATAGCCTAATAGTACAAAGTAAGACAATGATAAAACATTCGACTACTCAACATCCGCTTGCATTTTAAACACGTTTGCTTTATCTTATTTAAGCGTATACCATTTAAACTCTTCTTCACATCCTTCTAACGCAGAAATTAAAAAAGTTAATTACGCAGTAAGCGGCCGGATTCGAGTGAGCTCACATTGAGAATCAAAGCCGCTAAGTAGAATATAAAGTGCGTAATAATAAAGCAAAACTCAATTCTAAATACGGACACCTTACAAACATAAAAGATATTTAAACTAGCCAGCATAAAAACTACCCTGCTGTGTAAAAAACGCCCGGTGTACCTAGTGATTTAGACAAAAAAAGATCACAAAAGTGAGAAATATTATTGAAAAAATCGAAAATGGTAAGTTAATCGACTTATTTATAAATTAAACTTGATGCTAAATAGAAGCTTACTTAACCTAAACAACTAGCTTAGAATGGTAACTCGAAATCATCATGCAAAAACACAAATTAACAACATGAAAATCCAACTTCATTATTTACGCTCTACAATAATTAAATTTATTTAAAAATCTGTTAGGTTCCTAGCAAATTACACGGAGCCGGAAATCGAAGATAAGCCTCCTGAGCTGATAGTCAGATGGCGAAGTTCCTAGGTGAAGTGAGAAGGCTTGCAAAAAACATCTGATCCCTTGGATGCAAAAACCAACCAAGCCCACTGTGGAGTCTCGAGGTTGCAGGTATACATAAGATAATTTAATTAAGCAACAAGCAACTTTGTGTTCCTTATGTCAATCGTAAACCAGGTAAAATTATATTTAAGTAATATAAGCACACACCAGGTAAATTAGTTGTATCTTCTTAAATGTTCACCATATGCTATTGCATATATTTACCTTTTCAACATGCACATCAGGAATGTACAGCCACAATTTGAACTTTAATAAATCAAATGAACCAGCAAAAGAATTAGCTGTCCCAGAAATGATAAAAAGAATATTTTGACTTGCACGAGGATTGCAAATCACTGAAGATGATTGAGATAAATCCAGATGATTCTTGCGGCATAGTAGATATGCATCCGGTTTACTAAATTCTTCCTCTTGATTAAAATTTGCTTCCACAGGCAATCATCAGTCCCTTCAAGAGAAGCTGAGCATCAGCAGCAATTGGAGTTTGGAGTTCAGAATGACTAGCCGTTTATAAAAACTTAACGAAGAACAGACGGGTGCGACGAGATCGTCAATCTGAACAAAAACGATTTATACGAACGAAATAATAGACCTAAAACATTAAATAAATAGAACCTATTAAAAACACAATTAAATAATGCTAACCCGAGAATCTGTGGTGGCAATAATTAATATATTAGATTAAGACCTCTACTTCACAGCACGGAATTTTTTCACCCAACGCCCTATTATCAAATTGTGAACTACAAAATGTGCATATACAACCCAAGCTATACGCAGGTCAGAAGTGATACGGGAATTCAAAATAACTTCTGAAAATGTGTAACATTATTATAAATAAAAAAGCAAAGCGTACTATACTTAATGGCAAAAGTAGCAAGGTGAGACGTCGATGATAAAATGCATTAACAAGACATCGAGATCTTCTAGGAAAATGCAAAAAATCCGTTTTGTCTTCTTGGCTATAAACTACGATATGTTAAAAACAGAAAACCAAAAAGGATATCAATAGTACATCAAAGCGGGTTCTAGGCCGCCAGGAGTGAGGATGGTTTGAGTGTGATGGCGTGAACTGGGGTTGAGAAAGGATGGTTAACGTGGACTAGGGGCAAAGCTGGAAGTAGATGTTGACGGGTGCAGTATAATATAAATAAATTAAAAATACGGTTGCTAGAAAGACACTTTAAAGTTATGAAATTCAAAATCAATTCATGAAACATACTACTATCATGCCCCTTAGATAGAACAGACAACCGTGTCTCCACAGCAGCTATTCGTAAGCCCTCGTCTGACCAAATGAAGAGGAGGAGTAACCAAATCTGGCGTCCGATGTATTCCGACCGTAAGACCGCATCGACTCAAAAACACCGTCATCAAGAAGAAAATACGCCACAACACATACATATTCCAAAGATATTTTATCTGCAGAAAGCCGAAAACCGAATTCCAAGCCCCGGGAAATAGTCTTTGTTTCTCAGTAGCTGACTCCTAGAACACTGGCTAAAGCTCCTCATATCTCTGCACCGCACACGTCAACACCCACATCAAACTCTGCCTCCAATCCAAACTCAGGCCACCACACCCAAACCATCCTCACTCCTGGTAGCCCAGAATTCGTTTTGGTATACTAATGTAGCCATATATCTTTATTTCGAAATATCTCAAAGTAACAAGAATTTACTTGAAAAGCAAAGCCCGCACACAATTTCTGATTTAGGTAAGTTTACTAATGTTTCTCAAGAAATAATATTATAATAAATCTGTAAGATGAAAACCTTTTACAATGACAATTATCATTACTCTAAGAACTGTCTTTTAACAGAAATAAATTGAAAGTGCTCTGTCTTTGTTGCTGTTATATAGAAATGTTATTGTCTAACCAAAGAAATTAAATTACCTATGCTCCGTAAAATTCTAGGCTATCGTGCTATTAGTCATTAACAGAAAGACAAAACTATAACCAAAGTTGCGCAATGTGTGCAGGTATCTCTGCTTATCAGAGCATAAAACCATCAACGCAGTTAATTCACCCAAAGTGAGTTAAAAAAAAACCGAATAGACACCCTAGAAGGATCCTCAGAAAAGTCAACAAATAAGGTTTGTTTAAAAGCCAGAACATGTAAGATCCTTTCCAGCGAGGGACTGCACAAATTCGTCAGATATGGAAAGTTGCATTGGTCTAAAGCAGTATTTGAGAATAACTAGACACGAAATGATTGGTAAACGTGGCACAAGAAAAGTTGTAAAAAATGGGTAAGAAGGAAAGAAGACATCTTTTTACCCATGGGAAAATGTGAAGCGCTTACGCGTTTAGAATCTTCGCGACAGAAATACTTCGAAGAGAAATAGCAAGATATCCTAATATTAATTCCCTGTTGAATACAAAAAACCCTCATCCTCGAACATGAATGGTGTGATAACTCACTTGGTACTGTATGGGCACGGAAAGCCGATGATTGCAAGTTCGAATCCTGTTTGGGGCCGAGTCCCCTCTGTGTGTGTTAATTTCTTTAAAAAAATTAAATATAAATTTAGACAACTAATATCTAGTAGCATCTGTCAATAAACACGGTTTTACATTTAAGTAATAAAATGTTCGTTCTAATTTTCATGTATCTACCGTTTTTTTCTTTTTAACAGTTCACGTTCGCTTCTGATTATTCTTCTTGTACCTTATTCAACGCTGTATTTACTATTTATAGAATTCTTATTCGCAGAAATTGTATAAAATTTTTGTGAATACTCTTTCATTGAACTGTTCGATTAATTTATTGTTATCTTTTCGCCATACGCGTACCCTTTTATGGAAGTAAACTTTTCCCTTTGTTGTCGATATTGTTCTGCGTTTGTTACATTTTAATGAAACTGTTTCTCTGAAACACAATACGCTGTAAAAAGATCAGTTTTGTACAATTTTTTGCAAATCAAGTTTTTATCTTTTTTCTTTAGAAGTAAACCGACAAACGCAATATATTTGAAGCTTCATAAATCATAATATTTCCTATACAACAGAAAAACGTTTCCATTTCATACAATGAGCGGAACACTAACAAAAGGGTTATTAAAAAATCAAAATAGAAGCTGTACAAAAAAGAAAACTGATTGAATATTCAAAGTTCATACGCATGAATCAGGAAGACACGTCAGCTTTCACAAACGCGGAAACACATTTTCGCTCGTTTTTTTTTTTAACAAATTCATACAGAAATTGAGAGAGGGACCTTTGCGTTTTTTCAGCATTTGTTATCCAACTACCATATTTAATTTTAATTTCACATTAAACATCAAATCAAAGCAGTATTTTTATTTAAAAGGTTTCCTCTTTACAGGTCACAATTTTTATGAATTCGACTACTTGAAAGAATAATAATAATAAATGTGCGCGATAGTGTTTTACTGCAAATGGCTTTTCTTTAAATTTCCTGCAGTATTTTCCAACTGTCAACGGAGGCATTGTTTTTCCATTACGGTGCACTTGCAATCGGAAGTTGGGTGAGACAAGCGGGAAGAGGATAACCATATTCGAATGCGGATGTAATAAAAGGGGAGAAAAGAACCTAATCGGAAGATTATGCAAATGCAATTTCGTTTGGGATATTGGATTTATGAAAATACCTGTGACGGAAACCATGTATATTGATGGATATGAAATACTGCTGTAAATATGTAAATAAGCTTGATTGAGGAAAATGACAGTTTTATAAAATAACAAAAACCTCGAATATTCGTTTTATGTCAAATGAAAAATGTATAATGTATAAACGAATATTCATGTATGTTGTGCAATATCAAAACTGACATTAAAAACAGAATTTTTTACCTTTTAAAGCTTTATGGAATTGTTAATTTGATTACTGATGATTTCGTTTGGCAATGTTTTCCAATTAGGGAAAAGCAGGAATAAGGCAAAAATACTAAAATAAAAATAAAATGAAGTGATTTATATTACAGTTTATTGATAAGTACCAGATAGTTGTTTGCACAATAAGCCCGTTTAAAGTTAAATATATGGTAAAACACAGCCTCTGTACAATAAAGAATTGGAATTATCATACCCAAATAACTGTTTATGCTACATCCACTTGAAATTGACTATAGAAACAACTACATAGGTAATCTATTATTTATTATTATAATAAAGTGTTCCTTGTTAGGGTCATATTTATTTCACAGATGTCATGTGATTACAAGCCTCACAAATGCAAATTTGATTTTTCACGAAACGATCTATCAACTTGATTGGTAATAAAATGTCGTGGTAGGGAAATTTCTGAAAACACTAAATTATAACCTTAAACCGGGTAAACTTGCTTGCAATTTATAAAACGTACATTTTAACTTTCGGTTTATAATTATTATTTTAAGAGTTTAAGTTACTATTAATAAATAATTCTAAGCTCCAAAAGAATTATTACTTATTAGTTCATTTTACAAACCACACTGATTTCAAACGAGGAGTGACTAATTTCAAACTCTGTATAGGTGTTCTGTGCTCCTTTCTATATGTCATGCTACCAACATACACAAATAAATTTCTACATCAACATAAACAATAGAGTTTAAAATCCGTCACTCCTTTTTTGAAAGCCCTGCATGATCTGAAGTTAAAAAATCTACCAACAAGATTAAAATTATCTTTTGTATAAGTTCTGTAACATATGTCACAAAACATAAGTCAACAAAGTTTTCAGAGTTTTCTTAAACTTTAATTACTAATTATTCTGATGATGTAATCAGGTTATCACTGAAAATAAAGATTATGCTGCTGTTGACTAGTTAATCAGCTAACTTAATTTTGTCTAAAGTTTATAACCTGGTTGAACGATGACCAGACGTGAAATTGTTAACTTTTAAGCAACTCACAATATTCTTATAATAATTTGTACAACAATGAAGAATCGTGATCAAACAAATCCGTTTCGATTTGCCCAGAAGAGCTTTTTCTCAAAGTTCATCTGAACCAAAAATGCAGGAACTGGTAAAGATACCACAATGCAGAACTAGAACTTTGATGAGTATGTTAGCTCAAAATTCTACGTGTCATGTGCGACCATTAGAAGAAATTTGATACCAAACGATTTAAAATAATGCATACAGACAGAAATATTTGGAATATATAAAATATCCCTTAAATTTCCCTTGATTCGAAAATTACCCTTTATGCTGAATTTTCTTATCACATTATACTAACTTTAGTATTAAACTTGAAATTCAAAGAAAACAATCTAAGTACCAAAGATAACATCAGAACAAACATGCCCATCTAAATAATTAACACCTATTATAGAGGGTATCTCAGAATTCGCAAATTTTAGTAACTCCTTCTTGTATTTATATCATAACTTCTATTAACAGTTCTGTAAATAAGAACTTACCTTAAATGTTGCTCGATTGAGCACCAAACCGCACTAAACTGAACAAGATACACGTAAAAATGTTTATTGAGTGTACAAATTTGATTTAGTCATCAGATCTTCATGAGCCATGTTGGTTTTAAGTTTTTGAGAATTTGCGTGTCTTTGCGGTTCAGAAGCTTTGCATTTCAGTAATTATTACATTGCACACTTTATAGCGGGCTTAGCATACACTGCCTGTTTTTTCAATCCATTTCTTATATTGTTCTGATTCGAACCAGATAGAAAATTTCTTTTGACAAGATTTTTTATAACCTGCAAGTAAAGAAGCCCAAAGTGCCGACAAGTCCGAAACACCGAAGGCTCGAACAGTCCGACATGTCAGAAGTCTGAACGCGTTCGAACGGATCGACAAACCCGAGAAACCCGAAAGGCCAAGAAATTAAAAAACCTCAACAGATTCGTATGACCCGACAGGCCCGAGAAGTCAGACAAGCACGGGAAATCCAAACGGTCCGATAAACCCGAAGGGCCTAGAAATCCAAAACGATCGACAGGCCTGACGGCCCGAGAAATCCAAACGGCCCGACAGACCCAAAGAGCTCGAAGGGCCAAAACGTTCAAAAGGCCTCGACACGTGCAGGTGCTCTAGTGCTCCTGTTCATCGCTACTACTAGTAGAATTCATTACCGACACAAATGTTGGTAAAAAAATTATGACTAATAATAATGTTACTAATGTCAACACCATATCTTCAACTGTTAAAACAATATTTAACAAACGCCATTAAGTATTTAAACACTGAAAACTAAGATTAAACCGGTAACCAAATTAAACAAACTTAAAATACTCTAAGCACTTAAGGGCGCGCTCGAAAATACGACTGGACTCTCCCAGGATGCTCCTTAATCGTTCCAAAGATCCGTCATTCGAAAAGGCTTTTGTATACATCCAGGGTGTACGCTATTGCTACCCATCCAAAACGATGGTTAAGATTTACCCGACATGCGCAATAAGGTACTCCCGTTGGGAGATAAATGATATTCATCTTTTCATTCATTTTTCGCGCCAAATTGTGTATAGGAAAGTTAAATGAGTGGTTGTGATTACTTGATGTTTACCAAACCGTTCGAAAACATCGACACTCGCGTTAACTCTGCGCCGGTCATACATTACTCGCATCCTACCTTTACCCTGACTTTTCAAACACGCCCTAAGATTTGCACTTGGGTTGGACTTGGATGATTTACGGGCATTCTGTTTGCGCAATAAACCATATGTTAAACCATGGCAATGCGGATACGTTAAAAACAAGTGAATGAAGTTAACTGAAGTACGAATTATATATATAGTTTGCCATGTTTTCAGTGTATTGCGCTATCCGCGTAACGAAAATAAAATAAAATAAAAGTGTTGGCTCTATTAAATAAAATTTAGTGAGAAACTAAAGAAATCCCTTAATTGTTGCATAAAACTTAACAAATCCCTTTATCCCCTACTACATGCCATGTAACATATGTAGGTAAAATATCCTTTAATTCAGGGATAAATCCATCAGGTTGGCAACACTGCTGAACATGAATGGATGATACAAACAAACTGTAAGTTGTAGTTGCGGCCATGATGGAATATGCGCTTTTCTTGTTAACACCACTGCCACTTCTGTAGGCTTTAAGTTAAAAATTTAAAAATACAACCAACACACATGTAACGTACCGTTTTTTAGGATTCCCTTTCAATAACCGTTTTTTAAGCTACCCATTTAACAATGTTAAGTATTGTATTTAAATTTTTTCAAGTCTCGTCAAAATATAAATCAAATTAGGTTGGTACTGTAACGCGCCACCCCTCGAATATACTAGAAAATGTTCCGAACAGTCGCGAACAAGCTGGCCGAACGTGCCGAAAAAGTCTCAAACTATCCAGAGCTTCTCACTGTCGAATGCGCAGAAAAATGACGGGAATCTTTTAGCCCCATCGAGAACTAACGCGGGAACGAATATAAGGCTGCGTTGATCGAGTCAAGGGAGTTCTGCAGCAATAACCGCGGGTAGTTACAAACGAAATAAATGTAATTAGTGATAAATAAATTCTTCTGTACATAAGTAAATAAATAAATAAGTTAGTGTAAATACTGGAAATAAACTGTAATAAACTAAAAAAAATAAATATTAAAAATAAATACACGTTTTTGTCAATACGTAACATTTGGTGTCAGGTGTGAAATTTAAAAATTTAAAACAAAAATAAATTGTGAATGCCTACTACAAGATCTGCCTCAGCTAAAATGGAAAACGAATTAATTAAGATGCTACTAGAAATTAAACAGGATATGAATTCAAATACAGAAACTATAAAAAGTGAAATTAAAGGGGAAATAAATAACGTGCAAAGTGAACTTAAAGAAGAAATGAATACAATGAAAGAGGAAGTCGATGGATTATATCAAAAATATGACAAACTACAACAAAAGTTTGTTATGTTCACTACGGGTCAAGTCGTGGAAAAAAGTGTAGACGCTCGCAGCGAGGTACCTGAAGATATACTTCCACCTGCGGAACGGGTGATCCACGAACAACCCTTGGCGGTTATTGGAAGCAATAGTGCGCCAAAAAATAATGTTCAGCCTCCAATTTTTGATGGAAAGATAGCATGGTCCACTTATTTAATGCAGTTCGAAGCGGCTGCTATTATTAATAAGTAGAGTGAAAAAGAAAAGGCAGCGTCTCTGATAGTGGCTTTACGTGGAGACGCCTTGGATGTGATACGTACCGTTCCGTACCACTTGCGAGAAAATATCAATGAGTTAGCATCACGTTTAGATATGCGTTATGAAGATAAACACCTCCAGCAGGTATCCTACGCGCAACTGAAAAGTAAAATGTAGAAACCTGGAAAGAGTTTACAAGAACTCCAAGCGGACATAGAGCGTTTAATTACGCTAGCACATCCAGAGGCTCCGCAGATCTTTCTTGAGCAGCTGGCTGTCCAAAGTGCTTTGGCGCATGCGCTTGAGTCTGAAGCAGCCAAAAGAACCTCCCATGGTCATGTCCGTGAGCGAAGTATCGAGACAGAAGATATAAGTGAAAAAATTAAACTAATAATGAAACAGATGTTGAAAGAACAGCGATCGAAGAATGTAAGACTACAGTGCTG
The DNA here is from genome assembly GCA_011009095.1 of Ignelater luminosus. NCBI lineage: Eukaryota > Metazoa > Arthropoda > Insecta > Coleoptera > Elateridae > Ignelater > Ignelater luminosus. The sequence continues at coordinate 104,484 of VTPC01090956.1, forward strand.
GGAATGCGGTAAGCAGGGTCATCTTAGAAGTAATTGCACCAAGAGTGGTGCAGTTAGGAATAACCAGGATGAAGAGAAACTAGTGCGGGTCAATGTAAAAGGGCAAACATCGACCTCCTCAAGTCATGTCCCGGAAACTACCCTCCAAGTGGCTTCGTTACGGTATAAACCAGACAGCTTTTACACCGACCGCAGTATTTTCGGGAAGACGTGTTCGTTATTGATCGACACGGGAGCAACAAGGACAATAATCCGTCCTGATATTGTTGAAGATAGAAAGCTACAGCCATCAAGAGTCCGGTTGAAGACCGCTACGGGTGAGCATACCGATGTTCTTGGGGAACTGATGGTGGAAATGGGAATTGGTTTCAAGAGTTGCACGCATCGGGTGTTGGTAGCGGATATAGCTGACGAAGTTATCCTGGGAATGGATTTGTTGAAAAAGTTTGGGTTTACATTAGATATGAAGAATGGAATCCTTTGAGTAGATAACGAAGAAGTCCCTATGCACCAAAAAGACGACGAGTCGCTTCGAGTAATGCTTGTCGATGACGTTATCCTGCCGGCGCGGAGTGCGAAGGTTGTTATGGCCCGAATGGATGGAAATCTCCGGGCAGGTTGTATGGGTGCCTTAGAACCGGATTATACCAACAAAGACATTGGAAGAAGTATTCTGATTGGGAAAGTGTTAATGAATGTGAAAGAGCTAACGCCTATTCGATTAATGAATGTCAACAATTTCCCAATGTCATTGAAGAAGAACACCGAAATCGGTTCTTGTCTACCGGTGTCCTCTTTAGTACGGTGCACGAAGACAAGTGGAGTTCTTTCGTCTTCCAGAAGCTCGGTAAACGTAGAAGCAATGATCACAGCGTCTTGTAAAAATTTAACTCCAAGCCAAAAGACTAGGGTGCAAGAGTTAATTGGTCGTTACAAAGATGTATTTGCTCCTGATAAAGGACTGGCAGGTAAAATCAGTGTGGTGACCCATAAGATCAATACGGGAGATGTCCAACCGATACGACAACATCCAAGAAGGTTACCATGGGCGAAACGAGAAGAAGCAGAAAAGATTATCCAAGATATGGCTAGCCAAGGTGTCATCAAACCTTCAAACAGTCCTTGGGCATCACCCGTCGTCTTGGTAAAGAAGAAAAATGGTAGTACACGATTTTATGTCGACTATAGGCAATTAACTAGTGTCACCAAGAAAGACAGTTATCCGTTACCCAGAATCGATAACACTTTGGACACTCTGTCTGGTTCCAAGTGGTTTTCCACCCTGGATATGAAGAGTGGGTATTGGCAGGTTGGAATGGAACCACAACATCGAGAGAAGACTGCCTTTACTATTGGTTCTGGTCTATGGCAGTTTACAGTTATGCCATTTGGCCTGTGTAACGCTCCAGCAACGTTTGAACGATTGATGGAGTTGATCCTGAGAGGTTTCTCTTGGAAGACCTGCTTAGTTTACCTCGACGATATTATTGTGATTGGTTGAACGTTTGAGGAACACGTGAAGAACTTGGAAGATGTGTTTCTGAGATTACGTGGAGCAAATCTGCAGTTGAGTCCGAAGAAGTGCAATCTGTTCCAGAAAGAGGTCAGATATCTTGGTCACTTGGTATCCGAAGATGGAGTAGCGGCTGATCCTGATAAGATTCGTGCGGTCCAAGAATGGCCCCACCTAAAAGATAAACACGAGATTCGAAGTTTTCTGGGTTTGTGTACTCACTACCGGCGATTCGTCCGTGGGTTTGCAGATATTGCGAAACCTTTGATAAGATTGACAGAGGAAGACAGAGATTTTCAATAGGACGCCGATTGTGAACGAGCCTTTAACGATCTTAAACGAACTTTAGTGACAGCTCCGATTTTAAGCTATCCCAGACCGAACGAGCGATTTGTGCTGGACAGAGATGCTAGCAAAGTCGGAAAGTCCTGTCCCAAGTTCAAGATGGGCAATAGAAGGTCATCGGCTATTTTAGCAAGGTTCTGTCCAAGCCGGAGCGTAACTACTGTGTGACCTGTCGAGAATTGCTTGCAGTCGTCAAGGTCATAGAGGATTTCCATAAGTACCTCTATGGCCGAAACTTCCTTTGAGAACCGATCATTCTGCACTCCAATGACTGCAAGAATATGATTTCGAGACCGAACATCTAGCTGGGCGTAGCCATCGCAACGCTGACGCTTTATCTAGAAGGCCATGCCCCGACGATTGCAAACACTGCTCGCAAATCGAGACTAAGCATGATGAATACCAAGTACGACGCACCACAGTTGTTGATGACCATTGGGAGCCCGTGGAAACTCAGAAAGGACAAGAAAGCGATCCCGACTTACGCTTGGTATTGGAGTGGAAGACAGAAGGTCGTAGACCGGCTTGGGAAGAAATAGCCGGATACGGCCCGACTGTGAAAGCGTATTGGGCACAGAGGGACTCACTGAGGGTTCAAGATGGTCTCCTAAAGAGAGTTTTAGAAAACGGAGAAGGAACTGAAATAAAAATGCAGTTAGTGATTCCCAAGAAGAGAGTTCCTGAAGTGTTGCGACAATTACATGATGGGCCAGCGGGAGGCCATCTAGGAGTTAAGAAAACACTGGCGAAGATTCGGGAACGGTTTTATTGGATGAACTTCAAGGAAGACGTCAGAGAATGGTGCAGACGGTGCGAAGTTTGTGCAACCGGTAATGGGCCACTTGGTAGGAAGAAGGCCCCGATGCGACAGTATAACTTCAGTAGTCCATTTGAAAGAATCGCCATAGACATTGCGGGTCCATTCCCAGAGACGGACGCAGGAAATAAATATATTTTGATGGCTATGGATTATTTTAGTAAATGGACAAAAGCATACGCTCTACCAAACCAAGAAGCGGCTACGGTTGCTGACGTGCTGGTAAAAGAATTCTTTAGCCGTTTTGGTGTCCCACTGGAATTGCATTCCGACCAGAGCAGGAACTTTGAGTCGGCACTGTTCCAAAAGTTGTGCCAATCATTGGGTATCAGAAAAACGAGAGCCACATCGTTGCACCCGCAGTCGGATGGAATGGTGGAAAGAATGAATAGAACGATGGGGAAGTACTTGTCGAAGGTGGGTCCGAGCATCAGCGCGATTGGGACCAATACCTGCATCTGTTTCTAATGACAAACCGCTAGGCTATACAAGAAACAACTGGCCAAACCCCAGCTGCAGTGTTGTTCGGGCGCGAAATTCGTTTACCATATGATCTACAGTTTGGTTTTAAACCCAGTGAAAATGACGTGGTCGGTGATGATTACGTTGATAACCTTCGTAAGAAGTTAAACTCCATTCATGAAAATGTTCGTCGTAATATTCAGATGGCCAGTGACAAGTTGAAAAAGCGATACGACATTAAAGCCCAAGCAAGAGGGTATCAACCTGGAGATCTAGTTTGGCTCTATCGTCCTCAAAGACGAAGAGGTTTGTCTCCGATGCTGCAAAGAGCATGGAAAGGACCCTACAAGGTCATTAAACGAATAAATGATCTGATATACCGTATTAGAAAACTACCAAGGGGAAAAATGATGGTTGTGCACACCAACCGGTTGGCCCCGTATGCAGGCGGAAATGAAGTCGATATAGAAGAACCAGAGGCCGAAATACAACCCGCAGCGGTTGTAGCGATTGAAGATCAGAGACCCTCGTTTACTGACTTTATGACCTTTTACTCAAATGGTAGGAAAGCTCGTTTTGGTGTTGTCCATGAGCAACCAAGAAACCTGTTTGAAGTTCCGGAAGAATACTCTCTAGCTCACTGCATAGCGAAAGATTTAAAGATGTCCCGCGGTATAGCTGTCGACTTCAAGTTCAAGTTTGGTCGCACGAGAGAAGTATATTTACAACACCCCGAGGTAGGCAAAACCTGCTATCTACAAGACCAGGGACGATTTCTTTATTATCTGGTCACGAAACCTCGTTCATGTGAGAAGCCGCAGTATGAGGCTTTGTGGAAGGCTCTTCACAACTTGAAGATACAGCTCCAAGCGCACGGGGTGAAGAAATTAGCTATGCCGAAAATTGGATGTGGTCTAGATCAGCTGGATTGACGTGCCGTGCGAAATATGTTGGTAGTAATATTTCAGGACGCCTGTGTGGAAGCATTGGTTTGCAGTTATAATCCCGCAACATCCTCCCAGAAGTGTCAGAAAACAGTGGATTGTTTCTTTTTCAAAAACTCAAGATGTATGGTACTAGAGGTTCGGCATGCAAGTACTGTCATGACCCAGAAGCCATGGCCGGATTAAGCAGCAAAATCCGTGGAACATCATTTTCGGCACTGTCACGAGACGCAACAGTGTTAGGAAGGGGGGCAGTGTAACGCGCCACCCCTCGAATATACTAGAAAATGTTCCGAACAGTCGCGAACAAGCTGGCCGAACGTGCCGAAAAAGTCTCGAACTATCCAGAGCTTCTCACTGTCGAATGTGCAGGAAAATAACGGGAATCTTCTAGCCCCATCGAAAACTAACGCGGAAACGAATATAAGGCTGCGTTGATCGAGCCAAGGCAGTTGTACAGTCAATCAGCTAGTAGTTACGAACGAAATAAATGTTAATTAGTGATAAAGTAAATTCTTCTGTACATAATTAAATAAATAATTTAGTGTAAATAAATTGTGGAAATAAATTGTAATAAACTAAGTAAAAATAAATAATTATTAAATTTAAATAAACGTTTTATATAAAAAGAACATTACAGTACTATAGAAATGTTATTTTCACTCTTAAGTATATTTTCTTAACTCAGCATTAAATTTAAAATTTGGTCTGTACAGTTTTGTAAATTTAAAATTACTAAATTTTAGAATTTTTCTATTTAAATTGTCCTTCTTCAAGAGCTAAAATATTCCAAGATTTTGTTAACAGTTCTAATATCAATTTAAAAAATTATAAAAAGGTTCAAGAATCATCGATTATATTTTTAATCCACTTTGAAATCTAAGTCGATCCTGTGCGTTTTAATTTCCGCAGTTGATAGTTTCCTCCCTTGGAATTTGAACGGGAAATTGAAATTTGTTCGTATCAAATTATCACCTAATAACTATGCGTTACAAGAAAGGAATGATTTAAATATTGTTTATCGATGAAGATAATTGAACACCGTCAGCTCAGATAATGGTCACGAAGATCACCTGATCTAACTTTTTTAGGCTTCTTTTTATAGAGTCACTTAAAATCAAAAGTATACGAATTCAAGCAAAATCTATTTTGACTTCCGGCAAGGAATGTGCTATAATAGTCCGAAAGATTACAAAAGATTAGAGGCGAAACCTTTTTGTTATGAAATTAACAGGGAACGTTTTCTAATTCTTTTGGATTAAAATGTTTAATTTTTATCAATTTATAAATAAAATCGTCATTCAAGGTAAATGTATCTCAGTTTTTTAAATCTCCAAAAAACCAAATCTCAGTTTCTTTATACCGCTGAATATTATAATTTCAAACGAGGTATCACTTGACCCCCCTTGCTATTTAGAAATTTGAAGAGCTAACGTGGAGGGGGTTGACATTGGGGATGAGAGTTTCACAGAAAGCATGCCTTGATTAAAGAGACAATCGATGTTTTTCCCTTTTTACTTCATATAAAAAAGTAAGAGAGTTAACACCTAATCCTTGCACATTATGTAATCTGTGATTACTAAACAAATAGAAAAAAAACGAAACTTCTTATTATAGATATCTATCGAGTGATATATTTAGTTTAGAACAAATCATTCCTACTAGTTAGAAATAAAACGCCTTAGTCAATACATAATTGATTTCCTAAAATGAAACTACAACGTACGAATATGATACCAAAAAAAAACAAATTATTAACAGGTTCTTTTCCCTTGGGGAAATGTAACTCGTCTAGACCGCAATAATGACCGCTACTATAAACTAACTCTATAGTCCAAGCGGAGAACCGCAAATTTCTACCTGTGAGCTTTCACCTAGGTCCTAGAGAGAGCTTGAGGTTTGTGGTCAGTAAAGGGCCTGCAGCATTTTGGCGAACTCAAATAATACTAACTAATTCAAGATTTTGTATTACTTGGTGAGAGCTTTAGTAAAGAATTTATGTACACGACGCACTATACAGGAACGCTAATGTCGATTCTAGAAGGGCGTAATAAAATTTTCACAGTTCCGCAAGCAGGCGGCACGTTTCATTAATTTAAGTCCCAAGCGCTCCAAGTTGTATTAAAGGTAAACAAAGTGTAACACAGGCAAGTTTTGAATCTAAGCGCTGATGACAACCACAGCTTCCAAACTAATTAGTCGTTAGTCCGTCAGTTTAGGGCGGTCCCAAGAGAATGTCTCATTGTTTTACTTGAACCTGCCTACAACTTACCCTAAAACTTAATGCGTGTAAACGGATTCAAATGCAGGACAAGGTCCCTAATATTGCGGACACGCGTTCATTTTAAACAAGTCCTCGGCAGCTGGAAGGGTGGCTAAAGTGGTTCCTTTAAGAGGCAAGCAATCCCAGTTCATGATTCGATTCTGATGGTCGTTCCCGCGTCCTTTGTAGAAAGATTGGTGACTATTGTTCAGACACCGATACCATTTTTGCAGGTCTATTGTGTTTTCGACGTTCCCTTGCTACTCGGTTTCACATTTTGACAGAAAAATATCATTTATCTACTTAACTGGATTTCAATCATAGTCAAAACTTCTAAGTCCTCGAAATGATTTATTTTTGGTTATACTTTTTTTGCACAATTAATAGGAATTCCAGGAAAAATATGTCCAATTTTAACGTCTGTTGAAATGATAAATGGCCGTTAGGGCCGAGAGTAAAATTTTGATATATGTAGTCTCTTATTACTGAAGTTTTGAGTTATGTTCAAAGTAAACTCATTAAATTAGCAGTATGATTTAAGCTCACAAATGTTATGTGTACTACCGCACTCTTCTTTTTAGCTACGTACTTTTATATATATATACGTATACCCTTGCGCGTATTTAAAGATAAATCAATATTAACTCGAAAAAGGTTAAAAGGAAATTTTAATTAACGATCATTGCTTTCCAGTATTTTAACAAGATGCTTCCCTTTTTTCTAAACGTGTGTTTTAAAAGTATTAGGCGTAACGACAGAAAAATTAGTGTAAAAGGTAGCTTTCAAGTTGTCAACGGTTACAACTCGAAAATACATGTTCCAACAGGAGTCATTAAGAGTTTTCATCGATTTCAATATTTCAACATTGTTATTAATCAGGAGAGCTTTTTACTTTTCATTATTACATGTCGAGGCTATAATTTATATGTATTAGAAATAAACGCTTAGATTGAAATAGATCTTCCCATTTACGCAGGTAAACGTGTAAAGAAAAAACTAACAAAATGATTTTTTTTTCAATCAAACTAATTAATATAATCTTTCCGGTTAATTGCATCTAAAACAAATCAAGAAAGGAAAATGTTACAATAAGGGAAAAAACAAGGAAAAAGTATCTGTGTGTGAAGAAAACATGTCTTTGGGAAATTCTCAATCTTGTAGTTCTTTGGTTCGATATTGAAATATCAAGGTTATCAGCTTCTTTATACCGTATAGTCTGAAATTTTCTCTATAAGTAGGTTAAGATAATAAGTCTATTTCAGTTCTATCAATTTCCCTCCTGATAAATTGGTCAACTAAGTATTTTGCATTACACGAATTAAACACATCCTGGAAAGACCCTAATAATTCCTTAACCAAAAATATTCGTAGGAGTAAAGCAATTGTCAACCAAGGAGCGATATCACTTAGTTGATGACACAGTAAATTTGTTCGTGTACTCGGCCGGAGGTGATATAAACAAGTTGCGCTTATCGATACTACTTGACTGGATGTAGTTCATGCGAAACAACTAATTTATCAGCGAGTCAAGATGTCTCAAAGTTCTTTACCTATATAGTTCTTACATGCACGCATTCCCTAGTTAACGTTGCACCGCTGACACGAGTACGTCACCGATTCTTAACACGGCGTATCAACTAATCTCCGCCACTCCTTGGTCATTGTTCTTTAAATAAGATTTGTTTCGTTGGTTTGGCAGAATAATAAAACACAAGCAGGTTGAGGTTAATATATTTATTTATTAACGAATATAATAGTGAATCTTTTGGAATATATAGCTTAATACGTTGCGTTATGCTGCTTGTACGGTGTCTTTAACTAAACTAAACTTGACCTGAATGGTCACACATGTTAAAACTTAAAACTAAACCCAAAACTGACCCTTAAATGCCATTGTTCTATTTTGGTCCTTCCGAGAACTACTAACTAACATATGCTTTAACACTACTCGTGGTTTTTGTGAGTCTTATATTCTCCTAATTCCGAGAATTCTTTACATCCTCCGCCGGCCAAATTATGAAGACCGAAGTTCTAGCGGATAAAGTAACTGCACAGGACGCCTTATCACAGTACCATCACCGCACTTTAGAACACAAGCCCGCGCTTTACCGTCTCGCCCTTTAATCAGCTCTTGAATAACTCCCATTTTCCACAGCAATCGACGGGTGTCACTTCCGTGAATCATCATCACGTCGCCTACACTTAATTCGCACTCACGCACACTCACATTATGATGAGCACTACGAAGATGTTGCAGGTACTCCGTCGTCCACCGCTTCCAGAAGTAGTCCGTGGCTTGCATTCCTTGTCTCCATTGCTTGCGGAGTTCGTTTCCATCGGCCTTCCTTAAAATCTGAGGAACGGTTGCCTCAGCGTATCCTATCAAAAAATGTGATGGAGTTAATGGTAACAGTTCATCGGGATCGTCTGTGATGTACGTTAATGGCCTTCCGTTGATTGTCGCTTCTATTTCTATGATTAGCGTAGATAATTGATCCCTTTCCCAGAAGTCATCCCACCAAGCTGCTGGGTCTACGATGAGTTTCCATTTGATTTGGAAATTCGGCGCTAGTCTTCTAATACCTTCACTTTCTATTACGTTACCAAATTCTTGAAAATCACCTGCTGCTCGTTTAAATGTTTTTGCGTTATCCGAATGGATTATTCGTGGCACTTCATGCTGAACCATAAATCTTCCAAGTGACAATAAGCTTGTTTCCGTACGTAAATTTGAATCCAATTCGAATTGTATTGCACGAGTAACATTACACATAAACAAAAATACGTAACCCTTTTCCCTTTCGTTTTCTTTAACATATAAAGGTCCAGCAAAATCTAAGCCGGTTACCTGAAACGCTTTCGCTTTCGTTATGCGATCTTTCGGTAAAGGAGCAAAGGGTATTGTACCTGGCTTCCCATTGTCTTCCAGAAATGGATTAAAAGTTAAAACATTAGAATCGCGTTCGATCACTCCACGGTTCTTCAAACAGGCACTTTCTTTAGGGTATTCGTGGCACTGGCATTGTTTTATCAAATACGGTTCTGCAGCTTCTAACTCGTCACTGTTCAGATAACCTACAGTCTGGTCTTTATTACGTTTCGCGATATTTACAAACCTTAACACATATGCTGCAACCCACACTAACCGTTGGAAATTGTTAAACTTGTCGATATCTATAAATTTTTGTATATTTCCGCTATCCGATTTCAATGATACCGTCAAGGACGTCGCTACAGCTAACAGCGCTGCGTCTTCGCATGGTCGTTGGGTTGGCCATTCTTTCACGTTACTCAACCATTCCGGTCCCGCTTGCCATAATTTGGAGTGAATTAAAACGTTAGCAGTTATGCCTCTAGTTAATAAATCTACTAGATTATCGCTTCCAGGATCGTGATACCATCCCTGTGTATTGTTTGTCAGCATCTGAATCTCTCGTACGCGATTTGCTACGTACGGTTTCCAAGGTAGCGCAACTTGATAACGACGATCGTCCCTTTTTATACATTCTGAAGCAAAGTCGTTTAAAAAATCGTTAACCTCGTTACTGTCACCTTTAATCCCCACCGATCCTAAGTCCCACATGCGCTCGATTCTTGATTCATCACTATAAACTGATGCGTGAAGCACTGACGTAAAGTTTGTAGAAACACATGAAGAATCTACAGGAACCGGACCGTGTATAGTATACCCAAATCGTGTATTAATAGCCATTAATCGTTCGTTTAACCCTATCGTTTTACCGGTGACAATTTTCCAATAATAGTCTGCACCAATTAAAACACTTATGCCACTGATTATATTAATTCCGTTAGGTATCTGGTCCGCTAATTGAATATTATTAAACTCGGCAGCACATTCGTTTGGCACTTTAAAATTGTCCATGCATATTTCGGGTACCTCCACCGCTTCTACCGTGACGATATCCTCACTGTATTGTTCCTTTAATTGAATTAGCACACGATTATACGTTCTCACGGGTGCCGATGCTGCGTTACCAAATGACGCAATACTCACACGATGCTCTCCGATTACGGGTAAGTTTAGTAATCTAGATACGTTTTCTTTAACAAATGTTAATTGACTTCCACCATCAAGGACCATCCGTATTAATGACATTTCCGTTTCGTTTCGACCTGCGAAAGCACATGCCGTCTGCAGGAGCACGTTTGTATTATTATTTGTCATTAACGTCGATATGGAAGGATAAACTACCCTTTCGTTAGTGGAATTATCGTTAGTTGATTGATCGTTAGACGTTATTGACTTTGAACGTTTTAACCATTCAGGATCGCACATTGTTGTTACATGCCGACCTTTACAGTTTTCGCAAAAAATAGATTTGTTTCGGCAATCCCTCGAATTGTGATTCCTCTTAGTACACCTGTAACAGCGTGCGTTCCTTTTTAACACTTCCTTCTTTTTCGATAACAATACATTAGCATCGCACAATTCTGTTTTATGGAACCCTTCGCAGAACAGGCAGGTCTCCTTGTTCTGTGAAGTTAATAAACTTGTCGCAGTCCCTTTTCTTCCTGATTGTAGTTGTTTATTATCGTGGGTGTTGTTTTCCTTTAGTCCATCATGTTTGTATACTTGTTCCAGGGATTCTAATTCATACCTGAAGAATTTTAACAAGCATTTCATCTGATCGTTGTTACTGGAATTGTCAGATACTAAAGACGCTCTTTCGTCCGTATCGGCTTCTTTATGTTTTTCCTGGCGAAAATAGGAAAGTTTTAATTCCGTTGGTAATGCCTTCAATAAACTAGATTTAAACATAATGTTATATTGCGATAAAGGAACCTTTAACACTTCTAAAGCACGAACCGAAGATGTCACAACATTATATATTCTTCTTAAACCCTTAATATCTTGTTTCGATCGCACTGGTTCCAAATTCATTATAGTTTCGAAGTATTGTGCTATAAGTTCTTCACTATTACCGAATTGTTCTTTTAGCGTGGTAATAGCTTCTCGATAAAAGTCACCAGATGGAGGAAATCCTTCAATCGCTTCTGCTGCTTTTCCGGTAACTGACATCTTTAAATAGTTAAATTTATCACCGTCCGTTAATTGCGCGTTTTCATGTACGGCGTTTTTAAATTGCTCCCAAAAAGCAATCCAACTCTTTGGACTACCATCTAACTTAATTAGTTCCTGCCTTTGTAATTTAATATTCGAGAGAGGCGATGACATTTGAGTTTGGTTATTTACGTTAATCGATGTCTTCTCGATGGACTGTCTTTTATATTCTAATCTGGCCTGCAGGTTAACCGCTGTTTCTTCATATTCTAGAATTTTAGTAAACTCTTCCTCGAGATTTTCTTTGAGTAGAGGTTGTACTAATCGATCCGCTTCTTTAAGGTTTTCAGAAGCTAACTTTAATTTAGCAATAGCAACATGCAGGTCTTCAACACTACAATCGTTCGTTAGCATCGAGTTTATACCGTTTATCGTTTTCGTTAATTGCGATCTGCAACACGATCTTTTCGCTAATTCCATCGCGATTCACGTTTTAATCACTATTCTCGTTAAAAGCGTTCGGCGTTACGTTATATACCTCACTTACTCGCGTTAACTTCCCGATTCGCGCACTACGTTAACTCGTATCAAATCGCGATCACGTTCGTTACGTTAAATTAATACCTATGTTGATGCGATTGACACGTCGGTTTAGACAAATCTTATTCCTGCCAGATTCGCGTTCCTTCCCGGGTTTCGGCACCAAAATGTTCTTTAAATAAGATTTGTTTCGTTGGTTTGGCAGAATAATAAAACACAAGCAGGTTGAGGTTAATATATTTATTTATTAACGAATATAATAGTGAATCTTTTAATACGTTGCGTTATGCTGCTTGTACGGTGTCTTTAACTAAACTAAACTTGACCTGAATGGTCACACATGTTAAAACTTAAAACTAAACCCAAAACTGACCCTTAAATGCCATTGTTCTATTTTGGTCCTTCCGAGAACTACTAACTAACATATGCTTTAACACTACTCGTGGTTTTTGTGAGTCTTATATTCTCCTAATTCCGAGAATTCTTTACAGTCATAACAACCTAAAGCTTAATCTTAAAATGAATTTAAAAGCTTACGAAGTTAACCTACAAAAGGTAGGTAAGTAACCCAGTGCAAGAGGTGTCAGATCAGAAATCCCATAAATTCACAGTCAAGCAGCAATGTAAACACATCAATCAAGCTTATCCATCTTATAGTTCTTTAGACTTTTTCACGCTTGTTTTTTTTTCTAGATATGTTGAAGAGCCATCGCTTAAGGTAATTGTTAAGTAGGTAAATACGTTTATATATTGTTACTTTTTCGCGTGCAACTCTGGTGATATTTCAAAAAAAAGGAAAATTTCCTGAAGTTGGCAAGTTGTCTACAAGACATGTGGTGTGGATGCTCTAGACAATTTGCCAGCTTGGGGAAATTTACCCTTTTTTGGGAATATCACGAAAATTGCACATGATTACTCCATCTTTTGTCGCGGCAAGTATACAAGTAATGATGTTTTTGTCTACTAAGTAATTTGGAACTTCTAGCTCTCGCTGGATTCCAACAAAGATGAATCGGAAACAAGAAACCTCATTCGGAATAACCAACGCATTACATGATAAATCTGAAGAAGTCAAACAAAGGGATCAGTGGTCGTCGCGGGTTGCTTCTACTCCTAGAGGATTAAAGGAATATGAACGTTGTGGCGTGATGTGGCTAATAAATTGAAGGCTCGTTGCGCAACCAAAAGCGGCGCGCCAAGTAGCTCAACCTTTCTTAAAGAGGTTAAAAAAGGGCGAAGACGATCTTGGGCCACCGCAGATGGTCCGACCATCGACTAAAATTAAGAAGCGGAGCGCTTTTAAGACTTCTCGTCTAATCGATCCATGTTAAAATATCACTGATATACAAAATTGAATTTTTCAAATGTTACATGAACTAAAGAGAGCGATTCTTATAGAATCTTTCCTACTGATTCCGAATTTGCTTTGCACATTTTCTCAGCACCTAAGGTTTTTAAGTAAATCGCGTTCGGAATTTCAGAAATTTTAATTTTTCATGAAATAATAAAGGTACATAATATAAGATAATTTATTTACAAAACATATTTCTATTTGACTTTCGCCTGTATTTCGTTGCTGGTAAAACTCTTTTAAGGCCCCAGCAGTAGTCCGCAACAGTGTTTTTGCTTCATTTTCTCTTGTAGCGCTATTCAATTTGGACGATATCTTGATGAAATCTCTCATTATGTTCATCGCTCACATCACCAAGATTGTTTTGAAAAAATCCAGATGTGAATGAAGGAAATAAATCTTCAGGAACATATTTGCTCCCAAATCTTTGTAATTTTGCAGCAGTTCATCGACCAGCTGATCATAGTTTCCAGCTTTTGTATTCCCGAGGAAGTTCGTCACCACAGTTTTGAAGAACTGCCAAGCAGGTATTGTCGAAATTGGCATCTTTCATTAATTCCCCGATTTGGGGCCCCACGAGTATTCCCCCTTTTATTTTAGAGTTGCGTATTCTGGGAAACTTGTTTTTAAATAAAGGAAACCTTCACCATCTTTGTTCGTCGCCTTTACGAAGTTCTTCATCAATCCTAACTTAAAATAAAGAGGTAGCAGTACAATTGTTTCTGAGGCTCATAAATGACATTGTTAATTCCAGGAATAAGGTTACTTCTTTCTGGCTATTGCTTCCTAATATAATGATTTTATCTGTCCCTACTATCCCACTCATACAGAAAACAGCAAAATTTCGTGTACCCCAACTGTAAATCCAGTATTAGGGCTACAATTTTTAAATCCGCACAAATTTACCATTGAAATCCCTGGTACTCTGTTTTATTCAGTAGTAGCTTCATGCTTTCATAAGACTCCTTCACGTCGAATGGCAATGGGAATAGAAGGATTTTCATTTCCACTATGAAGAAGAACAGCTTTAAGGCTCGTTTTCGAGGAATCTGTATAGGATCTCCAATCTTCTGGATGGTGATGCTGGCCCAATGCCTCTAGAAACGCGTTGACATCACTACAGAATACCAGATCATCTTGTTGTCTGCTATGGAATGTGCATATTCTTGTCCCTATTTGTTTAATAATTTTCATCCTTTGAGCCTTGAAGCTAAGAATTCTGCTCGCTTTTTTGACAAATTCAGATTACGGATTAAATCATTCAAATCAGACTGGATTATTTTATAAGGCTCGTCGGACATGTCAACAAAGTCAGGGTCCGCTTCCTTGTTTTCTTGGCCCTCAAAGTCAGCTAGTGGATCCTCCTCAGGATTCAGAGTTCATGAATCTGGTGGGAATGGTATGGGAAGCTCCGTAGTATTGTGCAGCACAAGTCTTACAGCTGCTACAAAAGTAGCAATCTGAAGAATGGTCCCTTGGTGCTCTCCATATTATTGGAGCTGCAAACGGCATGTGATGAGATTTTCCATTTAGACAACTTGTGAGCTGGGAAACACATGTTAAATAGCAGATATATGGGTCCCAAACATTGTCTTGATCTCCAACTTTACAACCAAACTACAGTTCATAACTTTATTTGATGAGCGGGCTTATATTTCTTTTTTGAGGCTTGAAAGTCAACTAATTCGTTGTTGGGTGAATAAAAATGCATGATTAAAGAAGCACTGTGGTTTAAAGCGGCTTGGAAAATTAGAAAGTCAAAGAAATAAATATAAAGAGCAGAATATGCTAATTTAAGGTAAAAAGCAACAATTACAAAGAATGGTGGATAATGGACAAATTCTGAAGATTTATTCGGATCCAGCAGACAAAATTATACAAGAATCAGCCAAAATTGTATTAAAAGGATTAAAAGAGTCAGTAGCAGTCCTTAGGCTGGCAGAGTAGAGACCTGCACGGGTCAGGTTCTTTTGTTGGGCCTTTAGGCAGCCCGGCCCAAAGCTCAGGTTCGGGTCGGGTTAGGCCTCAGTTTAGAAATTATACATTGTGAAAACCCATAGCTGTAAGTTCTTAAATTCGATTTGTAACTTGATAATTTTGTAAATTCTAGACGTACTTTGTTGGTAAATTCGTGTAGTGCAACGAATTATCTCAAGATCTTTTTACGTTTCGAACTGGAAATCTGTTGGTTGCTTTATGTCTACGAGCTTTAAAGTGGATTTCCAGCGTTTTTCTCGAAATTTTCAGACATTATAGATAAAATTATGAAAATCCATATGTATCTGCAAGTCCCTAGATATTTTGTACGATCAGTGTAGTGTCACGGATTATCTAGAGCAGGGCCGGAGCCAATGAGACAATTTGCCACAGGCAGTGCGGTAACTAGGCGCTGCACAGGTAGGAATAAGGCAATTGAGTATGACATGCACGTACAGGCGGCTTAAGAAATGGTTATAATGAAAACTTGAAAAAATCATCGAAGGAATCTAAATAATCGAACCAAAGTTTTTACAAAGATGGTGTGTAAGAAAGGTGCAGAAGTAAATAGTGTAGAAACTTGCGAGTGCGAAAGAAAGCGCTTTCCTAGTAAATTAATATTTAATTCATTAAGATCATATTGAATAAAGGTAACACCACACAAAGTTCGTTTTACATTTCTAAAGATTGTACTATAACAAAATACAAAACGTTCCCACAATTACAGAATTTTAATTCAACGGGAAATCGTAACAGAAACATAAAAGATTTGTTTACGTTGGCACTGGGAAAACAGAGTGCACTAAAATAATGTTTAACAAAACCACCGAATAAACAAGTTGAGTAAAACGAAATAATAAAATTGAATAGGACTTTTGAAGTGGATCAGTCTCATTTTGTTAAGATTAAAAAAGTTTTTCTTTTTTCAAATAAATATGTGAAACCGTCTGTTACGTAGTTTAGTGAAGCTGAGATACGTATACGTATGTCAGTGACAGTTTTCTCCAAAGAACAGCTGCCGAACGAATTCGAAACGGATAAAAATGATACAAATAAACGCGGATCGATATCTATAACTATAAAACATAAACTGAAAATATGTTAGTAATAAAAGTGGAACTACATAAAATTTTTAGAACCACCTTCTGATGGTCGTAAAAGGACTGCCATTATAGAAAATCGTTTACAGAAGCTTATAAAGGGAAAAAAATACGCCAGTGTGCTTGTGGTCTAGAACGTAATTGCAGAACTTTCAAAGTCGTTCGCGTTGTACGTTAACATACTTGAAGTAGCTATAAAACATTTTATTTAGCGGCAACAAGTTGTGGCAACTTCTATACGCTTGAACGCATTTGGTCCAACCGAGTAAGCAAGCGAAGAGCAGAATCTTATATTATTACTGTATGGTTATCTTTTATTGTTCGAATGGCTCATAAATTTCTCGTTGAAAAATTACTTCAATTACATTTCGCGATTTAAACTGTTACAAACCCGCCGTTCAGTATAAAAAAGGAATCCCGTTGAATTTGTTTTTTAATTTGTTGCAATAAAAGAATTAGTGGAAAAGATTTTAAATATAAATCTCGCTAAAGCAATATTGTCGATTTAAGGGGATCTTTTCTAGCTAAGCTAAGTTTGATCAGCGATTCGTTCGTTTCCTCGTTAGCGACGTATCGCGGTGATTTGTAGCTACTAACAGGAGGGTAGTGGGTCGAGATATAGCGTTAACACCCGGTTAGAACTTTGATGGATTTATTAGACATTTCTCGCCGGGTGGTACGTTTGCGTTAACGTGTTAAATACACACTTACTGTAACTGATATCCTAGACAAAAAATAAATTACCTGACACCCTTTTACTAGATATTCAAGTGCTAAATCTGTATTTATTGCAAAAAAAAAAACTGTTGCATATAAATCCTATAATATAACGCTAATTGCCGTTGAACTGTAAAACAACTAAAAATAGTATCTTGACAAGTTTTCTTTGCAGTTCATTAATGTTTTAACAAAACAAATATCCGTTCACTTCCAATAGACTTTCCCAGACAAGTTCATCTTTCACTTTCGATACATTCAGGTAAAGAAAAAAAGGTCATTAACGGCAACATAGGACACTACCTAAGGTTTCATCGAAATAATATCACATCTCTTTTTTCTTGCTAATCCATCCATCTAAATTCTAATTTAGCATTAACAGCACTGACTTAATCGTATTACCGAATCGAGTGAACAAGACCGTGTGTAGGAAGAAATTTACGCTGCCGCTCTAATCCTGGATATTGAACAGCATTCAATGGAGTTTAAAGTAATATGTGTATTTTAGTTATAAATTAAAGCCAAACATATGCAGTAGTAACCAACATATTAGAAATAGACCACAGGATCTAGTTCCTAATAACACCGTTGTTCAATATCTTCCTATACCTAGCTATGAAAATTGTAAAGAGTGGCTCATTCCTCCAAGTAGCTTACAATTGATGAACACAAAAGGCACATACCGCATGAATAATACTGATTATATCAAGAACATTAAAGTACATAACTATATCATACATATAGAAAAATAAGAATTCGCGTAGGGATCGAACCCACACACTAGGTTTCCCGAACCAACGCTTTTCTAATCAAGCTAGCGAATGCTTCCCCAAGCGAAAGCTAATATTTCTATATGTTATATTACGTCGGATAGTATAGTAAGAAACATATTTGTACACTTAAATAGTAAAGAGCCCGTAATCGTAAAGGTTCCACTTTACCTGCAAGATATATCTTGGAATTTAATCGGAAAAGCGACGGTCCGGTATGTGGGATTCATCCCCACACAAATTCTGATTTTTTTAAAATATGTTATCATTATCATAAGTATTTTGCCTATGCAGTTCTCTCCACTTTCCTCTATCCTGAGCCAATCTCTTCATCACATGAAATTCTTGTAGCAGTTTTAAACTTAAGATTTTAAAAGCGTATGATAATATTTACTTAATGCGAAGCCCCAAAATCTCTTTCAAATCGTAAGAAACCGTGGGAACCTCCTGCTATAATGTCCTCAGAGAGGCCATCCGTCTTTTTTAATAAATCGAGAGGAAATTCCAAGTGTCGATACACGAATAACTTGCCTTAGTGAAATTTGGTGAAAAAAGGGAAAACCAAACACCAGGCACAAACTAGATAAAGGTACTTTCAAAGGCTTAGTGCTTCCTCAATAAAATAAAAAATAAGACATACAGTTATGCTATTTAATTATGATTTAGTAAACCTACAAGCGTTACACACCTAAGATTTTAAAAAAAAGGTAAAACATTCATATTATATTGTTTAAATAATGGTGGTTACCTTAATAACGCAAAATAATAACTCTTGAAGGCCTTCATAACAATATTAATAGATTTAAAAATATGTGAATAACGATAAATTTAAAAAACTGATTAAAATTATGATAAAAATACAAAATTGGTAATTAAACTTTATCCGTTGGATTTCAATAAATTCTCTTAACCTATTAGCAAAGAGATGCGTCAAGAAAAATAAATTTAAAAACAATAACTAATACGAATAAAAACTTACTTCACAGTAAAGGTCAAGGTCACACAATAACCTTACCATAAGATAATGTAAAAAACTGAGTTTTATTGATATTCAAGTAAATTTTAATTCGATAATACACAACTTAAATGATAAAATTCTAGTTTGAGTACCAATAAACAAGTATTCGATCAAGTAATTTTTCAAGGAATAAATACCCGTCTTTGTTTTGTCATATATTACTGCGCACCTGATAATGACAACCTTGATTCTGAATTCCGCGTTCGGATGATCAGCCAGCAAACGTAGAGGAATATTTCATAAATCATTTCATCATAATAGATCGATAATTAATTTATAAAGTCCTTTACAAACCACGGATCAAGATGGCGACCACGCCCTTTTGATTATATTTGCAGTGAATGCGGTAATAGATAGATAAAACAGCGAGAAAACGATGAGTGACGGTAAGGAAAAAGGCAATCCTATAGAAATAATCAAGGATTAGACAAGATAAAGCGGATACAAAAATTGATTTACCTAAAATTCAAATCACTGAATAAACGAAATTAACTTGCGCAAACATTCTTAACTCAGTACAGTTTGTGACTGCTAGATGTCGGTAAGGAAGATGAAATAATCAAAAATCTAAATAAAAATAAGGTACTAGTCAATAGAAATCTAATATATGAGAAAATTATTAAAAATAGGAATATCAAATTTGAATATATCTATAAGGTATACGGAGAAAAATTGTTACAGCGTAACACTCTCTCATCAGCTTTAATTTTCCATTTTTCTAGCCAGTTTTAGATTTCAACTTGGTTGGTTTGCAGTTTCTGAAAAATGTTCATTGTTGTACAATAGTACTAGGTTTTCTTGGTTTATAAAATTAATTCGTTACTGTTTTAAATGGAAATGCTTGAAGAGACACGTCAAATTGCTGTTATTGTAAATAACCTAAACTAACAAATTTCAGGGTAATTGTAATACCCCCCTACATTTTTTACATGTAAAATATGCAAGGGTAACAGTTCGTTATTTCCAGATATTGTTTTCTTTTGCAATACTAAAGTCCACTATTCCCATCGTTGCTTATAGGTACATCAACTGAGTAAAGTATAAAAACCAAAAATGGCGTATTTCAGATGAATGTCCAACTGGGTTAATTGCAAATAATGTCCTGCGACTTGGATATTCACATTTCTACGCCTAGAAAAATTTTAATTTCAATCAGCAAGAGAAGCATTTAGCCGTACAATTTCTAACTGAACGTATAAAAAACCAGTCTTGCGACTAATAAATTTTAAAAATAATTTGTTTTCCAAATCAATGAACGTAAATACGGTTTGCAGGAACTGATGCTGGTTATCTTACAATATAAATGTACCCGCTTCTAAAAAGTAATTCCCAAAAAGAACAGAAAGATGACTTATACAAATCTTCAAAACAATCGGTAAAAGGAAAATCTATAGTATTCCTTACAAATAAGCCAGAGAAATAATATAGAATGAATTATTGATAGTCTCTCTTCTGCAAACCGCTTACTAGTAAGGGGCGTATATATATAAACGTAACAGAAAACAGAACGGCCGGATTGCATATGTTCTCCATACTTTATGTGCATTGATTCTCTCTTGAACGTACACACAGGGGTTGTTTTATGAGCCGAATTGAAACGACTGCTCGTACAAACACAAAAACCTCTTCAGATACCGTAATACTACTCTTTTTAGACAATTCACAGACTGCAGCTACTTAAATAAATAAGACTTTATTTCTGACTAAATTACTTTTCGGGAGGAACATAAAAATGTATATACAAGCTGCATCATCATAGCTAGTTGTTTCAATTTATTCATCGCACGTAAAGGCTGCAAAACTAAATTCGTATATTTTAGTGTCTATGAAAAACCGAAAGGAAACAGCTTCATGAATTTATGATTTGTTGTTGTAGTCAGATTTAAGCAACAATATGTAATATTTATTAGCTAAGTTGAGCAATCAAAAAAATTCCCAATAACGCCTAATTTAATATCGTTCTACAGTAATTAACAATCTATGTTGTACTTTTCAGTTTATTCTGTTTTAGGTTTAGTCAAAGTGACCTTCTGGGGGTATCTGTATGACCAACGAATAATGTACAGTGAAATCTTTATCAATGGACACCTCTGCATTAAGGACACTCTCTAAGTCTTAAAACGTTGCTATTTATAAGTTTTTACCTTTTCTCTGTTCTCTCTGTCCGTTATAGAAAGGTTACACTGTAAACGCAAATAGAAATGTATGATAAAATTGATGAAGTCTGACTGTCTAGAAACGGCTACTCTTGATCTTCTTCTGTTTTCTTTTCTAAATTTTACCATCTAAGCGTTTTTAAAATTGGCTCCATTAGCACGACCTTCGGAAGAAAGCAGCTTTATATGTGCAGGTTATTAATTTATAAGATTTGCTGACACACTGCAGTTTAGATGGTAAGACGAAGATTTCTTACTACTATGTGTTTCAAAAGAGAAGAATAATTATGTTTTAAATATTGTCAAGTACAAAAGGCATAAAAATTATTACAAATTATTGCAAAATATGTTTTAAATTATTATTTATTTATTAATCACTTGCATTTTGTCATGCATATTACACTCACAACACTTATCATCTTGTGGTTAGATGTCTAATTAGCTTTGTTTGTGGTTTAATTATGATTAACGCTTACAAGATTTGGATCATTTATAAGCTATTGCATTCACCGCTTTTTCAGTTAGTACTAACCTTCAAAAGACAGCTGTTAAAATTTCATGATATTCTATTCATTATTTTGTGAGTTATTGTGCTAAGAGTGACGCTACTTTTGTTATTTTCAAAACAATGGATCAAAAACAATTTCGTGTTTTAATTTTACACTGCTTCTTGATGGGAAAAAATACCGTTCAAGCAAAGCAATGGCTTGAAAAGTGTTATGGGGACTCCGCTCCATCAGAAACAATAATAAAACGTTGGTTTGCTGACTTCAAACGTGGTCGTAGAGACACCGATGATGCAGAACGCAGTGGACGTCCAAATGAGGCGGTAACACCAGAAAACATCAAAAAAATCCACAAAATCGTTTTGAATGATCGAAAAGTGAAGTTGCGTGAGTTAGCTGACATCGTAAAGATATCAAAAGAACGTGTTGGCTTTATATTGCATGAGCATTTGACTATGAGAAAGCTCTGCTCAAAGTGGGTGCCGCGTTTGCTCACTGTTCACCAAAAACAAGAACGTGTTGATGTTTCTGAGCAGTGTTTGGCCATGTTTAAACGTAACAAACCGGAATTTTTGCGTCGATATGTGACAATGGATGAAACATGGATCCATCACTTCACTCAGGAATCAAAACGATCGTCATCTGAGTGGACAGCAACTGGTGAACCTCGTCCAAAGCGACCAAAAGCACAACAATCGGCTGGAAAGGTTATGGCCTCGGTATTTTGGGATGTGCGTGGTGTAATGTTCATCGACTATCTTGAGAAGGGAAATACCATCAACAGTGAATATTATATAGCGTTATTGGAGCGTTTGAAGGCCGAAATTGCAAAGAAACGACCGCATATGGCAAAGAAAAAAATTTTGTTTCATCAAGACAACGCACCGTGTCACAAGTCAATCAAAACAATGGCAAAACTACATGAATTGAACTTCGAATTGCTCCCACATCCACCGTATTCGCCAGATTTGGCTCCCAGCGACTACTGGCTGTTCACAGACCTAAAAAAAATGCTTGCCGGTAAGAAATTTCGCTCGAATGAAGAGGTTATCGCTGAAACTGAGTCCTATTTTGAGGTAAGAGATAAATCGTTCTACAAAAGTGGTATTGAAATGTTAGAGCGGCGCTGGAATGATTGCGTTGTTCTTGATGGAAATTACGTTGATGAATAAAGCTAATTCTGAACAAAAAAAACCGTGTTTTTTTTTGTTAGGCCTGGGACTTTTCAGCCCATGTGTTAGAAATACGTTTTACTGTCCAAAGACTACCGAGATGCCTTTACTTATTGATCTCACAATAGATATTCATTCATCCATAGGAAGTCTCAGTGTCATCGTTAAGTCTGTATAGAAAGAATCTCAGAGAGTAAGTTAGTTGAGTTCAATTCAAATGAACTAGTACATAAAGTTCAAGTTCCGAAAGACCAGCTCGAATCGGTCACAATGTAAGTAATACATTATTTATTTTGTTTATAAGAACTTATTTGTTAATAAATGTATTTTATGCACAATCAGGTTTAAAATTGGTCATTATGTACTTGTTTCTAAGGCCTAAAGATAGTCGTTAAAGCCCGCGGGCTTTATTATGTAAAGTTTTAAAATATTTAAAAAAATTGAAAAAAAATTTTAGAAATTTTTATCTAATGTAATTATTAATTGATTATCTATTTCAATAGTCATGAATAAAATATTGTATGCATCTCTGGCGTAAAATATATTAAAGTTGTGAGCCGAAGCAACGCCGGGGCTCACAAACTCCACACTTGGGCTTTAAATATGTATTTTACGCCCTCAATACATAATATACTATATTACTAGGGCTGAGCGATTATTAATTTCTATAATCGATACTCGATTACAAATATAACCGATCATTTCGTCGGAATAATTGGATAATGTATTAATTGAATAGTTGAATAATTGATTAATCGATTACTCAAAATGATAAAATAATAATCGATTAATCTTTAGATCAGTACCTACTTTATTATGCAGATATTGACTTCCAAATAATCAGCTATTAAGAGCTTTATGAACCCAAATAGGAATTAGTAACGTGTCATCATACAGAAACCCAATTTGCGTATCCTATGATGTGACAAACTTAACGGCGGTGCTGTATTTATTTTTTGTACAAGGTGTTCGTTTAATACTGCGACTATTGCTTCTAGGTTGGTAGAAAATTAACTGAACTCAAGTTGCTAATGAAAGATAGATGTTAACATGCAAACTAAAAATTTGCATTGAAAGTAGTTCAAACAAAACAAAATTAATTTTTGCAATTGTTTTTTATTTGTTTTCTGCCAGTATTTATATTTTTCATAACCTCAACTTGATTTTGAGAGATGTCATTTTAATTATTCAAGGTTAATTAATTTAGCTCATTTCTATCTACAACAGGGTTAGCAATTTTCGCAAGTGTACCAACTCAAAAAAGCGTCACAATATAGGAGAAAATCACCATCATCCTGACCTCTGTTGGAAATTAAAAAAAACTAGTTTGAGGGTGATCACACTGTCGCCAGAACAATAAAATATATAACTAGAAACCATAATAAATGTTATAAATCTTCAGATTTGGAAACTTATAGCCAGCTTTGGCAACATTGGTTGTAACTTATCATCACCCCCTTTTCCGCCATTTTGGCGAGATTTAACGTCATCTCTTGGTTGATGATTTTCCCCTATTAAATGAATATCCAGTATTTGTCACATTGACAATTTAGAAACACGCCCGATCAAGTTCAGAAAAACCCCGGAAAATATACGAACTAATTTCAATAACAAACGACGTCGAACAATTAGAAACATAATTTTACTTCAGTACAGCAACTGACAGAAAATTCTTATGTTTTAATTGACGTTTCCACGTTCGTTACTGTTTATTCCACTTTTAAAAATATATCATTAAACATAATTATTTATTTCATCACAGTAGCGTATTTATCGGGAAGGTCCTAAGAGTATGGATCTTCCACAGTAGTCCAAAAAAATAATAACAATAGAAAAATAATAACAAATATAAAATTTTAGGTAAAAGCGTTTTGATTTTTTTGCATCAAAATTTTGCGGATTACTTTTCCTTTCTAAAAAACTTTATGTTGAAGAATTTTTTCTAATAAAACGGATCTCTCCTAAAAAAGTTTTCTGACTTTTTTGGTGACAGACAGAAAAACTATCAGTTGGTTCTGCAACTGGAGGTATAAGCAAGAATTGTGGTTAATTATGACGTCATGGGTGCGACTAAAAAACAACCCTTAAATAATAATGTAAATAGTAAAAGTAATTAACTAAACGATTAAGGAAACTAAAATTAAATAGTTGATTAATCGGTTGCTTCAGTGATTGCTCAATTCCTCAATTATTTAAATAGGGCACAGAATGGCCGATTAACCGACGCAGACGGTTTGGTTTCTAATAATCTATTTAATCGATTTCTGATGGTTGGGTCATGTCTGAAGTCAAGTCAAACGCTATGTTAGGGAAATATTTTAAGGTCCGTTCGTTTATGTCGTGTCTTGATGGCTGTCTCACGTTAGGTAGCAGAGTCGTAGTCCCAGGGTCTCTTAAGCAGCATATTTTAAATGTTCTTCATGCAGATCATGAGAATATGACAAGGTCAAAGTTGCTTGCTTGTTCATATGTTTGGTGGTTTGGCATCGATGCTGACATAAAACGTCACGTTAGCTGTTGTGATAGGTATCAGTCAACTCAAAATTGTGCTAAAATTCAGTTTTCTAGTTGGTCTGGTGCTTCTTAGCCGTGGGAAAGAATTCATTTAGGTTTATTGGATACCTGTGATACTTATTGAATGATTACACAAAATGGATTGAGTGTTTCATATTGTCTACTACGAATGCCGATGCTGTCATATCAAGATTAAATGAGTATTTCGCTAGGTTTTTAGTCCCCAGCACAATCGTTACAGATACTGGACCCCCGTTTAATTCATTTGTGTTTAAGTCGTATTTGTCTGAGAGGGGGATAAGGCGTGCCACCATTGCTCCCTATAACCCTAGGTTCAATGGCTGGCTGAAAGACAGGTCTAGTCGATTAAAAACAGTCTTGTTAAGTCAGTAGTTTCCAAGTCAGATATACCTCTTACTACAAGATTAAAGCAGTGCTTGTATTCTATACGTCCCACTCCCTCATCAGTTACGGGAGTATCCCTTATGTCATTGATGCTAAATGTAAAGCTAAAACTCTTACATATATCTTTAGCAAATCGAAAGTCAAAGCTACAATCCATTTTGAAGTCCGGTAAGTTAAGTTCTGGAAAGTGAAATAAGAGTGTAAGGTTCTTGTCAATTTGCATTATGTCAGAGTCCGGTCAAGTGGTTCCCTGCAAGAGTCGTAAGAAAATTAGAGAATATAATATACATCGAGAAATTTAGTAAAGCCGTCATAAAGAACGTGCATATTTTGCAACTGAAGGTCAGTTACTAACAAGGCTCAGTTCATAGAGAAATGACCAAAGAAGTTAAGCCTGAAGATTGGGCGTCGTGTTCCAGTAGTACTAACCTGAGTCAACAGAGTACATCCTCAAGATCCGTCAGTCAGCAGAGCACTCTGTCGAGCTACCACAGTCCAGTCTCGCTTAACCCTAACGTCACTACGCTTAATTCAACTACACCGACTGGTATACAAATTCGGGAATACAGGCCACCAGTGCGCTTTTGGCAAGGCCGGTATAAACAAACATTTTTCCGTTGAGGGGGGTGGGGGGGGAGTGCTGTAAAGTTACTAACGTCATAATCATTCTGTCAATATCATGTAGGTTAATAATTACAACTGTTGTCAAAAAAAAGCTAGTCTAAGTTTAATTATTAAAATGTCAAGCTTTTTTCAGTGAAGTCCGTCTATTATTTCAAACACCCTAAACCACGTTTTAACAGCTATGTGTGGTAATTACTTGTGAAATCTTATACAAGGTGTTTAAAAAATGTTGTCGAATATTTTAGCCACTTGTAGTACTCATTGCGACGGCCAAGAAAGTTCATATAAACAAATGTCCCAAAATGCACCCCTTCCAAGATACAGGGCGTTAAAATTTATAGAAAAAAAATAGGTTTTTAGTTAAATTTTTGTTATACGTTATAATTTTGTTTCATACTTGGCCCAAGCTTATATCATGTTATTGTAAATTTGATAAGATGACAATTGATGAAAAATTAAATCCAGTGGCTTAGATATGGGGGGGTTCTGTATTTTCTCTCCAGATAAAACCTACGCCACTGTACTTTTCCTGAAAACTGGTAACATCTCCCACTTTCCTATTTAGGATACAAATATATTATTGTATTTGTCTCCTAAAACGCACCGTTCTCGAGATAATTAACATAAATGCTGGTGAAATGTACGAAACTCCGTTAATACAAGGAAATCTGCATTTCAAATTATCTCGAGAACGGTGTGTTTTAGAAAACAAATACAGAATATCTTTTATCCTAAATTAAATAGGAAAGTGGGAAATGTTACCAGTCTTCAGGAAAAATACAGCGGCAGAGGCTTTATCTGAGGAGAAAGTACAGAATCCCCATGTATCAAAGCCACTGGACATATTAAGACACTTGTTTATATGAACTTTTTTGATCGTCGCAATGAGTACTGTAAGTGGCTAAAATATTCGACAACATTTTTTTAAACACCCTGTATAGGCATGTAAACTAGATAGCTCAAAGGAATAATGCCAGGATCGGAGTCGCGAGGCGGGTTCTAAAAAGGTGGCACAGTGGTAGAATTCATTGTTGTACAAAGATAAAACAACAAAAAATTAGTTTGAACTGAATGGAGTCGCGGTAATTCATGTACATTCTATTTTAAGCATAAAAGATTTTAAAAGAACATGTATCCTAAGGTGTGCCGTTTTCAACATGACGGGCATCAAAGCTGAACATCCCCTTGCATACCAGTCATTATGCTGGTGATGACGGTTTTCTATACGAAACATAAGCGCATTTCATAACAATAACCGTACAGAAAATTCTGTCTGAATATTGTACGTCGTTTCTAAGCTATTGAGTAAACAATTCAAAAATTACATTCATAAGAACATTTAAGTCGATATTAAAATAAATTGCAAGAAATAACCTGATAAACCTCGCTACCGCACCGAACAAACAAGTGTTGAAGAAGTTCGCAGTTACATATAATAGTTTCTCTTCTTATTTCCAGTCATAAACTAATAAAAGTAATCTACCAAGCAAGGAAGTTTTGTAGTGTAAAGTAAACAGTCTTCAAGAATTAGTAAAACTTGTAGTGTAAACTTTTAGCGTGTGGTTAGTTGAACTTAGCAAACTAGTAATGAAGAGATTAATATTAAATCACAGTAATGCGAACTTGCAATTCGCTAAAGAGTGAGTATCAAGCTCGAAATTTGAAGGACCTTGTTAGGATCTTTTGAAGTGGTTAAATTGAATCAAGTTAATAAGCGGACTTGTTTAAGTTGTTCTTGCATCAAATTAATTTATTTACTCTATTTACGTCGAATGCAGCTCCGTGCGGTGAACCCAGAAATATATGTTAACTAGATCTAGTAGTGCATACTGAAGTTTTCGTGAGGATTTGGTTTGAGGGAGAGAGAGATTGTGGTAAGGGACAATTCCGGGTGCAGTTTGAATGGGAATTGGATTAGATTTAGAACAGCACTAAAAGAGCGTGAATAAAATAAAGGAAACAAGAACGCCCCGAGCGGATTAAGGATTTACAACTGAATATTATGCATGCAACTGAAAACTGAGCAGACTGCGGCTTACGGCAACTGAAACTTTCACAATTGTCAACAATGTGCATGCTACGTTAATTAAACCACGTCTTTAAGATTTCCGCAAGCTGCGCCTTCAATGCAACTTTTTGCACATTGAATAATAAATCTCACTACACTCCGCGTTGTATATTCTTTCGAGTTGCCCCCATTAAAAATTTCAGCACGATAACATTCCGTTATAAAGAAATAAAAGTTTTGAGCGTCAACCGAGATCACTCGTAAATTAAAAACATAACCTATAAAAAATACGTTTTTTAAACGCAGTTAAAATACTTTAAGCGAAGTATTGTCGTTTTAAAATTCTTACAGAATGGTACAAAATGTTCCTTTTCCATTTTCAGAACGTGCTAGTAATAGTGTCATAAAATATTTACAACTGGGTCTTTATACAGAGACCGTCCCTAAAAACGTCGTTAAGTGAGCGCGGTGGTGATTTGAATACTTTAATTACAGTGTCTCTTGCATGCTGACGTTGGTATAATAAAAATTCAATTTTCAGTATTCTGGATGTTATTCTCAGTTTTACGAATATAACTTTCAACGGCAGTTATCCATATAACTTGCTTCTTTCTGAACATTTAATAAAAAAGTATAAAGTGAAAGAATGTAAATTAAAAGGTAAAACCAAGAAGGTAATAAAATAGGTCATAAGGTTAGTAGATTACCATTACAAAATCTCCATCTGTTTGATATATTAAGTATTCCTTTCTTTTTTTCGACTGTAAGCATCTAATATTGACTTACGTATTTACTTAAATTTGTATTTTTTCTCAGATGAAACAATTAGGATCTACCTCAAATCAGATATTGTAAAGTAATTACTAACAGATTGCAGCAAGTTGTTAAGAAAATTCCGAATCGTCTACTACAAACAAATTCCAGAAGACGTGATAACCAAAGATGATCAGTTCCAAATTATCGAGATGTATCGTATAAGAAAAAAGAATCACCGAGGTATTCAATAAATGTTAAAAATTCCTGAATAAGAAGTAATACTTTCCAAAAATGTACGAGAAAATTAATGCGGACGTGACAAATTGCGAAATACAAACGTAACTCGATCCCCAATAATAACGGAGACAGTCTCTCGACCCTTCGGAATTGTTCATATCGATGTATTTTTTATCGACGAGATCTTTATAATAATTATTGATCAATTTTCCAGAATTTATTATTACTGGACGCGTTTATAGTACTCTAATAGAATATTTTAGAATTATTAAGTAATCAAAACCCCGAGCTAAGATCAATAAATCGATATAACTTAATAGTTTTTGCACACAACGATAAGATTCATTCTTCCTTGGATTTTCTCCAGAGAGACCCTGTCTACAGAAAGTAAAAGCCGAAAAAGAGAATAATTCAAGAAGCGCTAGATCGTATTCAGCGTTCGAAAAACATCCTTATATCAGGAATTCCTGAAGGTACAGAGCACAACAGTGATAAAAAATCAATACACGAAGTACTCAGATCTTTTAAGCTTGAAATTTGAAAATCCATCTGTACCTCGTCATATTCTTTCTAACAAGACAGCACTAAAAAACTACATATAAAAACCTACAATTGAGCAGTGATCAAATGCCAGCGCAACTGGAGTATTTAAAGAAGCTACTTAATCAACTACAATCTACAACTGAAGCTGGAGAATCATCTTTAACGATCAAATATGTAAAAGGAATTGCCACTATCACTAAATTAACAGGTTGTTTTAACTAATTACGCCCAACAGTTTATCCAATATTTCGTGTTATTTTCAAAATGTTCGAAGCTTACGCTCTAAAATAAATGACTCCTTGCCAGTGGTGTGCAACAATGAATATAATATTGCGCTAGTCGAGAGTCAGTTAACTATGACACAGTTAGTTCTGAGTTATTTCAGGATAAATATAAGATGTTTCGGTATGACAGAAGATATACACTTACTGGTCGGAAATGGGGAGGCGGTACTTTACATGGCTGTAAGTGAATGCATTGAAACAGAGATCATTGATCTGAGTGTAATAACCGATCAGAATGTATCAATAGATATAGTTGGTTGCAAGTGTGTAGTAAACAAACTAACCTTTTACATTTTCGTTTTGTATATTCTACCGTACACGTCTTTAACGGATTTTCAATTGTTTGTGGATACTTTTGAACAAGTGTTTTGTACTCACAAATACAATGTTTTAATTTTAGGAGATTTTAATGTTCCTACGTTGATAAATAATGGTAACGATCCATACAACTTGATAGATTTTGCTGATATTCGGCAATTTAATAATGTCGTACCTAACCATAACAATAGGTTATTAGATCTAGTAATTAGTAATATGGATTTTGTTGTACAAAGGGATACATCTCCTCTAGTTAGAGAAGATTAACACTTATTTTTACATTTTACATTTACGTTTACATTCTTATATCTAACTTTCCTGATAATCACAAGTATTGCAAAGAAAATCAAATCAAAGTTTACAATTTTAGTAGACTAGACTTTCCACAACTTTACAGCAGCCGACTGGTTGTCTTTAGAGTACTGCACAGATATCGATGCCGCCTGTACTCAACTTTACAGTACATTGTATAATATGTTTGATAAATATGTTCCTGTATATAAGCATAAAAAACCTAAGTACTCTGCTGGATTTAGTGGGAAAATTATTAAGAATTTACATCTTAAAAATCAAATAACGATCTTTATTTATATAAGCAGTACAGGGCCTTGACTAAATTCATGATTAAAGATTCATATAATGAATACATGCTTAATTTACAAAACAATCTACATAGAAACAGACCCAAAGAACTTCTGGGCATTCATTCAAAAAAAGGACTACTCGTATTTCTGGAAAAGTGAATCTTGGTGATAATGCCTACGATAAACCTTTGGATGTAGTCAAATCTTTCAAAGATCATTTTAAAAGTGTTTATCTTCCATCTTCCAACCACATCCCTGTACCCAAAATTGGACCCAGTAATATGCCCCCTATAAATCTTAATGAAATTCCTAAATCTGATGTTATTAGTGCCATTTGCAAATCAAAAACCAAAAACTTCTGGTCTTGATTCTTCGTTAAAGGTACTTCCGCTGTGTTGACTTTGCCTTTAAAAATCTCATTTAATTTATCTATCAACACGTCTACTTTTTCTAAATATTAAAAACTTGCGCGTATCTGTCCAGTTTGTCGCGGGCAAAACCCGGAAAAGTGGCCTTATGGCCGTGCAGACCTAAAATATTGTACTCGCAGCAGCTCTAACGTCGGAGATGGAAGTAGTTCACAGATAATTTACCATAAATTGAATTCGAAACTCAATAAAAGAACCTCACTTATTCCTTAAAGATGCCACAATCGATATGGGCGCCAGGAATCACGTCAAGGTTATCACTTTCACTGGTGTGATCCCGCACCAGAGAACACTCCGTATATACAACAAGAAACACTTTGATAGCAGTGGACTCCCTCTACTCATACCCTCTCCAAACTTACCAAGAGAGATTATACTAATCTGGTCTTAATATTTTTGCTTAAACAATGTCACAGTAGTGTGCTCAACTAACACCGGATAATCAAAATCAGCGATCACTCCAAGCCGTAGTACACAGGATCTCCCGTAAATGCAAATAAAGCTCTAGGTAGCAGCCTTCCCCAACCTCTTAAAATGCCAAAATTGAAAACACAAATGTTCCAACGTACTTAGATTTGTTACACGAACCAAAAAAGAAATTTAAACTTGGCAACGCTGCTGCAGGCAAATACAAAATTATTCGAATATAGGAACCAAAATATCGCAAGAAATCAGAGATTTATCAATTTCATTCCAGTGATAATGAACCACAAAATTGTCAAAACTTGAAAGAATTGCTGGCAACTAATTTCATCGAATTTATCAGTATACCCTAGACTTGCGTGTTTGTCATATCTATTTGTTTTTTGTAAGAATTCAATTTTTAACATCATCTTTAAAAAGACTCCTTCTGTGCTTTATCAAGGGTAGTTGTTGTTTCAACAAATTCATTTGTTAAATTGGTAATGGCTTCATTTGGATTCGATTCTTTGGCTTCTGATGTTAACTTCTGACCACTTGTCCAAGAAAACTAAGCCGAGGAGAAATTTTCGTTTTGCAGATTTGTAACAAGCACTCCTAGAAGATGTTTACCTGAAGCTTTATTAGCATTTACAGGGCACCCTGTATATTTTGGAATTTTACTCAAAATAGAAACAGGCGTTATACATTGGTCCAGCGCCTGGTTTACATAACCTAAACAATGTTATCTAAACGCACATTTACAGCACATGTATGCTTTTATTTCAAAAAGAAGTTACTAAACAGCACCCCCAAATAAAATGCTAAATTCAGTTTACTCTTATTTACTTATAATTGAAAGTAGAAAGTGATAAAAAGAAAAAAATATGTTTAATACAAAAACAGTGGATTGGTCAAAAATTAAATTATGTGTGTACAAACCAAAAATATAAATGTAAAACACTAGATTTTACAAATCAACTCAAAATATGCATCAAAATCAAAGATATAAGCATAGACATCTGGGAATGCAAAGCGTATCCACAACTAACTCCGTTTTGTCACTGAATTCGGGGAACAGTCTGTTCACAAAAATAACCAAACATTTATTTTTCCGCGGCCATTTTTACCATGTTCCCGAAGAGATATCAAAAACCGAAAACACCCTCTTTAGTTTTTGATGTGGAAGCCAAATCTGAGGTAAACATTTCAAAATTTAAACAAGAATGCGGAGGGACAGACAGACTTCGCAAATGCAGTAACGACTCCAAAGAAGTTCGTTGAAAATAACGTTAAATCTTCAACGAGGTCAATAATACATCCCGAACCTTTTACATGCCAGTTCTAAATACAAAGTTACAAAATTTTCTATCTGATCTCGATAAAGACTTTAACTTATTAAAGAAATATTATGAATCTAAATTCAGTTTAGCCTTGAGCTCCCAGTATTACAAAATCTACCTACAAAACTGGTGGTGTGATTGACTTTACTTTACAACACAAACAACATTTTAGACCATTGGGACAAAGGACAATTTGTGTTCAAAATTTCATTTTCTTTTGACTGGTACAAAAATATACAGGGCGTTCCATTTAAAAATTTATTATTTTTCTTAGTAACTCAAACATGTGATGCTTAATTGTTTTACTGATTTCATCATCGTAATGAGCAGAAGAAATACTACTAATTTGCTAATTTAACCTGCTTTCTATCTCTAACAATAAGAAAGTTAGCAATAGTGCCGACGTAACTTTGAACAGACTGTATATACTATATATATAGATTTTTCAAAGGCATCTGATCGTATTTCTCATCCTATAATTATTAAAAAATTGCATAACTTTGGTTTTAGGATGCTCTCTGTTTGTTTTTTAAATCATACCTAAACAACAGGAAGCAGTTCGTAACCCACAACATTCCAAGCTACATCAGAAGTCCCCCACGGTTCCAATTGGTTCCTCCTTTATTCATTTTATTGATTAATGATTTATTGGACATAATTACTTGCCACAAACTTGATTTTGCAGATGATTTAAAAACATGCAGCAATATCAGATTGTAGTTATTCATGACTGGTGTACTACCAATCAATTAGCCCTTAATATAGACAAATGTAAATCGTATCTTATAGATGTCAACAAAATTGTATTATGTATCAGTACTGTGTAAACAATATTCCGTTGAAACGATCCAATACTATTAAAGGTAACCTCTTTGATAGTAAGCTTACTTTTATTAAATACCTACAAGTTAGGAGTATAGGAATAAAAATGCTTGGATTCATTATTAGAAATTGCAAATCATATACCAATATACAAGCATTTGTTCTATGCTTTAGTGCGTTCAAAACTTGAATACTGTGTGTTAGTATGGAATCCTTATTAGGGTAAACGCACCTAATTACGTCCGTCTCCAGTAGTCCACCGACGAATAAATTATTGTTTTATAACTAAATTATCGCACCATAAATAACGGAGATTTTTAGCTCTGTGTTATCTACCATCTTTCGTTCTAAGTATTATGTTACATTCATTCCGGTAAATATAAGTCATATGTTAATTATTAGCATTTATTTACTGCCAGTACGTGATTATGTTTACCACGACTGCCATTGACTGCGTTTTTATTAACGAGAGACGGTTGCATTCTAGGTAAGATTTGCGCATTTTTGTGAACATTTTCGTAAAAATTTTTGTTTCGTAAATTAAAGCAATGGTCCTTAGTATTTAATACAAAAAATCCTGGATTTTAATTAAACAAATGTCGAAAATAGGGTAGGCAGAGTACCGGTATTCAAAGATTCGTCTAGTCACCCGCTCGCCGCCTCCCACTGTCGTGCACTACGTATTCGACAATATTAAGATTTTATATTATTGTTGCTCGACTTTTTAGTTTAATTTTGTTGATTAGCACCCACATTTATTAATTTTTCCATCATTTATTTGATGGTTATTATTCTCTTCAAAAAAAAATCTAATTTTAGGAAGTCAACATGTCCAAACAATCAACTTAAGTGAAAAATTAACCTTTAAAGAGTATCATGTAGAAAGTAGGAATTAAATCTATTTGTTTATTAATTATTACTTATTTTGTATTTGCATGTATTTTTTAAAATAAATTGTTTTCGTTTCAATAAATCGTTTATGAGCAAATGCAAGAAAGGCATAAAATTGTTAAATTATTTTATGCTTACAGCGCGTAATGAAGATATCGCTAAAAGAGATTTTATTTGTCAAACATGATCCGAATAAAGCTTCCAAGAACTCGTATGTAATCATTTAAGAAATAATCATTCATCACGTTTATACGATGTTTATAGCTTTGTTTCTTTAAAGGACGGCTACTAGGACCTTGACGGCGGATTTTTAGTAAATAGCGGCGGATTACGGGGCCAAAGTGTCGGTTTTAATGAATTATTTTTTTTCTCAAATAAAACTAAACGTTTAATGA
The DNA here is from genome assembly GCA_011009095.1 of Ignelater luminosus. Taxonomy (NCBI): domain Eukaryota; kingdom Metazoa; phylum Arthropoda; class Insecta; order Coleoptera; family Elateridae; genus Ignelater; species Ignelater luminosus. The sequence continues at coordinate 139,709 of VTPC01090956.1, forward strand.
CTTTTGACGATTGAGTATGTACATCATTTAAATATGCATAACTCCACAGAAAGTTTCATTGGTAAATATTTCGTTTTAAATTTAAACGAATTTGAACTTCAAATATTCTTTAGGTGGCAGAGGATTGATGCTTTTACCCTACATGAGCTCCAAAGAATTGCTGGAAGCTATCCAGAGAAAGTTTCTTAATTTTCTCATTTTAAGGTTGAACGCCATTATCCCGAACAAGGCTATCCACACGCTCTATTATTGCAAAAATTTGATGTAAAAATATTAGACGTAAACTTACTGGCTTAACATTTCTGTATAAACTGATACACAATCAAGTAGATTGCTCGCATATTTTAAGTCAATACATTTTTCTTTATGGATAATGGGCATAGCAATTTGTTAAAACTTTCCAATATTATTACATATCTCATAACTACAACAGTATTTCAAAACGCATAGATATAAACTGCTGTACTCGAAACTTTCTACTGAATATTGAATCATAGCATTATTGTGGCAGTGGTTCATTAGGTTATACTTTTGAATTAAAGCACTTAAAAGTGTGCTTCGATTAAATTATGTTTATTGGATATTTGCTTGATTCGATGTTATTTATTTGTGAATTTGTACCTATTCCAATAATGTTCATGCATGTATTGTTTTTTTTCATACAGCAGCTGTTCTCTTTTTGTATTTTTTTTTGTACGCATTTATATTAATTATTATAGTATTTACATATGCAACACTTTTAAATATATATTTAAATTACTTTTGTTTGTGTGTTGTTATATTCTTGTATATTATCCTGTAACTGAAAATACCTGTTGGGCAATTAAATTAAATTAAGTTAAATTAAATTTGGTTACATCCAAGGAAACGTCGGCGTATTCGAACGAAGCCCTAACATCACACTAAAGAACTCTTACCTCAAAACACAAAAAAAATAAGTGCTGATCCTATATGAAACTAAAATATCAAGAAATCACTCAAAAACATATCGGGTACTCACCAAACTCCAGCTAATCCCACTAAAAAGGGTTTAAACATCTCAAACCACGAACAAAGACTCAACAGAAATTCAAACGTGTAGATATGTTTGACATAAAAACCAATGGATTATCACTAAATCAAAACGCAAAGTTCATACACTCAACTAAAGGTGAGAAAATACGCCAACGAAGATAATAACCACCCAGGAACTTGATCATTTGTACGATTCTAATAAGTCATTTTTATGTTAACCTGTGTTTTGCCGAGTACCAAATTATAAACCTTGCAAACGAGCATGGTGTACTTTCATTTAGGTTAGGAGACTCTAGGCTAAATTAAAGTTAAAGTAGATTTTTATATGTCTACGAAAACCGATACACTTATTCATCTTTGCCAAGAAATTCACTAGTATGCCGAAACACTCCACAAAACGTTGCAAATCTTAATACAACATAAATCTCGTGAAATCCAAATAAAAATATCAAATTACAACAAAGCAAGCACTTTTAATGGATTAGGAAGTATGATACTTGTATTACTGGTAATCTGGACAGTAGGGATTCAAAGCGTTAAAACGAAGCGATCAAGAAATCGAACAAAAATCAGAAATAACTAGTTGTCCATGAAAATCAGCTTATAAATATTTTACTTGGAAATTTTAAAAAACAGAACGAGAGATTCTATAAATCATTTCGACAAATTTCGAAACGCAGCTTAACGAAGCTGGTCTAAAAATTACACCGAGGAAACTAGCTATACTCAACATACTTGTATGACAAAATTAATTCTTGACGAAATAATCTCCCAAGCAATAGAATTAGATTATTCAGTAGGTCTTGGTAATCATTTGGTCAGTTTCGCTAAGAATAACCTCGTCGATATTAATCTTACCGATATTGACAAACGACGACAACTATACGCTACATGTTTTGCAGATATCACAGATTTTGAACTATTAGAAATAGTGCCATTGAAAATGTATCAATTTAATGTTATTTAAATGTTGTTGCTAAAGTATTAAAATATGACATGTTTATAAAATAATTATAATAAATAAAACAAAATTCCATTTACGATATATGGAGTTTCACAAAGTAAATCTAAATAAAATAAATAATGACATGCTTAGGCTAATCTCGGAACCAGACAAACTCAATGGAATAATATTTCCTATTCATACGTGATGTGAAAAGACTCTCATAACGTGTTTCCGCGAGATAACCTCATGCAGATCTTTAATGTTTTACGTTAATACAGACGAACAAGTGTATATTCAGGTTTTATCAAATAAAAACTTTCATAATTGTTTTTATTTTAAAACTAAAGCCTTTTTACATTTTTTAGTAAAACACTTTTGCCGCATTCTTTCAATTTATCTAGATAATTCAATGAAAATTTATGTGTCGTATTCGTTGCTTATAATAGATATTTACGAGCTTCTCTCTTCGTTAATCGCTACAGAATTAATTTTCATCAAGTATTAATGCATGCAGGTAGCATAATTAGTTTAAAAGCTCGAACTACCTTAAAACAATGCATGCTATTGTAACTTCAACTTTACAGACGAGAATAGCTCCTCGTAAACAACTCATTAAGAGTAACAGTGTACACAAGTCAAGTTGTCAAAACTCCCGTCGTATAAGTTATTGTCGGAGTTACACACTTAGCATCCTTCAAATATAGCGCGTGACAGCTCAGCCTCCCTCTTCAAGTGCTATCTTGTAGATGTTAATGTCAAAGCTCCTGTCTTGTACCACCCACCCTTCAACTAATCTGCCGTAGAATTCTGCTATAATTATAAAACGTGTATTAAAAGCCGTTCCGTTTATAGAATATTTGCTTTCAGAAGGTCTTTATTTTATTTGCATTTCTAAACTTAACCTCTACTATTTACTTTAAATATAGTCCTACTTGTTTAGATGCTTTTAAGATAAATGCAAAAAACCGTTTGGAGACTTTTGAAGAAAAATACAGGAAAAACGTGACGACTTTTTAAAACTTTAAAATTTGCTTTGTTGTGAGCATACATAAATCCGTGCGAGAAGACCTAGTGAGATGTAAATCAGAACAAGAAATCCCTTTCACTGAGGTTAGGGGTTGCTTATTCAAATCGCTACGACTCAAACTCAGGTAAAGCTTATTTCCAAGAAGCTTACGGAAATCACTGAATAAACTTAAATTTAGATGTAAATGCATTAGAAATGATGTTGGACGAAAACAATCTATTTCCGATGTAGCTAAAACCTAAGATGTTCTCGTTTACGATCGTGCAGAATAACCTGAAATTTCTTGATATAAATCTAATTAACTAGATGGCATTGTACAGAAATATTTTAATAAGAACAAGAAGTCAGTTTTTTTTGAAATATGATTAATTAAATAATTAAGATGATATAAATAATCTTCATGCTTAAGCTTCTTGTCTATTGACTTTTAATTTGCACAGACATTCTTCTGTAGACTAAGGAGTGAAAAAAGGTAACTTAAATAGTATATCAGTTTTTTGCAGCAGCAGATTTACAATATTTTACAATGTTCTAAAGAAGGGATCAAACTTATGTAGTGACTATAAAAACAGCAAACAAAAATTTCGATGAAGCGCTAGGCTGGTTATAAATTCAGACTAACAATGGAATCGGTGTAATCTAAAATACATGGGAAAGACGTTGCTTGTGAATTATGCAAATCTTCATCGATCAAACTTCTTGATGGATATAATTTTTTGCCAAACGGGTTTGAATTACCCACTTTCAACTGAAAAAAATGTCAGTGTAACTCATTTTCGTGCTGCAGTGGCTAGACGCTACAGAAACGCGGAGTTTTATCTTTAGTCAAAACCAAAATTTCCAGAAAGGATAGAGGCGAGAATAGTTAATTAAATAATAATCATTAAATCCCTGAAGATTTATTAAAGAAAACCAGAGTAAATCTTGATGAAAACAGATTGCATCTAATTAGGCTTCCCATATAAATAGTAATTTAATTTTAATAAATATATTTTGTCTGTTGTTAAGCTGTTCTAGCCGGATTAGCAATAGCAATAGAGGTGAAATCAGAGAATCAAGTTAATACTTGGCGATTAATACAAGCAGTTATACTCGCCAAAACCAATTCACTATGCATCAACCAGCATACAGTAATCAAGTACACTTAGTCTCATGATACCGCGTTACCCATTGTTCTCCAGTCGCCCTATTATTAGAGATGAGTTGCTGTGCAGTTACGCTCATTATTAATTACTTCCGATATGTAGCCCTTCCATAAAACTAAAATGCACTAATAATAAAAGAGAGAGAAATAATGAAGGAAAAACGATCATGTCTTATGTCCAAGAAAAAGGATTAGTTGAGAAACCAACGAAGAAGCACTCAAACCGAGCTGAATACAACTTTTCGTCCACAGGGTCATCTGCAATAGAACTGGAATTGAAACCACATCGAGCAAGCACTCATAGTCACAACGCTTGCATTGCACTGGTTTACCTCGTCGACGTCATAAAGCATAAAATCTCTTGGAACTTTGTGCAAGATCCAAAAAATAAATTAGTGCCTTGCGTTGGTATTTGGTAAAAAAGTGGGAAAAGGAAAAGAATACAGTTAGCTTTCGTACTCTAATTCATAGAGCAGTACAGTATAGGAGTGGTAAGCACTCTTTTAGTAATAAAAATTGCACTTTAAACTTTCTTCATGGTTATACTTACATAGTATCATTTATGGTCACACTTTTCACCTCCTTCTACAACCCCTAAACTGTTAATGCAACTACTATCCTGTCCTGTCACTCTACTGTCTTGGAATTGTCCCCGCATTCACTATTTTCCGGTTCTATAGTCTTTGTGAAAAGTTAAGCAAGGTGGCAAGTAGATAACATACCAAAATTTTCAAAATGGTAACATCGGCTGTGTATGTACCAACAACGGCTTTTCAAATTTTTATGACTTATCGTGTTTTTGGTTAGTTCTTGTCGAAATTCTAAACAAAGCAGTTACAATTCAGATTGAGACAATGATGTAAGCGGTTTGAAAGTTCTAGCAAATAAATACAATTATGAAAATCTGTTGTGATTCAATTTCTTGCTAGTACAGTTTTCAGAAGTTTTCCGCTTACGTTTTTTGTTTATTATAATCACAACGGTGCTTTTTTCTAAACCTTTTTCCAGCATCTCATAATTCCCAGATTTGGTAACCACCCCCGACCACACTTAAACAACTAATGAATACGTAACAATGATTACAATTGTTAAGACTAATTTCTAGGTTTAATAACATTGCTCCTAGTCAATAGGGTTTATCAAAATACATTGAATTAGAACTTTCTAATCTAATGTCATACATCAAAAAGATTAGACCTGGACTCTAATTGTTGAATTATTTTCGTTCGTCAGTACATTATTTTCCGATGTTGTAGGTCTTATGTTAGAAACTTCTAGAACTGTATGCTTATGTTGTACATCATAAATCAAAACGTCATTTCATGTGATATTGATTTTATATTACTGTAGTATTATCACCCAAAACCTTTCAGACTATAACTCACAGTCAAATACGCATTAAAGGACCGCAACAGGTATGGAGGCCGAACCAATTATGAGTTTTTCTTATTTAACCAAACTGCTTTTTAGCAAAATTACTTAGTGTAATAAAATCTGTAAGTAGACTGGAAACATCCTGTAAATCACTAAAAAATCTGTTTAATATCTAATTTTAAAAGCTTGCATGATTGTTAAGTACTTAATTTTCATTTGATTTAGTACTGTTGCTTTTTATTAAAAAAATGAAAAAGAGCTACTTATTTGCACCAGACTAGTCGACTGGTTACCTTCTAGGTGGTAAAGTTAAGAGATTACATAAAGAAAAATCCAGAATAATTCTAGTGTTAACACAAAATTCCTAATAACTGTTAATAAAAAAAATGTTGATAATATAATATTTATAATCTTTCTTTAGAAAACAAGTCTTAAAAAAGTAAACTACTTGTTTTGTTTTAGTTGCTACGGTCTCCTAACAATTAATTAAGTAAATAATAATTATAATTATCAACTAACACAACATTCCCCTTTTGTTGTCTAATACAAGACTAAAACAAAACTTTTACATATTGTAATAATCTGCTGTCCAACTTTTTTATGTTTCTTTTTGGACTTGATTCTGAAATATTATCTCCATTTAAGAAGTTTTGTTATCTGAGTTTGAAAAACTAGATACATCGTTTACTACAATATTTTCATCACTGTAATTATTGTTAGTGTCGTCACTAGTACCTAACAAACAATCATGATTAGAAAAAGTTAGTTTGTTATCTAAAATAACTCCTAAATCTTTAATGGAACAAATTGACTGTAATTGCTGATTAGAGAGGTGATACGGGAATGTAAATATGGAGTAGTTCCTTGTATAAGATATTGTATAGCATTTTTGGATATTTGAAACAGCTTGTTATTATGGTAGTAATCATACAGACGGTTTAAATCGTCTTGTAATAAACGGCAATCAGAAATAGATCTTACTTACTATTTTTAAAACAGCCGACTATATCGTTGATGTAAATCATAAAAAACAGAGGACCGAGATGGGAGTCCTGCGGTACCCCTGACGTAATCACGGCAAAATTGGAACACTATCTGTTGATTCTAACAGCTTGTGATCTGTTTGAAATGTACGACTTTACCCATCGTAGTAAGTCAGAGGGCAGTCCCATAATATCCAGCTTGTGTATAAGAATGTTATTGTCGATATTATCGAACGCCTTGATAAAGTCTGTATATACAGAATCAACCTGTACACGTTAATCAAGAGCCTTAAGCAAATAATCTAAACAGCTTACTATGTTAGTTTCCACTGATCTACCCTGCAAGAACTCATGCTGCTGGGTACAAATATGATTTTCGTGTTGTGCTTAAAACAATTTCATAAACAATCTTCTCAAAAAGTTTTGGCAGAGTCGATAAGATGGACACTGGCCTGTAATTCTTAACTAATTCTTTATCCCCAGATTTAAAGATAAGAACAATATAGGCTTTCTTCCAACTATTTGGAAAAACATCCTCTTTTAGTGATCGGTTAAAGATTATAGATATCGGAAGTACTAAATGCTCCGCACAATTACGCAATAGCACCGCGGGGATACCGTCTGGTCCCGTCCCCTTGCCTATATCAAGCTGATTGAAAAGATTTAGAACCTTTTCTAGAGAAATTTCGAGTGTAGTAGCAGCAAGCATCCTAGCATTATTAAGAACATTTACGTCAAAGTCCGATAGCTGACTATCAATAAGTACAGAATCAAAATGTTTAAGAAAAAGGTTACAAATAGATAAACCGTCATCTGCGGTTGCATCATTATCTTTTTCCTTGATTTAACATAGACCAAATATGTCTAGGATTGGTAACTAAGTCTTCTTCGGTAGATCTACTTAAATTACGAAAATCTAAGAAAATTAAGTATTTTGAACGGCCACGAAGTAAACTAAATGTCAGATAATCAAGTCTGTTATTATATAATTTTCATTTTTTGTGAAATCTACGTTTCTCTTTTATCACTTTTATTGTGGATGAAGAAAACCAGGATAATGCGAATATACGGTTCTTGTGGGTACATGTTCATTAATGATGTCAAACACAATGTTGTAAAGGGTAGCTAATGATTCCACACAATTCAGATTATGTAACTGGTTTTGCCAGTCGACTCTACCTAGTTTTAAGTTAATATTGCAGTAATCCGCCCGTTTAAAACAGTATCTGACCTCATTCTTATTAGTTAGTTGATCTATGTTTAGAAATTCTAGATTAATATCGAGTGGGGGATGATGCTGATCTACATTAACAATAGGGCTGTAACATCTGTGAACTGATTTAATACAATAATAGTTAGAAAGAATTAGGTCTAACATCCTGCCGTTACAGTTTTCTACATCGTTAAATTGGACTAGGCTGCAATAAGAAAATAAATTAACAAAATCTGTAGCCGCAGTTGTTCGTAGCTTGGCACCATGTGATGGTTGGCAAATTAAAGTCTCCAAATATTAGAAATAAATTGCCTGGAAATTGATCAAAGATTTGCAATAATTTATCGCGGAAGGTGTCAGCAGTTACAAGATCTCGCGGAGGTAAATAAACAGGACACAAAAACAATTTCCGTTGCCCATATTGAATGGATACCCACACATCTTCTGATTTAATTTGGAAGTCCAATATACGTGTTGATTTCAGAGAGCTAGGTACCGCAATAAGTGCACCTCTATGATCTGCTGTAGATCCTGTTGACGATCGATCCCGGCGATACACCGTATAATTTAAATTAAATAGTTCCGAGTCTGATATATCGGCATTTAAAAAGGTTTCGGTCAAGCACAGAATGTCATAGTGTCCATCACTGGTATTAGTATATAATGTGTTAGTTTTTGTGCGTACACCACGCACGTTTTGATAATATAACGATAAGCCCGTGATGAAAACTCACAAAGGAATATAGTAGTGGATAATTATTAAAAACTTACAGCTTCCCAACATCCCTTTTCGACTTAATAGATAAAATTTTAGACTTCTCGTCCTTTCGTACAAAAATGGAGCAGTTACGGGTCCATACGAACTTATAACCTTTCTTCTTGGCCTCATCTCTGATTGACTTGTACAACTTGTTATTAAGGATTAAGCGTTCGTTGATACAAATATTATCTCCAATATTGTTCATACAAATGCCATAATGATTGCGGCCCTCCCTCCATCTTTTCTTTGCTTTGAAGGCTGCTACGATGTCGTTGCGTTTGCGTCGGGACACAAATCTAACAACGATGTCTGGATTAGGTGCGACGCGATGCGCAGCTTCTAATTCTGACAACTCAGTATCACAGTTGATTGCAGCAAACACGCTCTGTATCAGGGCAACGACATTTTCGTTATTCTTTTCAGGAATGTTCTCAATCTCTACATTATTGAGACGAGAATGCTGTTCTAGTTCATCGATACGTGCTGACATCTCAGTAGTGGCTTTTTTCAATATAGCGTTTTCGGACTTGAGGACATCAAATAAGACCGGGTATATTGGTCTTTCTCAAAATATTTCCGTGTTTTCAGATAATAAACCTAATCAGAATATCCAGTTTGAAATTCTGGTAAATCATGAGCGTTATGTCTCTGATTTTAATCTCTTTCTTGTTTCATTTTACTCTTTTCTTCAGTTATAATAAAATCTCTAGCCTTCTTGTAGTTCGCTGGGCAATAAAGATAAGAAAGTTTTCTGAAAAGTAACATTTCATTCTGTACGCAAGAAGTGCTAATTGGGGATTCTTATGATCACTACCATTTTCCTTTATTACATATTTTGCAATTTTCACAGCCGCCTCGATTGCACCATTTGATTGAGAAAAATAAGAACTAGAAGTTACATTAGAATAACACATTTCTTTACTAAAATTGGTAAATTCCCACCTCCATCAGTTCTAACAACATGAGGTAGTTTAATATTAATCACAATAGACTTGAAATAGATAGTGTCGAGGTTGTCGGTCATTTTAGCCATCTGTTAAATACCGACCCTCTTAAGGGGGCGTACCTGACCGTCGGCCCGGGTTGCCCTGTACCTAAGGGAACTAAGAAAAACAAAAAAGAAGACACACACTCGAATATGTGCAAAGCGAGCGTGCACATCTATGCATAATTATAAATAAGTTAGAATGTATTAACACATCGATACATATATATTAAATAAGTTTAAATACGTTATTACAAAATACATAAATAAGTTATAATATGTTATGTTAATTAAATATTTGTAATTCAAGAAATATACTAAGTGAAAATCGAGCATTTGTAGTATTATAATAATTACTGCAGAATAAAAAGGCTTACCATAGCCGACAGAAACGAGGGAGCAGTGTGCTCCACAAAATCAAAATCAAAAAACCCAACAGATAGTTTCATTAGTTGATAGTCTTTTTAAGTGGAAAATCTCAAAATATCATGATCATGAACCAATATTTTTCTTTAAAAAGACCAATAGCAATTTTTCTCATAATCTAGTCGGCAGACTATCGTTATAGAAAGTTTCTTTTGAACAATTCCAGTTTCCTAAACTTTATAATTTCGACAAAGCCAATTTATTGACCTCACCTGTCCACTTAAGGATTACATGTTCAACATATCGAGAGCTGAAAAGTATCTTAACGAAAGCGCCCAAGAGACAGAAGGGACCAAATGTCTGTAACGTTCACTGCTTTTTCTATTCGAGAATGGATGTTGCCCACAGCCTGTATGCACGAATGGTCAGGTATGGAGTGTTTCATTGTTATCATATGGATATTAGGATGTCTACTTAAGAAGTCAACGATTGCAACTGAGCCAAGGAAGTTCCTGTTCTGAGGAACGCAGTTATACTCTAAGTCATTGATTTCTGGATGCTTGAAAATAATCTCCACTGAGATTTGTTTTAAAGACTAGATGAATTATTGCCTTATGGTCCACACATTGTTTGTTGGAGGATTTTCCAGTTTCAGGATACAGTCTGAAATATAACTTGCATTTTATACGGTTATGAGAAAAGTGACAACTGTTATAGTACTAAAAACATACATTTCTCACACGGTGACAACAAATAACTACAGTGAAACCTCTCTGTAACGGAGTGTCCGTTCCAAAAAAATATAATAGCTATAAAAACTAATGGATTTCATCGTTTTGGAACCTAGAAAAATGTCCTCAATGCAAAGGTGTTTCCTATGGTAGAGGTATCCGTTGACAGAGGTTTCAACGTATTTACCTTTTCTTAACTGCCGTTTCAGCGTTCGTTAATTGTAGCTTGGCATGGTTGCCGGAATTGACAAAAGCCAACTGTTTGACATTTGTTAGATTATATTTCCTGTTTAACTTTTGTACAAACCTGTTCATTTTGTTTACTTTCTCTTTGCTGAATAAGTTTTATTGCTTATTAATAACTTCTTAAAGTTTTATAATATTTATAATTATTATTATTGCGTCTTCTAAAAAAGTAAATCTTGTTTCTAACCAATATAAATTGAAAAATTTTGACATTGACATGGAAAACAAACTATACAAACATGATCCATTTTGTTTTTAAAATTTGTAATTACACAAAGATATCTCTGAATATTGTAAGACGTGTTGCCTATTCTTTAACATTCAGGAGAGGATCGGCAAAATGAGCATACTGTATATTTTTCTAAGAATTCCTGAATTATTTCGATCGTACTAACTATGGACTTAATATAAACCTACCAGATTAATATTGCAGCTTGTAATAGTTAATATGAAGAATCAAGTTTGCATCTTTCGCACAGAAAAAGTTATCTAACTGTACTCACTTACAACGCGACGCACCGTATAATATAATACTGATCTTCTCTGAACGAAAAAGACCCACCGAGGATTCCTAAAACATAGCGATACTGATACTTAATAAATATGGAAATAACACTGCAAATTCTGCCTGCACACAAATATTTAACAGGATTATAGTTTCATTGTTCATTAGCACACCCAAGAAAGCAAGAACCCACCGAGAAATGTCTTTGTATCTTGACGCTTCAGTCCGACACTACTTTATGTACGAAGATTTCAATTATTGCCGCCTTCGGCGGTAATGTTTGTACAAACTGAAAACTAGCCACGCTCCGCCAGCGGCCCTAAATAAGATAAACTTTGATTCTTGTCGATATAATAGCTAAGGACAGTTAAGGTGTTGCCACCAAAAGCGATGTTGTTGGGAAGAACAAACCACGAACTTGGCGGCTATAGGCGGCTTAAGTAGGAAAGTAAATCGTGATCCTTGAGCCATCATAAGAAGATTAAAAAGTAAAAGACTTCCAAGATTATAATACATAAGGACTGAAAGACACGAGTATTACCATTATAATAGATAAAAATAAGGTTCAAGGGTGTTATCGTCGAAGGTGGTGGTTGCAAAAAATTAATCGCGAAGACAGGTGCTCTGCTAGACTAGAAGCGTTGGGAAATAAAAATAAAAAGGCAAAAGAGTTCGCACAACGCACGCGTAGAGGATGGTGTTCGAATAAGTAAAACTTATGGGATCGGTATTATTGTTTTTAAGATTCAAGCAAACGCGAAATATAAAAGCGCGTAAGGTGACTTTTATCCTTACGATAGATAAAAAGATTTAAAATGTAACCGCCAAAGGCAATGTTATTGAGGAAAAATAAGTGCGATGGTAAAACGCTAATGAAAAGCGCTACGTAGAACTGTGAGTGAATGTGTAACGGAGCCGCGAAGCGGTGGAAAATGCGCGTTAGGGTCACAGCGTGCTCAGACGATAACGTTTTGAAATCTAAAATGAATAAAGCTTACGGGAACTATCAAGATTACAGCTATCTCTTATTCTAGCGATATATAAGAAAGTCCAAGGTACGTTCAAAGTGTTACCGCCAAAGACGGCGTTGTTGGAAAAGCTGAAAACGTGATCCTAGATCCACGATAACTTACCTTAAGGTGGTTAAATAGCAAAAGAAAGCAAAACACGGCGTAAGAGTTTTGTGAGCAGTGGTGCATTCAAACGAACATCTTACAGTTTTCTAAAGTAACAAATTAGTTTTTTAAGGGTATAGCTATCCGTCTGTCTTTCATTCCTACTATGATAAAAGGTTTAAGGCGAGTTCAAGACGTAACTGCCTAGTTTAACGATAACTTATCTTAAGTAAGTAGAAGTTTCGTGGGTGATATAGTAAGGAAGTTTCGAAAGAATGCGCGATTATTATTCTTATGATAGATAAGGAAGTTGGAGGTGCCGAGGGCCACATTGATTGAAGAAGGGACGCACGACGGTAAGTCATACGGAGTCTCAAGTGATAACTTACTTTAAGAAGATTAAGAAGTAAAAGAAGGAGAATCAAGACGTAGGAATTTTGTGAGTCAATGTATGGTGTTCCCAGAGTTTTTCTTTAGTAAGGTTGTAAGCCTCCCTTATTCTTATGATAACCAAGAAGGTTTAAGGCGAGATCAAAGAGGTACAGCCAAAAGCGGCGTTGATGGAAAAAGAAAAGCATAACGGTAGGCGGTTATGGATCTGGGATTTTAAGGGCCGATTGTAGAACAGTCGAAATTCATAAAACATGAAAGCACTGCAATTTGTTAGGTTTAAGAAAATGTGGTGGTTTCATTGCTCTTTAAAGCACTACATAAGGTCCACCAAGAAATTCCTTCGTCATCTCTCTTTTGCAGTGCAGATATACTTAATTAAATAGCCTTGGAAACGTTTTTTTCAATATGGGCAATAAGAAGGATTTGTGAACTGAAACCCATCTGGTGGAGAAACATTGACGTTCTTACTCGCAATTGCTTTGTCTACAAATTTTTCTTGGTCTCCTTATATTTCAACAGTGTTTTACTGCTGTCAACATGTTTTTATTATATTTTAACAAAGGAAAATGTTGGAATATTTTATAATTTTTTATTTTAATGACAAGTTTAAAAAACAAGTCTTAAAAAAGTTAAACAACGATTCTTTTTAGTTGTTAAGCTCTTCTAACAGTTAATTACATAAGTAATAATTATAATAATCAACTAACACAATTACCTTTTATATCCTGGAAAAGAAAGCACAAAATTCTATGTCCAGTTACAAGACAGATCTTTAAATCTTTTCACTTTAGAATCTTTGTTGTTATAGTAGTTTTAATTTTAAGAAATAATTTCGAACAAAAGAGCAAAATAAAGACAAAATGCAATAAATCAAGCTGGCAAACAACGCTAAGGTAAGTTAATTATAGCATAAGTCACCTTCTTCGTAACTATAAGCATGTAAATTCACACTCGGGTTTAAAATTACATAAACACTTCCCTTACAGATAGGTATTTAACTATGAAAGAGTAAAGGCAGAAAAACTTGAAATTTACAGAATAAATTAAAAATTAATTACCAGATTAAGTAGTCTGTCTAGAACATACTACTAATCATAACTTGGTCAGGCTTTAGCTAGTTTCATGAAGTTACTCGTCAGTATGTTCAAGAATGGAATCTTGAGTACGAGACGCTTTTAGTTTGAAGCATTTGAACCATACAATTTTAGCTTTCAAACATTTTAGAAAAACTTTTCTAGTTTACCAACATATCAAAGCAGGATGTGGCATGTTAAAACGATAATTGTGGAAAATTACACGGTTCTCCTTTCCATCATTCACCGACTTCCTGTGATTTTATATTCTATCATTATATTCAAATCAAAAATATTTCATCATAGTATTCAATGGAACTTGAAAAAGAATTAACGTTAAGAAATTTAAAAAGAGGCCAACATTTATCATCTCGTTTTTCATCCTAAAACGAGAAACATTCCGTTCTAGGGCATAATGTTGAACAATTCATTTCTTAAACCGACTACTGTCAAATGACGATGAAAAGAACAGATAGAAAAGCCATCATATTTCTAACAAAATTACGATAATGTGTGAATATCATGCCTGTTATGTGTAAAAAGGGTAGGATTCTATTTCTGTATCGGTATGATGACTTTGGTGCGTTGTTTGGCCGCGTAAATCTCCAGCCTCGCGTGAGACGCGCATCTAAACCATTTGAAAAGTGCGTGGAATTGACTCGTAAAGAAAAAACGTCACTTTTTCAATATGGGCGGTTTCTCTGTTAAAAACATCTATTATGTCATAACTTGTTCGTTGGAGAGCATAAAGAAATTCTGTCAGGCACTGCCGGAAAGACTAGGAGCAAAAAGTGTACCTTTCAAATATGAAATTACAGACTTCCGATGGCAATATCAATGATAGCCTAATACGTTTCATGTATAAAGGGGTTGCCTATTTCTCTTTAAGAAAAGTAATTTATAAAATTGTCTGGGAAATTTAAACTTAGTTCAACTAGAATTATACACTTGCTAAGGAAATGCAAAATTAAACACTAACAAAAGCAAAGTGACTAATTTTAATTTAAAATTACTATCCTCACTCTTATTTACTGTAGGTATTTATACTAACTAGGGATACAATTACGTCGAAAATGCATTGTAAAAATGGGTTTTTCTAATATACAAGAGCGAAGCACGCTATAAAATAAACTACAACTAGCTTTTTAACACACCACACCAAAACGTTAGTTTGCACATTTTCCATTAGAGGATTAAATTTCACTTTAATTTTATATGCACGAGAGATGCATTTTTCCACATTGCAATAAATTCTTATTTTACAAATTCTGTACACAACACATAAAATAAGAGTTATTTTGCAAGATCGAGTATCCGACATCAAGTTTTAACGGTACGTCCAGGACCTGTTAAATCAAGTTTTAAATTTTAAAGGACCTGTGGATATTGAGAGAGCCATAAACCCCAGGTAATGTATGTTTAATTCGTGTAAATTGCTTCATTCGTGTCTGCGCATTGCGTGATCAGATCCATAACACTTTGCACACTCCTCTTTAGACGCTTCCTGATAATACTGACTTATTCTTTAATCTATTGTGTCTTCTAATGTCCTACAACACGAACTCGTTATATATGATGTACTTTAGGATGATTTGCTCTCTATTAAAATGAAGTGGGTATAACACTTCTTTTCTTTTCTGATTTTTACGTACTCATTTTACTTTTTCTAAACTATTATTAGTTTCACCAATTAAGATTTATCTTTATAATCAAATAATCGTAATCGTAATCAGAAATAAGCATACAAATAAATAAGAACTGATTATAAATTAGAACGTGCATTTTTGAAGAAGTCAAAACACCTTTCAAAGCAATTAGATATTCAGTATTTATTATTATTTATTTCTACTGCTCAATAGGGAACGAATAAAACAATCGTGTCAACTGATAAGTCTTATATTGTGAGAAATTGCAGGTGAAATCAACATGCATGTAAATTGAGAACGGGGGTGGTGATCAAGTTGTAGGATTTATACCTACGACAGAAGTAGAACAGATCAATAATCTAAATACGCCTCCAGGCATTCCAGCAAATGGTATTAAAATTCAGTTATTGGCTTATTCGTTCTTAGCTTTTAATTTTTAAAGAGCCACCCAACGCTCGAGATGAAAAATATTTTCAAAAATAACAGTAATTCTTCAAAAATGTAGTCTTCTTTCCAAATTGCACGCTTTCCTTTATTGTGAAATTTAGTTATGCTGCTAAGTAATTAGGATTACTGATAGTGCATAATTGAGATGTAATTCCGCAATTTTAGATTTGTTCTAATTTTAAATAATAATTAATGTAAAGAAATTTTAACAAGGATAAAAATGATTACGCTGTTTCTTGTACCACATACGATGTACATATAAAAGTTTCAATCTTACTTGGTGGCCTTAAATCGTGCTTAAGAGGCTGTATCTCTTCAAATAATCGATTTAACTTGAGTCAGACAGGTTAGGTGAAATCGGAGCAATTTAATTGCTTTCTATTAAACTGCAAATTAGCCAGCTTAGGTTAGATCGAGTGTGCTTTTTTAGGTTAACCCTGATTAAAATGAGGCTATGCGACCTAAAAACGGCTTTCGTTTTTGTTTATGTTAAATACATAACCTGCACATTATATTTTTAAGCGAGCAATAACATTCTCTGACAACAAAATTAATATTGTATTGTGGACCATTTTGACATTTTGTACTCGACCATCACTATATGTTATTAAAAATGTTTCGTGGCTTAGAAAGGGTTAAGAACCATAGAGATAAAGTAAGATAAGAGCAGATTATATTCACGCCACCCACCAAAACCAGTCACAAAGAAATCTCAGTATTAAAGCCGGAAATACTTCTGCTGAATTCGTACGGTTCCCTTGGACTTTGAGTTATAGTGACTGATGATCTATACAGTTTTGTACGCAGGGTATCCCGCGACATACATTCGATATTTCATCAATGAAATATATAGTTCAGTTCATTACAAGTCGAAAATAAAAAGTGGCCATTTTCACTGTTCCCATCATTTTTAGTTGAAGACTAAAAAACGCAATTTGACTAATAAAAATTCTTAATTAAGCCATTCTAAGAGTAGTTCGGAATGGTTGCCGATCCTGCCGAGTCTCTTGTCAAAAGTCTACATTGACAAGGTTTTATCGATTTAAAGCAGCAAGCATGCCATGTTCAGTTTAAATCGACGAAAGCTTGTCGACTTTTCAGCGCAAGATTCAATCAAGACTGGCAACCGTTCTGAACAATTATCGCAGTAGATTAGTGCAATTAAAAGCTTTGATAAGTAAAATTGTGTTTTTTATGTTATTCAGTCTACAACCAAGAATGTCAATAGCTCCTTTAATATTGAAAATAGCCAAGATCTATTTTCGACTTTTAGCGATTTATAAACTATACAATTATTATATTTTGAAGAAATATCGAATGTATATCACAAGAAATCTTATATACCAAGAAAAATGGTTCCATCAGTTCAAAATCTGTGGGAAAAGCATCGAGTAACTGTATCATACCAAATAGCCCATATTAAATAACTCAGAGCACGCCAACATCGATTATCTTCTAGCCATCTTCCCAGCAATAGGGGATTAATTGAAATAATAGTTTTCAAAAAAGTTATGGTTGTGGGAAACTAAATTAGTAGGTACATCGTTTACATATTACTGTTGCCAAGAGAAGCGTAGCATTCATAAACACCTTTGAATGGTATTTGAGTGATCTCGTTAGAATCTAGAGTATTTTTTAAATCAGTAATGAAAAGCAAAATCCAACCTCGAACCACGCAGGCGGATCGAGAAAAGCGCAGATCGATTCGTATTTAGCTCTCTTATAAGAAGGTTAATAAGGACTTCATATTTAGTGTTTTTAGAAGATTGATGGAGGTCGCAGACTTGGCACCCAATGGGAGCTGGTGGGGGAGAGAGTCTAGAGATGGTGTATTGGACCTCTGCTGTAACACCTCTAGTTTATGTTACGAGTATACTGTGTCTTGTGGCAAACTAACTGTGTGTATTATTTAGTGTCATCCAATAAAGTCTTAATTGACCAGATATGTGTAGTTCGGCAAATGAATTATTCTTCAGCAAGACAACGGCAACCCATAAGTTCAAGGGTATTTTTTATAGTAATAAAAAAAAGTTATCGTGCATCCTTTTCAACATATTGAGAGCTGAGACTATATATATTTTATAGTTATCTAATTGTAGTTATTTTAAAACAATAACATGAAACTCCGGAGAGCTACGAAAATCTGGAAGAAATCAGAAAGTTGAAATAAATTAGCAAACAATTTTTCAAATCAATTTTGGGATTTTAGAACCTTTGGAATTATAAGGATTAGATCTTGAAGTTTCTTACAGGCAATTTCAAATTGGATTTATTAAGAAACTTTGTACTATGAGTGTACCTAACATAACATTGGATAACCTATAAGTCGAAGTAGTAAACGTAATTTTACGAGTTCTTTTATTATTACATCTTCAGACTAAATTTGAATTATTGTACAAGTTAGTTTTTTTTGTTCTAAACGAACCTTGGAATCTCGAGATTTTAAGATTATTTGTACAGTGCGTTCGTAAAGAAGTGCATCAATTCTTTAAATATCCAGGAACAAACTTTTAGGACCCGTCGATTTTTATTTTTAAATGCCCATTTTTTAAACAGAGAAAATTTATACAGGGAGATATGCCGTCATCGATAATTTTTTTAATGGCAACCCCTATATTTTATTACGGAATTTAAAAGAGCACATTTTTTTACATACGGTAAGGTAATTATGGGCATAAGTCACATAAGAAAATCTTGAAGAAAAACGACCTCAAAATTTCACAATATTAAATTTACCGATAATGCAAAATTCAAAAGACAACTAAATTAGAATGATGAGCAATAGGGGACTTAGTACTCCGCCTTGTCTTACTCCAGTAGCAGTAATGAACCCGTCGGATACCTGGTTGTTTGTCCTAATTATGTTTCTGGTGCAGTGGCATATATTTCTGATTGCTTATATCAGCATCAAATGCTTTTTCCAGGTCGATAAAACACCTAAACAGTTTATTGTAACGCGCCACCCCTCGAATATTCTAGAAAAAGTCCCGAACAGTCTCGAACAAGCTGGTCGAATGTGCCGGAGAAATCTCGAACTATCTAGAGTTTTCCACCGTCGAATGTTCGAGAAAGAGCGCGAACTTTCTGGGTTCGTCAAGAACCACGCGGAAACGAATATAAAGCTGCGTTGATCGAGCCGAAGGCAGTTCTACAGTCAATCAGCTAGTAGTTACGAACGAAATAAATGTAATAAATGATAAATAAATTTTTCTGTACATAAATAAATAATTTAGTGTAAATAAATTTTGGAAATAAATTGTAATAAACTAAGTAAAAATAAATATTAAAAATAAATACACGTTTTAGTCGAAACGTAACATTATCATCACTTTTTTCAACTCTCTCTGCCAACTGCCTTACTGTAAATATCAAGTCCGCTTGAAGCCGCCTTGATTTTCACCCAGTGTACTTTTTATTTTTTCTCGCAGCCTTCTTTCTAAGATCATTTTGTAGAGCTTACTCGCCACACTCAATATCAAAATACCACAGTTGTTATGACAATTCTTGGGGAATTGTAGAAGAGTCTTGAATAATCAACGGCTATAGTATAAAAATATCCGTTAGTCTTCCGCACAACTCAGATAAATAAACAGCTTTAGTATTTGTTACAAATAATTAATTCTGTGGCAATTGTTCGTCATAAACAATTAATATTAAATAAGATTTAATGAGAAATGGAGAAGTGCGGTCTATTTTAAACTTACCGTGTTTTTTTCTGTGGTATATCGTAGAGTGTATATTGAATGATTCACTCACCTGAAAGTAAAAAAACATCTATTAAACAACTGTAAGTTACAACAATTAAAATAAATCTTGGACGACTATTTGAAGTTACGCGGGTTTAAATGTAGACAATTATTCAGAAATTAATAATTAATATGCTAACTTTCATCATTTGCTTTTAGAAGTTATTGTTACAAGGTTTCTAATATCTAAGAACATTTATCGCTAGAATAATAATTACAATTAGCAGTAGAATTAATTAAATATGTTAGAGCCGTGCAGAATTATTTATAAAAGTGATAATAACATTTAGGCTAAATGAATGTTACCTAGAATCGAACGAATTATTCTTTTGAACACTATTTATCTACGTTAACATATTCTTAGTTTTAAACATAGATCAGTTTCTGGCTAATTCTTTTCAAATGTATTATATTTAGTAGTCGATGTTACGTACAATTTGCCAAGTTTTCTTGTAAGATAGAAGATAATCTAGATACTTAAAATGACCAGTCTGCATATAAAAAAATAATATACGATACATACGTTGCTGCCTGAAATGTAAAGCAAATACCTACCATTTCTTTACTACAAAGTATTTTCAATATTGTAGCAAATTAAAAAATATAATTCCCCTTTCAAAAGCTTCTTTTACTTGTAATATTGTTTGAACCAATAATTTCTCCCGAAAATTGAATTGAAATTGGAAAAATATAAAATCGCCGAGTAACTGTTTCTATTTTTATTTTATAACCAAATAACAATATTTTTAGAAATTTTAGAATACAAATTTGTTTTCACATTATTAGCATACATACAAATTTTATCTGACGTATTATAAATTGTATTCAATTCTTTTTTTATACAGACAAATCTGAAAACGTATCGACCAACTATATTTTAGTTTCGCATGCAAGCCCATTTTTTATTCGAAATTATTCTCTATCGTTTTGATTTGATTCGAGATATAATCTTGGCAATTATTCAACTCGTTTTTAGGTGTCATTTATTCAGAAAAGGTTTTTTAATCAAAACTATCAATAAAAGTGAGCAAATTAATAATTTGGTGAAACGAAAGGGAAACAATAGGCAATAACACAATAATGTTGAGATTCTGAGTAAACTTGGAGGATATAATTAAAAATATGAAGGAACATTAACAAACAGTAGGAGAAATAATAGAGTGCCCCACGAAAAGAAATAATTCACTCTGTTGGTATCCTACAATATAGACACGAAAACAAGAAAAGAAAACAAGGGAATATAAGGGATATTTTAGTATAATAACTATTTTGTCTTTCTTCAACTCGAAATTAGTTACTTTGAATCGGTAATCATCAGGAAAAGTTGTCTTGTTTCAAGGCGCTCAAAAAGCAGCATCATATTGCTTGCAACACTTTACCGTTTTAAAAGTAGTTGCAAGAATAAAAGTACTTTAAAAGGTAAAACCACGTCAAAGTGGGCAGAACACGTTCTATAAAGTTTCAAATAACACGCGCCGGGGAAATTCAGAATGGAGAAATAAAAGTTGTAAATTTAAAGTATATCCCCCGTTTTAGAGCGAACATTTGAAAGCAGTAAACTTCGTACTCTGTGGACACCATCCAGTAGCCGGAGGCTCTGTGATATCGGACCCGAGACACGCTCTTGCTAAAGTGCTCTGCCCCCCATCGAATATCTCCCATGTCCCCTTGAGCCCCCGGCGGAGAATTAACTGCTCCCCCGCAGCGTGCTGATTGCTGAACCTGCACTGCATGGCGACACTCTCACAATCATATCACAATAAAATATATATGGAGTTGCTCAATTTTGTAAAATAGATGTCTTTTATAGAAAATTATTGCCTCTTTTCAAAAGGGAATCATGAAAAAAAGATTCTTTTTCTGTGATACATACATGTAGGGAGGAGATAAGGAAAATTATTGGGAATTCACGCACGTTTAAGTATTGAAGGAAAAAATGTAATTTTCTCACAACAAAAAAAGGGTTGAAGCATCCATTCTTTTTATATATCGGAGTTATAAAGGGGTTGTTGTTTCGATCCAATAATTGGCTGAAACCGAAACTGCGGGCTGAAAGTTTCGTATCGAAATGGAGAAGCTAGAAACTTAAAACACTTCCTTGATGTACTTGCTTATTACATTTATAGATCCAAGAAAAGCACATCTAAAGGCGGTTCTACTTATCCACTTCAGTGCTTTTGCAGTTTATTATTTATTTACACGATATGGTAAACTAATATGAATTTCAGACAAAAGTTATTAGAAAGAATTTAATCCTCCTCTACGAGTGAGTACACAGGAAGGTTTCTAATCTTATATGTGATCACGTTAAATGTTGTAACCATAAAATATAAAGTTTTCAGTAATTTAGATTAGGATTACTTTAGTTAAACAAAACTTTTGTTTGGAATTTACCAATTTAGAAGTTCACAAAGGCCTCTTGCGTATCTCGCAAATTTTGTTTAATTTAGATTTTTACGGACTTTTCACCAGAAGTAAAATTATATGAACATAATTCTCGCTTCAATTGTTCAAAATCATCTAATTCTTTAATTTGCATTCTAAAAGTTCTTTTACAAACATTTTTATTATAAAAGATTAAAAACTCTGTTAACGTTCAGACAAATATGTACGAGGTGGTTAAGCAAGTTTAGCACTTGAAAACAGAAGATTTACTAATGATAACAAAATTTTGCGTTCGTCTCTGTAATTTGAATTTAACCAAAACTTTACAGATAATGTCATTTTAGTGCATTCATGATTTTATCACACCTGAACATCTGCTTTCTGTAGTACAATACAGTGGCCACACGAGATCAATGCAGCAAAATATAGAAAACACTGTCATAAGAATTTTGCGTTCATATGCTACAAATCGTGTGCATGTACAACTTTTATTTTTATGCAATTCAAATTAGAAACACCAACGACAAACATGTAGTTCTATGACTACACTGCCTTAATCACAAATCTTTGAGTTTCAGTAAGACACATTTCCTCCTCGACGTACGACTTTTGAGTATTATTTGTATAGTGTAAATGGCGCACCAGGAATGAAGCTGTATTGGACAGACGTACACGGGGTCGAGTCTAAAGTCGCGAGAGATTCTTCAGGTTTGGGGTCGAATCACCAACGTCATATAACACCAGTAGATGATGTCCAAAATGAAAAAAAGAAATAGAATTAACTCAAATAAGGGAAACTGTTCAGGATCATAGAAACATCTTACGAAGTTTAATCAAGACCTAAAAGCGTCATTTTGATGATTGACGTACATACATAATTGCAGCAATATTTAATAGAGAAATTAAACGTTAAAAAAATAACATTTCATCTTGCAATAAATTAAAAAAGAAATAATCTGTTCAATTATGGAATCAAGATTAAACATATTGGCAACTCCAAAGAATTAAATGAGAATGTTAGCTTTGAAAGAATTGTAATGCCAAGATAAATGTTTGTAGAATAAAAATTGAGTAGTAGGAGTTGTGATAAGTTTGTTTGAAATTGTAAATGATAACTATCTGGATAAGGTAGATGGATTTGGGTATTAATTATGTAAGATACGTAGTTGCTGGTTGACTTCTTCTGCTGTGAAGAGTTTTTAAAAATAAGATGAATAGAAATAAGGTGACTGTCAGTAATTAAATATAAACTGTTAATTGACTTGGTTCATCGTGACGACACTTGGAAATGATTGACCTCTTGGATGAAGTGGTTGTTGATGGTAGCTATCCGTTCAGCGAATTGAACATTCTTCCTCTTGATATGTGGTAAATCGGATTGTTGACATGAGCTAGGGAACTCTGTAAAGAGGCATAAATCCTTCACGCAGCTTTCCTCCGCAGCAGCTTGAATCTCTTTGGGGGATTCGGTCCTCGTAGAGGAAGGTCGGTCGGCTCTCGGACTTGTAATGAGTTTGATGCTTGATTTTCTTCTTCATTTATCTTGAGGTTGCGAACGGATACTTGCTCTTCTTTCTCTTTGCTCTTCCTGTTCTTCTTGTCTTTAAAGCTTTGTTCGATGGACCATCTTCTCACCAACCAAGTGAGAACCATACGCTGAATCCTATTAGTTTTGCTTGTAAGTAAGTAAGTAAGAACCATATTTGGTAGACTTGCAGGACATTTGATACTTGCTACTTGAGTCTTGACACTCGACTCTTGGCATTCGACTCTTGGTACTTCTTAATACTTGATTCTTGATACTTAATTTAACTGCTCTTGTTTGTGCCTGATTGGCCTGTCCGCGATTTACTTGATATTTGTCTTATATGCTTAATACTTCATAATGTTTGTTGGTGTAAGCTGCGGCGATATGTGAATGTAATGTAACAGTTCAATCCGTTGGTCCTTGCGTCCTTAAAACGGTATGCCACTTAATATTCTCCGACGGGGCAGAGGAACGAAAATCCTCGGCCTCGCTGCTGTTCAACGTCTGATACAGCTACGGAAGAGCACTTTGCAGCTCGCGAAATTGCTGTATGTGTTTATCCCATCTTGAGTTGGCTTCGGTATCAGTGTCGGATTCTTCTTCTTTTCTTCTGTCATCGTTTCCAAGTGGAAGCTTATAAAAGTACCTCTGGTGTTGATAACTCGGACCTTTTCGCTCCTGCTCCTACGGCACGAATACGACTAACAATTCTAGTGGACGATGTATTTGTAATCCGTGATGCTCCAGCACCAACGGCGTGGATGCAAGTCTGGAAGAAACATGTTTGGGGAATGACGCTACACACTAATGAGGAATGATAGTTGTAAAGAAATGCGTTAGCCTGTTCCCTTCTCTCTGACTGAAGGAGAATCTCTTTGTTGATGGACCATCTGCAAGACAGCGGTTTGGTTTTGTTTCAAGGTTTCTTGTTCAATGTTGTGGCGAGCGACTCCACAGGTATTGGTTTCCCATCGAAGGACCATGACGTACTAGTCTCCGAAGGGACAGCTCGAAGGACCAAATGTTCACGACCATATTTGGTGATGTTTGTATACGGCCCGCCATATTCATAAAGTTGGCAAAGTGTCGCAGTCTCCGACCGTGATGTGTTGAAGAGTGCTTTAAAACCCTCTTTCTCGCCAAGCTTCAGTTCATGCAGCAATCCAGTACGTTCTGGTGGTTGCGGAATCCGAAGAGTTGATAATCTCACAATTCTGGTTTTCCTCGCTTCATTTCTCTGTGATCTTGTTTCTTGTTTCTAATACCACCATCTCAGAAAAGATTAATGACTAGTTGATTATTTCAACAGACTTGGAAGTGTCCCCAACTGGTCATACAATCTGCGTAAGATACAGAACACGGAATCAATTTTCGGAAGATCCAGCTCATAGTTGGTGGGTGATTGAATACCTTTCTCTTGCGGCGGTTGAGTTTCCACTTCCAAAATGATTTCTTTTATATTATTATAGCTGCAGGCATTTGCTAGGAAGCAGGAGTTGTCTGTCTCGATACTCAGCCATTAGCAAGCTAGTCGTTTGCGCCTCGGTTACAGCCTTCTGGAGCCCGTTGGCTGCATGCAAGAAGATAAGAAACGGCCTGGGCAAAATTCTGATTATTTCTTAAAAATAAGAATTAGAAAATTAAAATAAATTGAATTGCCTACTGTCTATGACACAACTACATGCAATTATGAAATTCTAAGAAGCTCCAAAGCCTAGTAAGACAAAAGATTGTCACGTCCGTCTGAAAACAAAGATATAATTTTTGCGAAATAGTTTTGAATTTAAAGATTTCCTGCACTGTATACTCTGACAGGAGAGGAAAGATTCACGACATAAAAGCCTTTGCGGCTAAGCTGCATGCGTTAATAATAATTAGCAATCATGGGCTGCTTTCAAAAATACAGAAAATTCATTCAAAATAAAATTCTGAAACAATGTAGGTTCAATTTATAAATGAACAAGTGTACCGTTGGCCGGATGTTAAACAAACCAGAAAATGTTTATTTTAACCCCGTTTAAAAAATAGAGGTAATTATATTTACCGTTCCATATATTGCAATTATGTGATTAAATTCATCGGCTAACTTTTGATTAAACAGATGATAACTGGTATAACAGCACTATAAATTAATAAAACACGTTTAAGCGAATATCGTGACACAAAAACTTTTAACGTTAATAATTCTTGGTGCATTGTTAAAGGGATATTTGATAATGTGCTGAATAAAACCAGTTTTCTCGGTAAAGATCGCGTTATTCATTTTATAATCATACGTTATCGCCTCATAAATTGCAGATTTCCGAACTTAAATCATGATATAATCGCATGTAAAAGTAAGAAATCTGGTTTTAATGAGATGTAGCATAAACCATAAAGAAGTTCCTGGGGCTTCTCGCGATAAGATCTCACAGTTGCTGGTAGAGAGAAACTGCAGTCGTTAATTAGTTACTATTCTTGTTTCGTAAACATATGAGTTCTGATATCATGTACAGATACCTGTAATTGGCGCATTCTATAGCTGAACACATACACACACGTATACAAATTTAAAAAGTGTCAATGATCTAAAATAGAAAATTCTTTAAAGGAAAATATCTTTAGCTTTGTGTATTATGGTTCATGAGGATTTCACAACTATTCCAATATCTTTCTTAACAAATTTCGAATTCAATTTTAATTTTAAAATATTAAAATTAACAACTATCTAAGCATTTTGAAGCAAGATTTATAATTATTCTATCTGATCTAGACACGTTAATACGTAATGTATTAAAAATATGAAATTCAAATAAAGTTGAGTAAGATTTGCACGAACCTTCTCGAGATAAACTTTTAAATTAAATTACTTAACCTTACTTTTTGCAGTTTGCTTACACATTTTTATCATTATACGACAATTTTAGAATATTATATTATCTCTTATTATATTAGATTATTTCGGATATATAGATAGGATCGAGTCTCCTTTATTTTCAATTCTGTTATTAGTACATGTTAAAAACTATGTTTAGATAACCGGAAGCCAATGTACAAATTCACGATTTTTTTTCTTTATCACAGTTAGAATAACATTTCGTCTTTTACGTCACGTTTATGTTTCACACTGTTAAATTTAGGTTCGTTCTATCTAAGTGAAAATTTCATTCCAACTTCTAGTTCCCTTATGCGGTAATGTTTTTTAAATCTTATTAACTTTACCAAAGCATTCCCAATAATGAGGTTAAAATTCGTCTTCTAAATTCTAATCTATTTATTTAATTCCTACTTCTAATTTGATATTATTTTAGTTGAATTCTCTGTATTAAATTTATATTTTAAATTCTGTTACTATCAGAGTCGTAAATTGGCCCCATACTTTCTCCAACTAGGAAAGTGTTATATACAGATTTTTCATGTATTAGGACATATAATGTCGTACAGAATCTTAAATAGATAATATTCTCCAGATTGCATCTCCAAAATACAAATTGGCAATTGGAAGAATCAAAATTAATGATAGACTTTATTTTATACTTTCTTGACTATTCAAGTTCATCGTTCTGCGTCAAGGAATACAAATATTAGAATAGCGTGGCTATCAAGTTATAGTTTATTAAAATCATATTTTGTAATCCGGTTAGAGGATGTTAAAACTGAATATTTTTGTCGATTTGCGTCGCATTAAAATTTGTTAAAGTAATGTAGCAACAGGTATATGTGTGGCAACAATCATTTACAATTTCTAACCATTTTTGTTTACTAGAATTATTTTGTACGTACTGAATGCATCATACATGTAATCTGTTAACTGAAACAGAATCGAATTCAGCTCGTTTATCAGATAAATTTTTATTGGAAATAGTGAACAAGATTTACTAATCAGGCTACTAAATAAATTTATTTGTGTAAAAGTTTTTGAATACAATGAATATTCACAGGTCCTTTCGCTAGGATTTACATTGTTTTGTATTTCTGTTTTGAAAACTCACAAGTCTGTTTTTGCTAAATCTAAACATTCGTTTTCACATTTTAATATAATACAAAAAATCAATAAAAACACAATAAAGCTAGTTTTATAAATGCACAGACACAAACACTTACGTACTTAAAAATAACTACTTAAAACATCTAAGAAAACGTTACTTTTCCTCGAAGAGCTTTCGAAAATGGAAAGAAAAGCTCACTAGAGATCAGTTTTGTAAGGAAGAGACAACGATGATAATTCAAGACCCCGAGCTCCAATAAAAGTTCCCATTTATGGAAAAGTTATTTTATAGACCAAAGACACCTCCCTTTTTAAGTAGAAAACTCATCTAGACACGTTTATGTTTGTTCGAAGTAATTATTTTTTACACTTTTTTTTGTTGAATAAGCAGATTTTATAGTAAACGATGAAGTTGTGACCCAGAGGCCCCAGAGTGCCCTCTAAACTTACCCTCATTCCTGAACACGTCCGCCCACCCCTCGTGTTATAATAATTATCAATGAGACCCCTGAGATTAAACGTTATTACCCCTACCACATTCTACAGATGGCTTCAAGCCATATTGTGTACCAAATAAAACAGTTCGCAATGTATATTAATTGCTTACATTGTTAGATGCATTTACAGATACTGTTTAAGCAGCTATGCAAACCCCGATATATCCGAATTTTTAATTTGTAAAATGGATGCAGATTAGTGCGTAATATTCATTGCGCGAAACGAAAGTGGATGCGATGAAAAGTTGGAATATCAAAACTAAATTTTCAATTAAAACTGGACAAAATATGGAGAAATTAATCCTTAGCTTTGCTGCTGCTTGCACGAGAGATGAACGGCAAAACAATGGAGCACACAACGCAGCACACATCAGTGGTTGTTATAATAGAAGATTAAGCCCTTTTGGCATGTGGACTAACTCGGCAGCTCGGATTATGAGCTTAGCGAGGCCAAACGCCCTTAATCGATCATTAATATTTCAACCCCCTTCTATAACCACTTTAACTAATAATCCTGACTAGAACTAATAATAAAATTTAATAAAGCTGGATCGTCTGTACTATTAGTTGCAATCTTTATTAAATCAAAACAAAACAAATAATAATGGAAAATTATTCAAGTTTGCAACTTTGCCAGCAGAATAAGTTTAGATTGTGGACGTAATTTAATTAACTATTCGTTTTGCTAATTTCTTTTTCTGAGTAGATTCGAAAGGGTGAAGTTTATAAACATATCTTCATCAAATATTAAAAATGCCAATACTTGCTAGATTATCTACCTATAAAACATGGAAAATGGGTGTACATCCACACAATAAAAAATAATACTACTAAATTCAATCAA
The DNA here is from genome assembly GCA_011009095.1 of Ignelater luminosus. Lineage (NCBI taxonomy): Eukaryota > Metazoa > Arthropoda > Insecta > Coleoptera > Elateridae > Ignelater > Ignelater luminosus. The sequence goes on from VTPC01090956.1 coordinate 168,644, forward strand.
AGTACAAATCATAACGCTTGGGTTATTTATGATTAAATCAACTCTCAACAAAACACCGACAAAGAATTAACTTTTCTTGTATATTTTTTCGAAATGTTTAAATAATATTGCAGAAAGCATTTAGATATATTTTAAAATACTATTTGCTATACACTTTAATTTGATATGACGTCAGTGCTGGATAAAAAACAGTAAAAATTAAATTCCATACCTTCGAAATGTGCTTGGCACTAAAAAAATGTTATTTATAGAAACTACAGGTGAGGTTAAGATTTTTAAGAATGTTTTGTAGGTATATTAAAAATGATGAGAATACGTTGAAAAAATTATAGATTATTGATAAGTTTCCTGAAGCTCCTAAAAAAATTGGGGATTTTTTTACAAGACCGTTCAAAAGTTATAACATTTTTTAGTTAGAACAAATTTACACGTGTTTAAATGGAAAACGTGCTATCGGACCAATTCAAATTAAAAAATAGTATTGAAAACAAGATTCAAAAAATTCGTCAAATTGTAAACTAGTAGATTGAATATCTAAAAATCATAAAAGCAATTAACATTTAGTGGTTTCAATATTATTTATAGAAAAAAATAATAAAAATGAGCAATATTTACGGTATTATTAAATGCAGAGTGTGATTCACAGTGAAAACGTGGCAACCTCGCAAACAATATGTTACCGCGAAAATTTAAATCTCAATAAAATGCATTTAAATGTAAGAACAGTCAAAATCTAATAGTGACATCGAATCAATAAATAACAATATTTAATTGCTGCATAAAATTTACTAATTAAAATGTTATAAGTTATTGATATATAAGCATTAAATTCTTTTAATACTAATCAACAATTACCAAAATATAATCTGAAAAATGCACATAACGGTAATAATAAACTATAATTAAATTCCCATCTTCTAAATTAATAATATATTTTAAATAAACTTCAAATGTGCTGTTTTATAATTAAATTTCTTTAAATGAGTTCACAATTTTCTCAATAGTTACTTTTTGCAATGATTGTAACTCTTTGGCTTCAATTTTTTCGACAGGGAACATTTCATTATTTGAAGGGTCGTACTTGCTCTTTAAAATATTCATTGTGATGCCAGCTCTTGCCAATTTTTGCCGGATTGACAAACT